>JAQIUQ010006321.1:0-98404 GCA_030378365.1 Hybognathus amarus
CATTTGTATTATCTACGTGTATGTTGAAATCTCCAACAATTATTGCTTTATCGACATTCATCAATAGAACCGAGAGAAAGTCTGCAAACTCCTTTAGGAATTCAGCATATGGCCCTGGAGGTCTATAAACTTGCGCGCTGTTTTCCGTTTTCTTACTAAAAGCGCATTTTTGTCCCGCCAAACTTGACCGGTGAATGATGTAGATGACGATGAGTGACTTCTGCGTCGTTTAACTGAGAGAGAAAGTTCCCGGTCGCGCGTGCACTCACCGTCTTCAAACTCTCTTGCTCTCCCTGCTCGTGCATATCAATGAATTGAGTTGACTGAATATCTTTGAGAATACATGACGGTAAAAGGTCGGAAGACCTTTTTTCTGAACTACCACTGGTTGCTGTTCCACACATTCAGATGACATTACATAAACCACACTTTCAAAAAAAAAAAAAAAAATAAATAAAAAATGCGATCCGGTGATGAAATGTTTTCCGTGTTGACAGAAATCTTGTGCGATGTCCTAACCTGCCTGGATAATCACACAGCGGATATGGCGTGGTCCGTTAATGAAACGTCCGATTCGCAAACTAATGACTCATTTGAACCGATTCACTTTAATGAATGGTTAAAACAACTGATCTATTCAACACTGAACTCAAGAGACATAAATCGGAAACAATTTACAATAAGGTTCCATTTATTAAAGCCTATAGGCTTTAATAAATGGAATTTATTTATAAATGGATTAAAAATCCATTTATTAAATGCTTTAATAAATGGATTATTATTAATGTAGTTAACTATAGTTAACTACATTAATAATAATAATTCATTACATGTATATAGTGCTTTTCTCTGCACTCAAAGTGCTTTATATACAACCACCACTAATGTGCAGCATCCTGTTAACATAACCTGTTAACGACATTAGTAAACATTCAATTAATTAATATTAGTTTCTATGCGGATATACTCCATAACAAAACCGCCCCAGTCATTCAATGATTCATTCTTTCCAAATAGAGCTATTCAAATCATCTGGGGAAATTATTCTAATATCGCAATATATATCGCGGAAATATAAAATATCGCAATGCCATTTTTTACCAATATCGTGCAGCCCTAGAGCGGACACAACTTTTTCTAGTATTTTTGACATAAATGGAAGATTTGAAATGGGTCTGTAATTTGCTAAGTTATTTGGATCTAATTGCGGTTTCTTAATGAAAGGTTTTATTACTGCCTGCTTGAATATTTTTGGAACATGACCTAAAGATAAAGACGAGTTAATAATATTGAGGAGAGGCTCTTCCACTACAGGTAACACTTCTTTCAGTAGTTTAGTGGGTATTGGATCTAATAAACATGTTGTTGGTTTAGAAGCAATGATAAGTTTATTTAGCTCTTCCCTGTCCTATCGTTGTAAAGCGGTGTAGTTGTTCTAGAGGGGCCATAATTGAGGCTGAATCATAAGACACCATAGAGGATTGTACATTTATAATTGTGTTTTGGATGCTTTCTATTTTCTCATTGAAGTAATTCATAAAGTCATTACTGCTAAACTGTAACGGTATATTTTGCTCTGGTGATGTCTGTTTATTTGTTAGTCTAGCCACGGTGTTAAATAAAAACCTTGGATTATTTTGGTTATTTTCTATTAGTTTGCGGAGATGCTCAGCCCTGGCTGTTTTTAGAGCCTTTTTATAACGTGACATACTGTCTTTCCACGCGATTCTAAAGACCTCTAAATTAGTTTGTTTCCATTTACGCTCTAAGATACGAGTTTCTCTCTTGATAGCATGCGTATCACTGTTGTACCAGGGTGCTTTAGTTTTCTCTGTAACCTTTTTTAATCTAATTGGTGCAACAATATCTAATGTACTAGTGAAAATGGTGCTCAAACTGCTAGTCATTTCCTCTAATTCATCTGTTTGTTTGGGTTCATTTAGCAGCTTAGATAGATCAGGTAAGCTATTTGAGAATCTATCTATAGTGGTTGGAAGGATTGTTCTGCCTTTTCTATAACGTGGCGCAACATGACATATTTCAGCAGTACGTATTATGCAAGTCACCATGTAATGATCAGTGACATCATCGCTTTGCGGTATAATATCTATATCAGTTGGACTGGTTCCATATGATATAATTAAATCTAGTGTATGATTTAGACGATGAGTGGGGCCACTGACATTTTGTTTGACCCCAAAGGAGTTTAATAAGTCTGTAAACGCAGCCCCTAAAGCATCATTTGTATTATCTACGTGTATGTTGAAATCTCCAACAATTATTGCTTTATCGACATTCATCAATAGAACCGAGAGAAAGTCTGCAAACTCCTTTAGGAATTCAGCATATGGCCCTGGAGGTCTATATACAGTAGCCAAGGCTAGAGATAATATGGATTTCTTTCTTACATCTAAGAGCGTAACATTTAGCACAATTACTTCAAAAGAATTAAACTTGTGACCTGTTTTCTGAGTAACATTAAAAATATCTTTATAGATTGTCGCAACACCACCACCTGCGACCGATCAGACGAGGCTCATGCTTATAACAGTAACCTGGTGGACTAGACTCATTTAGACCAAAATACTCATTTGGTTTAAGCCAGGTTTCAGTAAGGCACAGAACATCACAATTATTATCTGTGACCATTTCATTTACAATAACTGCTTTAGGTGTGAGCGATCTAATGTTTTAGAAGACCTAGCTTTAAAAATTTTTTTTGTTCACTGATATTTAGATTTTCTGGTTTAATTAGAATAAGATTTTTGCTAGATCCTGCACTAGATTTATTGTTTGGCTTCACTAAACGAGGGAATGGACACAGTTTCTATGTAACGCTCCACACTATGCATATTAGTTAAGTTTGGACAACAGAGGCAGCGATTTCTGGACTTTGACTTACCAGCATCTGGTGCGTAACGTCTGCAGAGATGTTGTTGAGACAGAACACCCATTGACTGACACAGTCAGTCAATGTTCCATGGCGGCGTCACATTCTGTCTTCTGTCGGTTTGTTTGTACCAGTATGTATAGTGTTTGTCTTGAAGAAGTTCCTTATTAGCGTCTGCGTCTTTATCCACCCATCGTTCAACTGATTGTCAAGAATGAGGGACTTACACACACTCATAGCGATCGCGCTCATAACATATTGGATTATACACAACAACAACCTGGCGCTGGCTTTACTAACCAGCGACCAGAGACCACTCACCTACACCCGGGCGGATCTCCTTCAGCTCCGATCCTCTGCACTCTGCCAGCAAAAACCACCAGTTGCACTCCCACCGGAGATCAAACCAAGGCGAAGAGGCAGACGAGGAGGGTAAGAACTAGACTCTGAAAGCGTCCCTTCAGGCTCCCCCTCCCTTCCATCATACTAATAATAATAATAATAATAATAATTCATTACATTTATATAGCGCTTTTCTAGACACTCAAAGCGCTTTACATAGAAGGGGGGAATCTCCTCAACCACCACCAATGTGCAGCATCCACTTGGATGATGCGACGGCAGCCATATTGCGCCAGAACGCTCACCACACACCAGCTACTGGTGGAGAGGAGACAGTGATGAAGCCAATGAGTATATATGGGGATGATTAGGTGGCCATGATGGACAGCGGCCAAGGGGCAAATTTGGCCAGGATGCCGGGGTTACACCCCTACTCTTTCGAAAGACATCCTGGGATTTTTTGTGACCACAGAGAGTCAGGGCCTCGGTTTAACGTCTCATCCGAAGGACGGTGCTATTTTTGACAGTTTAGTGTCCCCATCACTATACTGGGGTGTTAGGACCCACACAGACCACAGGGATAGCACCCCCTGCTGGCCTCACTAACACCTCTTCCAGCAGCAACCTGGTTTTCTCAGAAGGTCTCCCATCCAGGTACTAACCAGGCTCAGCCCTGCTTAGCTTCAGTGGGCAACCAGTCTTGGGCTACAGGGTGATATGGCTGCTGGCTAGCAAATGTACTAGCGAATGTTCGTTCGCTCAGGAACAAAATGGATCTGCTGCACGCCAGGTGCTCCATGGAGAGGGGTTACAGGGATGCTTGCATCATCGCGCTCACCGAAAACTGGCTGGATGAGGAGGTCCCGGACTCGGAGGTCAGCCTTGATCATTTCACTATCCTAAGAGCTGACAGGACCCATCAGTCAGGTAAAGCGAGAAGTGGTGGGATCTGCATCTATGTCAACAACAGATGATGTGATAACATCAAGATACACAACAAGATCTGCACACCAGGTGTGGAGATGATGACGTTGAGCCTGCGTCCCTTCCACCTACCGAGAGAATTCCAGACGGTGGTTGTCACTTGTGTTTACATCTGCCCGAACGCCAACGCTAGGGAGCTAGTAGCCGACAACGCTAACAACATTCTAGCCGCCTACCCCGGAGGCTCCGGCGTTTAGCCTGGGTGACTTTAACAACTGCAGACTCAACGATGTCCTGCCATCCTTCCACCAGTTCGTGGATGTTCCAACAAGGAAGGAGAACACTCTAGACTTGTGCTATGGCAATGTTGCTGATGCCTTTACCGCACGTGCCTACCCGCCACTCGGTTTCTCTGATCACAACGTCATCTTCCTCCTCCCGCAGTACAAACCGAAACTGAAACGGATCAAACCAACAACCCACAGCGTCACCCTCTGGTTCGGAGGACGCTATTGAGCAATTACAGGGCTCTCTAGCCTGCACGGACTGGGGTATTTTTCAGGGCACACTAGACGAGAGGGTATCCACCATCACTGACTACATCAAGTTCTGTATCCATACCACCATCCCCACCAGAACTGTCAAAAGATACTCCAACTCCAAACCCTGGATTACCACCCGCATAAAACATGCACTTAAAGAAAAACGGACAGCATTCAGGAATAAGGACTGGGCCACTCTCAAAATACTCAACAGACAAATAAAGAATGACATCATCAGAGCTAAAATGCAATTTAAAAATAAACTGGAGCAGGAGTTTAGCAACATGAACACAAAACAAGCATTCCAGAGAATCAAGAAACTTACAGGTCAAGAACATAACCACCATCACCAACCAAGTTTGGACCCTCTTCATCTTGCAAACACCCTGAACAGTTTCTTCAACCGGTTCGACACCCATGACCACACCTCCACCTGTGAGGAACTTCTCAGAACCCTTCCCTCCCATGAACCTCTCCACCCGCCTTTCACAGTGGAGGATGTGCAGCTGCAGCTGGCCAGGTGCAAAGTTTGCAAGGCACCTGGGCCAGACGACATCCCGGCAAAGGTGCTGAAGTGCTGCGCAATGGAGCTCTCTCCCATCTTCCACTCCATCTTCTTGGAATCCTACAGGACAGCAACAATACCTACATCATCAACCATCATCACCAGCACTGGAACCCCCCCAAGGTTGTGTACTTAGTCCCTTCCTGTACACACTTTACACAAATGTTCAATATCCAACACCACTTACCACAAATATGCAGATGACACAGCCATAGCAGGACTACTCACAGACAACAGTTCCATTACAGCCTACTATCAGTCCATCACAGATTTTGCACTGTGGTGCTCTGATAACTACCTCCAACTCAATATCAACAAGACAAAATAACTGGTCATTCATGCATCAAAATCACCCCTGGACTGCACTCACATCACCATACATGGCCAACCAGTTGCACAGGTCAGCACTTTCAAATATCTTGGTCTCACCATGGACAATAAGCTTAACTTCAATGAACATGTCACCATTACACAGAAACGTGCACAAAAGAGACTGTATGCAATACGCAAACTAAGATCACTGCATGTTGCCCCTCATCTTCTTCTGCTACTATACAAAAGCATCATCCAACCCCTTCTACTCTACTGCTCCCCCTGTTTCTTCAACATACTAAATGTCACCAGCAAGAACAAACTCATTAAAATCTCACACTTAGCATCCAAGATAACACAGCTTCCCACCCCCAGCCTCACTGATGCAAATGACACAGCCACCACACGCCTTGCACGCACCATAGTAAGCAGCCCTGATCATCCCCTGAACCGGTTCTTCACCCTACTCCCATCTGGCCGCAGATACAGAGCCCTGGACTGGAAAAAAGCGCACTTTAAGAAAAGTTTTATACCCCTAGCAATCACTGCACTTAACAAACTCTGGTGACATTTGTGTTTTTGTTATTTGTTATATGTATGTATGAGGCCGTGTACATCCTGCCTGGAATGTAAACAATGATGTGTGAAAAAGAATATCCTTATAGGACAATAAAGACACTATACTATACTATACTATACTTACTATACTATACTATACTATACTATACTATACTAAATCTGCATATAGCACGGGTATTGAAGATCGGATTCATATCCTTCATATCCCTATTCATATCCAGGGCCAAGGCCGCGATCTGTCCAGCGAACTCCCAGCTCATGATGTGGAAACAAGGAGGATTCTGGGAAGTGTATTGAAGACGAAGACAGGATGGTGCAGACGATGACTGTGACAATTACAGCTTAGAAGTCAGATTGGATCAGAACATTCAGAATATTTATCCAGTTCCAAACTGAAGTTACGCTCAAAATATGGAGAAGATGATAAACTTGTTTTTTAGGACAACCTAATGTACTGCAAGTACTGGAAAGGGCAGAAGCAAGCGGACATTTAGCACTTTATAATTTATGAAGGTGTTCATACTTTTTATAAGTTTTTAAGTAAAAAAATAATTACATAATTATTGAAGGGATAGTTCACCCAAAACGGAAAAGTCTGTCATTTATTACTCTCACTCATGTTGTTCCCAAACCCGTAAGACTTTCACTCATCTTTGGAACACAAATGAATACCTTATTGATGAAATCTGAGTTATTTTTTCCCCTGACAGCCTACACAACTGACACTTTGATGCTTCAAAAAGTTCATAAAGAGATCGTAAAACTAATCCATATGAATTGAGCAGTTTAATCCAAATTTTCTAAAGGGAATTTTCTAATTGAGTTTAGGCTTTTGTTCACATATAAATATTGATCAGTGAACATTAACAAAAGCTCAACCAAACCTGCTTGACATGCGAGAACAAACCTTTTGCAGAGGCTCATAAGTGCTGCGTAACATGAGAATGAACCTCATTGGTTCTTGCATGTTAAAGCTGCCGTCAGCAAAATTTTTTGATCATATTCAGTGAAATCGACACTATAATCTGACAGAACAACATAAATAAAGTGGTTTTAGAAAAAAAACCCCAGAGCTTCTAACTTCATCTGGAGCGTGTAATTTGTTTTGTAAAAATCCAGCGCTCCCGGTTCATCGGGTGCAATCAGCGCAGGGGGTGTGAGATCTGACTGTCAATTACAGATCGGGCACACGCCACCCCTCGCGCACGTTACAACATGCACACGCCTGAAGTTCGCGCAGTAAGGAAGAGTGATGGCGGAACACTAACAAATCAAGTAAGCTCATTTAGAGTATAAATGGCGTTAGCAATTGCAATGTATTGGTAAATTAGCCAGGGCAGCATACCTCCAAATAATCCATTGTGTTGATGAATCCTGATGAGACTGTCGCGTTCACAGAAAATGCTGTCATCGCGTCGCGCATGCACTCGAGCACGAACTCTGTGGGACGGTATTCGTTGATAGTGGGGGAGGGCCATATGAGTTGTAAACATTCAAAATGTTGCCAAAGTCCACTCAATCAGCCATAGTTGCTGACGGCAGCTTTAAGCGAACATGCTTGTGCTTGCATTTACCATAACTGATGCGAGTTGATGAATGTTTATGTGAATAAAAGATTAAATTAAATATGTTCATCATATAAAGCGATCAAGTCTCTTCAGAAAATTTGGACTAAATTCATATGAATTAGTTTTACGAACTTTATAAACTTTACTTTATGAACTTTTTGAAGCAGCAAACTGGTATTTGCATATCTGTCAATGGAGGGACAAAAAGCTTACAGATTTCATCTTCATTTCATCTTCATTTCATCACTCATCTTCATTTGTGTTTTAAAAATATATAATATTTTTACTTATATATGTCTTCTCGTATCCCTTTATTACAGAAAAACACATTTTTTTAGGAATTTTCCATTCCATATTTTCCATTGCGCCCTAAAGATCTTATGCTTCATTTCCACAGTACAGTACGGGTTCGGGTCTGGGTACACCATGATCAGGCTTGCGTTTCCACCGCCAACAGTACCCTTACATGATAGGCGTGGTGTTTGCTGGAAAGAAGTGATCGAGAGCGTCATTTTCGCGCGAAGAAAGCGGTATAGTAAACAACAATGGATGACAGACAGCACAGCAGATCTTGTTCTTGCTTCTTAGCATGTTTGTCACTAGAAACAAGCGCTGGCATTAGGTGTTTCTCAATACCAAGTACCCATTGCAAAGTCCGACTCAGGAGAATGATCCCGAGGACGCGGAGTCCAGTAATTCTGCTGGAACAACACGTTCTTGAACGGACAGCATTCAGGAATAAGGACTGGGCCACTCTCAAAATACTCAACAGACAAATAAAGAATGACATCATCAGAGCTAAAATGCAATTTAAAAATAAACTGGAGCAGGAGTTTAGCAACATGAACACAAAACAAGCATTCCAGAGAATCAAGAAACGCACGCTCTGGCTCTGCGACTTTGGTTTTCTCTGTATGTACATTCTTAGGCAATAATAAAACGAAATATGTTATAAAACACCACTCTGCTTCTTTTCGATTTCATTTCAATACATTTTAAACATTATAAAGCACACAAATGTGGTTCAGGCAACGCATAGCCTATTGATAATATTCACTGCATGTATGTAACGTTATATTTATGAACAAAACTAAATATAGAACACAACCCTGCCTTTATTTGTTTAAATCTAAAAATATTAAACATATTCCAGGCAATATGTAATGTATTGCATATTGTTTTGGTACAAATGTTGCAATAAACAACAGATTATCTTGTATTAAAAATTAAAAAAATGACAAAATTATCTCTTTTTGTTGAATTTCAGTTTTATCAATAATAGCCATTATAAAAGTATAAGTAAAAGGTACAAACAGATATACAGTAAAGCTTAAATAACATAAAGAAACAATTCAGTCAGTCAAATATACAAATTCAGCGCTCAAAGATATGAAACTTCACGTAGCCTTCTCCCAAAGCTATTGGCCAGGGAATGAATTATAGATTCATTAGACCAAACATCACCTGTTAGGTTTATACAAGACAAACTATATCTCATGTTTAACCACTACAGAGACGTTCCGAGTCAGCGGCAAACGTCAGGATGACAAAAAGGAAAGGCTGTTCCAGGCAGGGGACATGAGCGCGAGCATTCGGTGATTGCTTGAAATGGATCTCAGTCAAATTATCATAAATCTATAAATAAACCACAGATTTTGAGCTTTAAAAAACTACTTTCTCACCTGAAAAACTCTTAAAACTATATTTCGTGACACAATAACAGTAGTATTTTAATTCAACTGTATGCTTCTAATGCCCTTGTAGCAAGCGTGAGTGACCAGACTCTGTCCACCAATCACCGTTCTGCAGTGAGTCTAGGTCTACCTTTTAGTACCCTTTCACTGTGCTAGGTACCCCAACGGAAGGGAACCCAAAAAGTGGTATGGTACGGTTCGGCTTTTTGGTACCATTAACAACTTTTGACAGTGGAAACGCAAATAATTGCGTAACTCCAACCGCAGCTGTACCGTACCACTCAGTGGAAACGAGCCATTACTGTGCTCCTACATTTATGTGGAATTATGTGGACATTTATGTATCCTTTAACTTATGTGCTCTTTCTGAGAAAAAATAGCGTCAAGTGACATGTATTCAATCAAATAAAATGAGAAACATACCCTGTATTTCAAGAGATTTATCTTTGTATGTGTGTAAATGTTTGTTGATTTATCATAAAACCTCAGAATTTCTATATTTTTCATTATGTTCATGATGACCGACTGTATTCTGATGAGGACACCAAAGGCACTTTATTGGGATTTTCTAGTGATTATGAGCAAACAACAAATGAAGCATAAACAGCAGTATGAATTTATTATGAATGCATCACAGCAGACATAGTAACACCGATGTCCTAACCAGACACTATGTTTTCCATGTTAATCTGAGTTTTTGTCTTAACCAGCCGCAATGGCGACACACAATGATTCTATTTTAGAAACGCTGTGTGGCTGGAACAACAACAGGATGTATGATAATCTCAGGTACTGTTTATGTGCTTTATGCAGTGTTAAGGCGTATGTGTGAGTCTGTCACTTTGTGTGTATTTTATAGCCGTTCTGAAACCCGACTGGGTTTCACATTGCATGCCTTTACAAAAGAAAGAATCGCCGAACAACTTTCTGTCTGGTCCGCAAACGTCTCGGTTACTAAGTATCTCTCGGTTCTCTCTAGAAGAGGGAACAAGTGTTGCCGTGAGCTAGCTTAGGCTACGGGAAAACCTCTTTTCTCAAGAATACTGAAGCCAAAAATCATCCTTATAATTTGTATTAATTTAAAACGCATTTGCTGCAGCGAGCAGACCTAGGCTAGGCAGCTCGCACGCCTATTAGCTGCTCTGCGGCAACTGCTGCAACCTATTGAAGGACTTGCTCGTGACGTAAGCACAAGCACCCTCTGGTCTTCACGTCCCACACGAATGGGCGTGGCTTATGCCTATATAAGCCAGAGCTCGAATAGGATGCTCCTTGGTTTTCATCAACTGAAGTCGAAACCAGATGGTAGCACAAGCACGGCAGGGTTACGCAACACTGTTCCCTACATTTCTTATGAGAGTTACATAAGCTAGCTCATGCTACAGGAACCCAATTTAACATGCTGTGCATGCCAAATCTACCTCAACACTGACCCAAGGCGAGTGCCCTGAGCTTATATAATAATAATAATAATAATAATAAATTTTATTTATAATGCGCTTTTTCTAAGACCCAAAAGCGTTACAAACAATAAAACAAGTAAAATACAAGTACAAAAGTAATACAAACTAATCAGTACAGTACACATTTTAAGCAATTATTAATTAAGCATTTTAAGCAGTAAGCAATTTTAAAAAGATGTGTTTTTAACAACTTCTTGAAACTGGCTAATGTGGGAGCATCTCTAACAGTAAGAGGAAGTGCATTCCATAACCTGGGTGCCGCAAAAGAGAAAGTTCTCTCCCCATCGATTTTAATCTACAGGGAGGTTGCTGAAGAGTAAGAGAGTCTGTAGACGGGAGGGAATCGAGAAAGGCGCATACAGGCTGACTAAGTCACAGATATAAGAGGGAGCTATTTTGTGCATAGCTTTGTAAGTTAGTGTGAGAGTTTTAAAAGCAATACATGATTGGACAGGTAGCCAATGCAAACTATAAAGCACACCTGTAATGTGCTGACGTGGTGAAGTGTGTGTCAGCACACGTGCTGCTGAATTCTGAATGTACTGCAGGCGTTTTGTAGATTTAGCAGGTAAACCAACAAAAAGTGCATTACAGTAATCAATCCTGGAAGTAACAAAAGCACGGATAAGCCTTTCAGCGTCCGGTAAAGTAAGATAGGGCCTGATTTTTGCAATGTTTCTTAGGTGATGGAATGCAGATTTCGTAATACTCTTAATGTGAGAGTCTAGTGTTAGGTGGGCATCAAAAATCACACCAAGGTTATGAGTAGAAGAAGATGGAGCTAAAATAGTATCGTCCATGATCAAGTTAAAATGTCTCCCTTTGTGAATAGCCGCAGGTGTGCCAATGAGCAGAAACTCTGTCTTAAAGGAATTCAGTTTAAAAAATGATGATGCATCCACGCTTTTATTTCCTGCATAGAATCCGAAAGAATTTTAGAGGTTACAGTAAGACCATATTTAGAGCTGATGTAAATTTGAGTATCATCAGTGTAAAAATAATACCCCAGACCATATTTCCTAATTATTTGCCCCAAAGGAAGCATATAAACACTAAACAATATGGGACCCAAGACAGATCCTCTGAGGAACACCAGAATCGGACTTGTTCAATGTCAGATTTGCTGTTTCCCAAGACAACAAACTGGGGAACGATTTGGGACAGTGAAGTAAGATTTGAACCAGTTTAAGTGCAGTGCCAGTGATACCAAGCCAGCTCTCCAGCCTATTTAGGAGGATAGAATGCCACACTTGTGTCAAAAGCTGCACTCAAATCTAACAAGACCAAGATGGTAGAGGCTCCAGAATCAGCTGAGACGAGCAGGTCATTCATAACACGAACCAAAGCTGTCTCTTGTACTTTGTCCCTTTCTAAACCCAGATTGAAAAGGTTCTGAAAGCTTGTTGGAAGACAAGTGTAGGTGGAGTTGTGCCACAACAACATGTTCTAAAACCTTGGAGAGAAAGGGGAGGTTTGCAGATAGGCCTGTAGTTTGATAGGTTAGACTTATCACGTCCAGGCTTTTTAAGGACTGGTGTAATAGCAGCAACCTTTAGGGCTGTTGGAACAATGCCAGATGTAAGAGAGCTGTTCACAATGCTACAGATGAGGGGACTAATTGAAGAAAGACACCCCTTCAGAACAGATGCTGGGATAGGGTCAAGGGAACTTGTAGTAGTGTTCATAGCCATCACCAATTTTGAAATATAATCAGCAGTAACTATGTTAAAATTGGAAAATGCAGATTTAGGGAGAGTAACTGGGTAGGTCTCAGGAATAGCAGAGAAAGGTAGCAGACTAATGGACTTGTGGATGCTTAAATTTTTCCATAAAAAACGTGAACAATTTGTTACACTCCTGTACAGAGGAACAGACTGATGGCTGAATAGGTGCAAGGAGTTTGTTGATCATCTTAAAATTTTGTTTGGATTAGCAGCACCATCCCTAACTACAGACGAATAATACTCTGTTCTTGCTGTTTTAAGTGTTTCAGCATATTGACAAAAAAAATCATTGTACATCTGCTTATGGACAGTTAGACCTGATTTTTTATATTGGCGTTCAAGCTGTCTGCTTTTCACCTTAGGTGCCCTGAGCTCAGTGGTATAACAAGGAGATGATTTGACAAATTAAACAACACGTTCTCTCCTAGGGGCTAACATGTCCAAAGCAGATGACAAGATAAAATTGTAGTGATCAACGGATTTAACTGTTAAATGCTCTGATATCATGCAAGAAAGACTGTCAAAATTAATATTCTTGACATTTCTAAAACTAATGACCCTCTTTTGAGCATTTCTTAAAGATGGGACTTTTAAGTTAAAAGTGAGAAGCTTATGATCACTAATACATAGGTCCCTACTGTCTAGCTGGTCGATGTCTACCCCTACAGAACACACTAGGTCAAGTGTGTGACCCTTGTTGTGAGTGGGAAATTTTACATGTTGAGTCATGTTAAAACAATCAAGTATCTCCATGAATTCCACAGTTAGACTACTATTATCCATATGGATATTAATGTCTCCAGTAAGAATCATTGATGGACAGACAGAGCTAACACATGTATGTAGCTCTGAGAGCTCATTAAAAAACAAATAATTAGGCTTTGGAGGTCGATGAATGAGTACAATAAGAACAGGAGAAGTACCGTTCATTTTAAATGCAACACACTCAAATGATGATACGCAGGGAATAGTAATTTCCATAAGAGATAATTTATCTCTGTATATAACAGCAAGACCGCCACCTTTACCACTAAGACGTGGCCTCTGGATATAGGTATATACTGGTAGAGTACTCAAATTTAGGTTTATGAAGTCATTTGGTTGGTGCCAAGTCTCACAGATACAAATAAATCCAGTGCATTGTTCAATATAGTGTCGTAGAGTAGAGCAGTCTTGTTGTTCAAGAAACGAAGTGTCGATTTTCTGACGTGTCATTTGTGGATAACGCAAGTTTGCATAAAAAACACCACATAGAGAGTGATTTTTTTGTTTCTGTGTCCGTAGAACCGAGAGCATAAAACTCTAATGCCACTCATAGTTCCAGTAATGTGAACTTTCTGCTGTGACCCTCTGTGTGGATATTTCTGGCGACGTAGAAGTCGAAATGATTTCAAGGTCTTTTGAACACAGAGATCCGGACGTAAATGATGATCCAACAAGAAAAGTTCAGTGAAAGAGTACCTTATCATGATGAAATCCAAGTGTTGAAGGACCCGCTCTCCACGAAGCCCAATCAGAGTCAAAATGATGATGATTATAGATAGCAGATGAATCCTCATTATAGAGACAGAGAAATCCAATATGAGTTATTCAAGGTAGAATCCAGAGTCCGTTTTGGTCTCACACCAGCATGGATAGTAGTCACGCGCAGCGTCTCCAAGTTGACGGGATAAACGTTCCCACGCTGTCAAACCCGATCAAACAGAGGCACACACCAAAAGACTGTGTCGAATAAACAATAAAACTCCAGTGTCGTAATAACAATAAAACTCCAGTGTCGTAAATCTGCATGATAGAAACGGATAAATCCAAGTTGAGTTACTCGGAATAAAATCCAGAGTCTGTTTTGGTCAAAGATAGCAGTCAAGCGCAGCGTTCCCAGTTGGCGGGACCAGCTTTCCCACGCTGTCAAACCCGATCAAACAATAGAAGCACATCCCGAAAGACTCCACAATAGAACACCAGTATCGTTTAAAAGAAGTATAAAAACAAATCAACAAATACGTATAATAGCTTGTACTAATTAAAGGTGTTGAAGGTCAGAATTTTATAAAAACTTTTTACCAAATTTGTTTAAACTTTCTATATATATCAATGCATAATTACTCAATGCTAAGTACTCTGAAAAAAAAGAGTATAAAAATCGAGTGACTCTAGACCGTTTAATCTGCACTAAACGCAGCTCATTAGTTCGAACCGGGACGAAACAATGGGACGAAACAATTGGCTTAGGCGACTGTCACTCTCTCGCAACCATGGCAACCACCCTTTTGCCACACAGGACCTGCCCACTTGCGCGTATCCAGATCGTACCTGTTCGCGTGCTTGTTTGAGCTTGAAGATGCAAAACCCGACGCAGGTCCTCTTGTCTAAAAAGTGCTCCTTGCCCTGCACTTCGACTACCCCGTCCTCGGCCTCTACTTCCTCGGACCCTAATAGCAAAATCCTCTGCTTTGCCCTCGACCACGGATCTGTCCTCGAGCTGATGATGCGGTACTTGCTGTCTTATACTGTCTATGGGTAACTTACTTGTCTCGGGTGTGTAGTCCTCATCAGAATCAACAATGCTTTCATCAAGCAAACTCTTACATGCAGAACACCATATATATGTAATGAATCTTACATGAAATTCCTCTTCATCACAGTGTAAATGATGGCAATGGAAAACGTGTATCATGCAACCTGTTTTTAGCTTTGCCTTATAGATAACTAACTAGCTCGTTCAGCGAATCAATATTGTAAGCTTTACCAATATCAATATGCTAGCTTGATAGAGAGTAATAAAATCCAACTTATTTGTTTATCTTCATAATGATAGTTAGATTTTTTATTTACATGTGTTTCTGACATGATGTCACTACATGCACTTCTTCCTCCCCTCTCCGCTCGTCTCAGGTAAATAATGCGTCTTCAGCTCAGCTGTCGGAGTTGCGCGTTCATGTGTTTTGGGGGCGTGGCTTTGGAAGGAGCCAAGAAGGGAGGGGGTGAAGTGAATGGAAATAATGAGCTGTCTTTAAAACAGTCGTGAGAGGTCTACAGACACTCGATTTTTATACTTTCTTTTTCAGAGTACTTAGATTTTAATTATGCATTGATATATACAGAAAGTTTAAAGAAATTTGGAAAAAAAGTTTTTTTCTTCAATTCTGACCTACACAACCTTTAATAGTAAGTAACTGCAAATTGAATTTGAAAAAAACGGACAGAGAAGCAGCAGCCAACATGCGCCAGCGTACTCTCCATCCGGAAGTTCAAGATCGAGTGTCATGATGGGGATATAAAAAAACTGAAGGATGGGCTTATTAAGGAGGATAGCAGGCAAACATGGTTACCTTAAGTGAACAAGGGTGCTTAACACTGTATAACAGCCAGAGGAGGCATTACCCTGCCTGAACTGAAACGTTCTTAACTAGACTGATAACAATCTACCTTGAAGCAGTGGGATCTTCCTGGTTATAGAACCTTATAAATGTAGACGGAGAGGCCCAGCCTGCCGCCATACAGATATCTATGAAGGGAAATCCCACTGGACCAGGCCCATGAAGAGGCCACGCCTCTAGTGGAATGAGCTCTGACGCCCAGAGGGCAACGAAGGCCCTTAGATGCCTAACCCAGTGAGATCCACAGTCCGTCCACTATCCACCTGGAAAGGCTATGTTTCGAGGCAGCTGGGCCTTTAGATCGGCCACCAAACGAAACAAAGAGCTGTCCTGACTGTCTGAAAGCAGCCAAACTTTCCACGTAAATTCTCATGAGCCCTAACTGCGCAAAGGAGATTCACGTCAGACTCGCTGGCATGATCCAAAGAGGGCTGATGGGGAAGATGACTTGCGCTCTGAAAGAAGTGGCAAGCACTTTGGGGACATAACCATGTCTTGGTTTGAGGATAACCTTGAAGTCATTAGGCCCAAACCCAAGGTACGAGTTGACTGTGGTGACAGCCACCAGAAAGGCGGTTTTCAACGAGAGATACTTGAGGTCCACAGACTGTAGATGTTCAAAAGGGGCACCCTTCATGGCCTCCGGGACCAAGGAAAGGTCCCATACGGGAACCGAGGTGAGGTTGAGGAGGGTTCATCCTTCTAGCTCACCTGAGGAAGCAGACTACAAGGTCGTTCCTACCCAGTGACTGACCGTGAATGTTTGACAGAGCCTCCACATACACCTTGAGTGTGGATGGGGATCTACCCTTATCCAAAAGCTCCAGTAGGAAAGAGAGAACCTCTGATACCCCACAATCTTGTGGATTCAGGTTGCGAGCTGAGCACCAACCTGAGAACACTGACCACTTGGAAGCATAAAGCCGTCTAGTAGAGGCCGGTCTAGCTTGTGTAATTGTGTTTAACACCCTGTCCAGGATATTGATGGGTAGCCGCTGATGACCCACACATGTAGAGTCCAAAGCTTCGGGTGAGGATGCCAAATCGTGCCCCCGGCCTGTGAGAGGAGATCTCTCCTCAACGGGACAGAACATGGAGCCAGCCTCTGAAGCTGCATCAGCTCCAGAAACCAATCTTGGTTCGGCCAGAACAGAGCTACTAGAAGGATAGAGGAACCATTCTCCCTGATATGTTTGATTATCTGTGGTAACAGCATGATCAGCATAGAGAGGGTGGCTGGGCCAGTGTTGGGCCAGCGCGTCCTTGTTCTTCATAAAGCATATTGGACACTGAGCGTTGTCTCGAGACGCAAAGAGGTCGACCTCTGCTGTGCCAAAGCTATCCCACAACAGCTGAACTGTCTGATTGTGGAGAGACCATTTTCCTGTGGGAACGTTGATGCCTGGACAGCCTGTCTGGACCCATGTACAGATGGCCTGGTACAAACCACCGATATGTTGTCATTGCGGACAAGGACATGGTGGCTTTTTAGAAGAGTAAGGAAGAACCGTGAAACGTTCTCAACCGCCTTCATCTCTAGACAGTTTATGTGTAGGCTCTTCTCTTGGCTCTACCACAGGCCAAAATATGGTCTGCCCTCATTAGGGTTGCGGTGAAAGATACTCTGTATTTTTTAAACGGTTCCGGTGCCTAAACGGTTCTTGAAAACGGTACTTAAGAAAACGAAACCGCACACACTTTGTCAAAAAAAATAGCAACACTTTACAATAAGGTTCATTAGTTACTACATTAGTTAACATTAACAAAGAATGAACAATACTTCTTCAGCATTTGTTAATCTTTGGTAATGTTAATTTCAACATTTACTAATACTTTATTAAAATCTTGTTAACATTAGTTAATGCACTGTGAACTAACATGAACAAACAATGAACAGCTAGATTTGTATTAACTAACGTTAACAAAGAATAACAAATACAGTAACAAATGGTTAGTTCATGTTAATAAATGAACCTTATTGTAAAGTGTTACCAAAAAAATAATACCCCTTTATTTACAGGGCCAAACTGGACACAATATTAACTTACAATATAAATACAAGTAACATATGGTAATAATAAATAAAACTAATATAAAATAAATAAGTTAATATTTACATAATATTGCAAATAAAACAATATTATATCAAACAATGTAATTATACTGGAGATTAATAGAGATTACTACCAGGGTAATATAATATCGACATGGCTACAGGTTCCCATGTTTTGTCTTCTTTAACTAGTCATGTTATTTTGTCATTTACTAGTTAAGCTCTTAGCCAGTTTGATATTTCGTTCCCACTGCGTCTTATGTGCAGCTTTGAGTAAACATATGAAAGAGAACGTCTCTGTGTAACCCATGTTCTCTGAATAGGGAATGGGACGCCAAATATATCGCGCTGCTTTTCGGCAGAGAACTCTGGAGCAGATGATGCGCGCGTGAATATAATATGAAGATGTGAGCGTCAAGGCGGCACGAATGGTGATTCTATATCCATTGACAATCGTTATTCTGACACGTAATTTTACACGTGAAATGCAGCCAAACATTTCACGTGTACATTTTACGTGTGTTTAATCCCCTCGCGTATCAGAACGTATCAGCTGAAGTTCCGGGAGTCTCCCGCATATTGATAACGGCTCCCGGATGATCGGAAATTAGTTCAAATCTCCCAGAATCAAGTGCGAGCGAGCAAGCGCGCGTGCGAGACAGATCAGAAAGTGCTTCAATAAACCGTATAGTGCACGCACGTCGGAGAGGGAGACCGCGAGAGACTGCGTGTGTGCGCCTCATGCCACTGCATGCCACAGACTCAGGCATCGGAATCAGGCACCGAAATTTTCATTCTGATTCGGTCTGGTTACTACCGTTTACGTCAGAACCGGTTCCCTATTAGAACCGAGTTTCGGTACCCAACCCTAGCCCTCATAGAGGGTGCCCCAGCCTGAATTGGAGGCATTGAAACCACTTTCAGTTTCTAGATTAGCCCCAGGTTTACACCTGTCTGATACCAGCTGACTGCCTTCCAGGGCTCCTGAGCAGTTCTGAGTTACCTTGAGACGTAAATGACCGGATGCCCATGCTCGACGCGGGACCCGTGTCTTTAGCCAGTGCTGTAAAGGGCGCATGCGAAGCAGGCCTAAACGAAGCACCGCTGAGGCTGAAGCCATGAGGCCTAGAATCCTCTGAAATCTTTTGAGAGGATAGACATCACCTACTTTGAATGACATCGCCAAGCACTGAATTCACAGAGTGCTCTGTGATGTCAGCCGCACTGTCAATGACACAGATCCAGATCCATTCCCAGAAAATAAGCTTTCTGACTGGGGATAGCAAACTCTTGGTCCAATAGATCTTTCTCACAACTTCCGTATTTGTGACTGGAAATTGACGCAATTGTTGTGTTAATCTTCTTCTGCTCCAGTCAGAACAGATAGCGCAGGCAACTAGTAAGAGTTGTTGCGTACTGGTCTTTTTTGTTATTCCCAAAAGCAGCCATATCTGTCATTTTCATTCCTTCCCTCGTCAGTTCCCTGTTGATGAAGTTCAATGGAAATGGATTCAGGCTATCTGGCGGGATGTTGTTGATCCTGTGATCTTTTGTACTTCTCATGTCACCATTCACTAAGCCGTCATTGTTTATGTTTATTATTTATGTTTTATGATTTGTGTATTATTAAGTACCGTATTTTCCAGAGTATAAGTCGCATCAGCCCAAAAATGCGTCATGACGAGGAAAAATACATATATATGTCGCACTGGACTATAAGTCGCATTTATTGAAATTTATTTAACAAAATCCAAGACCAAGAAAAAGTTATTTAAACAGACTTTAATTCGTTAAAACAGAAGGCATTTAAGTTATTCAGCAACACACAATAGCACAAAGAACAACTGGCTGAATATGTGTCCGGTATGTTGTTAACGTAACACATCAACAGTTAGCTACACAATAACATAAAGAACATACCTGAGAGGCTGAATAGGATAAAATAAATTAACATAACAAGACAGCGAGTCCAACAGTTATTGGTAAATCAATTTCACCAAGTTCCCGCGATCTTATTCCACATCACTGAACCCATTGAATTCTTCATCCTCCGGGTCGCTTCCGAACAACTCCGCTATTTCGGGAGGAAGATGAAGCGCCGTCTCCTCTTCTGCGGGGCTGTCGTCAGGCTCGGCATCAGTTCCAGTTATTCCAGCCTTTCTGAATCACGACAGGATGGTTTTGGTTGTCACTGCAGTCCATGCAGTGTCGATCCATCCAAGGACTTGCTGGAAAGTTGCATGGCACATCCTCCTGGTTGCCGTGAAGCTGTGCTCTCCATCCACCATCCACTCCTCCCACAGGTGATGCAAGACTGTCTTAAAGCTCCGGTTCACCAAGATGTCGAGTGGCTGGAGTACTTTGGTTAAGCCTCCAGGGATGATGATGGGTATGGAGTTGCAAGTTTTTATTTTATCTTTGAATTGTGGCGTTATGTGCGCTCGCATACTGTCCATCACAAGCAGGGCTTTGCGTGTTTTAACCCCCTGGGGACCAAAAACGCGCCCCCGCGTTTTGATCGTTTTTTTTTTTCACATAGCTGCACCATAGACTTAAAATACTCCATCATTAATGGTCATATAAATAAAATCAATACATGACTATAAACTATAGAGGGTCTTCTTTTTTTGTGTACACTCTAATTAAAGCTCCAATATGTAAGGATTTTGTAACAAAATATCCAAAAATCACTTGCACGGTGTGATATATTTCCTGCAGTTGTGTACTTACAATATCCCCAAAGTCTCCAAAGTTCTTTTATTTCAGAGAAATTCCAATTTTAAAAAGTGTCCGTCCCGGAAAAAATGTCGCCTGTAAATGACGCAATATCCGCGCTATCCTCGGCTATTCTCGGCTATCCTCGTTTCCGCTCGTATTGCCATAGCCATGACGTAAACATGGCGACAGACGCGGACAACTGCATAGTGAGTAACATCTAGCGGCACCCAGTTCTTGTTTTGTTCAAACACAGACCATGGCAAGCAGACTAGAATGAGGATCAATATCAGCATGATGTTATTGAGATGCCGATAGCTAGCGTCCGAGACTGACTTCCACTCGACAGAGAGCTACGTAGCGTCCGTGACTAATTTGGACTTGACAGAACTTCACGAGTCACGACATTACAGCTTCATTGGACAGGTGAGCAAAATTATAAAACAAATCAATGTTATAACGTTAGCTTGACATGATGAAATGTTAGAATATGGTCAGTATGTTATTCTTATGTTGATCTAGCTGCTAGTTCGTATAGCAAACCAACTACAGTAACACGTAGAATAACATTATGACTTTCAATGTACATTTAAATGCTGTTTAGTGTGATAGTGTAACGTTATTCCAAGTGGAACAGCGCTTCGTTTCCCTCACAAATTTAATTCATCTAATAAACTGACCTGGTGAGTAATCCAGCACTTGCATGTAGTTCAATAGGATGAAATGTCCTTATTCCTTTATATCCGCGGGACTCGCGTGTGATATATGTATCTTATTAGCAATCGCGACCTGCTTCATACCACTATAATGTTAAAAAACATGAGTGTTTTCACTAATCTTTAAACGTTATTAGATCCATCAGCTTGACAGCAAGTCCTATCATTCAGTTCGTTACTGCGTCATATACATTCGCCTTTGTTATTGTTGGAAACGGCGCCCTCTTGTGCCCAACTAAAGTTACATACTGGCGCTTTAATATCAAAACCTTGTGTTTTTGTAAAATAAATAAATTTAAACAGGGTGCGCTTTCAGCTCACTCTGTCTCCGCAAAAATCTTGTTGAAACGCGTCCGAAAAAAGAGCTGTAACTCATTAAATACTTGTCACAGAGACACGAAAGATCTCTCTTTATGAAGCTGAGATTCTCTTCTTTTAAATGAAGTCATTTATATAAAAAGCAACTATTCTCAGTTGATGTAATCTCTATGAAAAGAGAGAGATGTCAGTATTTTCCCTTTCACCTCATTACAGCGAATGAGGTCCTAATGTGACCCCGCCCACTGAGAGCGCGTGCTATTCAAATACTAATGTTGAGACAAGCCATGAAAACGCCCACATCGATAAAAAAACATACAGTTTATTACGGATCTAACCTCGTCCTAACCATTTTTCAAAACCGTCTTGCTGTGCAGTGGGGAGATCCTGAGGAAAAACTTACCTCAGATACAGTTTCATTTTGAGAAGCACGGATATCAGCTGATGCAGTAAGTCATTTATTATAAGTGATTTGTTCTAATCGCGTTAGTGTCTGTATCTGTAAACTGCACAAAGACCGAAATATCAAATGCGTGTCTGATAGGAAGGAATAGACGAATTCACAGACGCACGCGCTGTGCGTTAATTCACTTTCGCTTTCATTGGAACAAGAATCTCATGTGACATCCACATCCTTACATTAGTAGGATAACATTAGTTATCTGTATAACCAAAAAGAGTGTTTAAATATGATTCGGGTGTGTGAACGGACGTACGAACGAACGTTCATTTAGATAGACTTTTAGAGTGTATGAAGAGTTCAGATGAGATATGAAGAGTTCAGATGCAAAATCCTCTAAGTGCCATTTGAAATTTTCTTCTAGAATGACCATTTTTATCAAGCTTGTATATATATGTTCAGTAATTTCACTTAAATTGCAATGAAGACTACCTATTAATTGTCATTTAAGTGAAATATAAATATATACACATACACACACACATATGTGTGTGTGTTGTCCTTTCAATTTTTTCTTGTCTGACTCACCTGAATGAAAGGCTTATTATTATGCGTGTCTTTGTCTCTCAGGTGAGAATCACCTAATTATTCATGATGGGGCTGGCCTGTTCACGCCCATTCGCATATTGCCTTGGCAAACAAAAAAATGATTTTCACAATATAACCCAATTCACAGTTTTATGTGAACGATTTAGGAGGATGATTTTCAGATCATTGTGAAGAAAAAACCCTAGGCAACAACATCAATTAGTCAAAAGTCTTGTGGACGCATATTTAGTATGTGTTTTGTGGCCTTATTTCAGAAACTTTCATTTTTAGTTTTTACAATAACCACGCATAAACAATATTCTCTCAAAAATACAAACATGTACAAACATGTTGCCCATACATCATGGTAGCCCTGTTTCTGCTAAATATAGTGTAATTTCACCTGTGCCATTAATATGTTTATAAGCAGCTGAAAAAAAAACACAGATGTCAGGGCATGTCAGAACCTCTCAAGGACCCCAAATACATCTTGGTCCCCAGTGGGTTAAAGAAGCCATCAGGACGCTTAGTGTAGCACTTTGTAAGCCAAATGTTCATCATTTCTTGATTCATCCACCCTTTCTTATTCACGGCCACGACAACTGTGGGGGGAGATTCGTCTTTGGGCATGGTTTTCCGTTTGAAAATGACCATCGGTGGTAATTTCGATCCATCTCCACAACATGCCAGCACCACTGTGAAGTGTGATTTCTCATGACCAGTTGTCAATATATTCACACTTTTCTGCCCTTTCTCTGCGACACTTCGGCCCATGGGGATGTCAAATGTGAAGGGGACCTCGTCCATGTTGATTATATGATCCGGTGACGGGTCAATGACGTATAAGGCCTTTGAGAGGCCCATTTTTAAAATACTTGAAATAATAATATATTTGTCCATTTTCTAAACATTTGGAGTGTAGTCTACACATGCATGTGTGTGAAAACTTCAAACAAAGATATTTTAGTGCTTTTAAATTCAAATGAATAGGGCAATGACCTTAAAAAAGTCATTTGGGGCGACCGTAATTTATCTTAAAATTAATAGATTTCCTTTACAGAAGTTATATTTTAAGAAGTATCAGTAATTAATTGAACTGTTTAAGAAAGATATACTCATGTGTCCTTTCATTTATTGCAAATGATGTTAAATACATTTTTATCTATAATAGCAGTGTCACCCTCATAAAGCAATTACATATTTTTTTTACTCATATAATCCATAAAACTGATTTAAAATGTGTAGATATAGTATCCACTTATTGATGTTATACCAATGAATTATATTTCAACCAAAATGGACAGACATTATTTTTTGAATTTACTGCAGAATTGAATATGGTTGGTTACCCCACATGACAAGTGGTCGCCCCACATGATGAAAAACAGCAGGCAATTAAGACTATTCAATGATTTTGACAGTTAAAACACATTTAATGAAATTTTATGAAGAATCAGCATATCCATTTCATTTGACACATTTCATAACATTAACAGTTTCCTCACTATTTCATTTGACACATAACCATCATATTACATTTTCAATACTAATGCATTAAACGGTTGGATATAACATTGAACAGCATTTTCCTTTTTCATTTTCATTTCATTAATCACTTAAACACACAATGTTTGCCTTTTCATTACTATTTTCATTTAACAGTTGAACATAGCAGCATTCTGCAGACACATTGAACAGCATTTTCCGCTGCCTGTAGCGAGCAGTCTTTTCTTTGCTTGTTAGTGGGGCCATCTAGAAAAAAGTATATTTAAACATACACATAGTTAGAAAAAGAATTGGAAAAGTAGAATGAATGCTTAATATTCACACATTTAACATAATAATCAAAAAGAAGTAAGCTTAGTCCTCTCTGAAGTAGGATGGAAATTATTGAAATTTAGAAAAAATATGTGGTGAAATGTAGAAAGTTATTTAAAACAACTAAATGCACATAATGAATGAAAACATTTGCATACAGAAACTACAAATACATGATATGTGTTTTCTATCATTTAAGCAATCAGTGGCGGTCACCCCACATGATGCTCGGTCGCCCCAGATGATATTTTCAAGTTTAATCAAGTATAACAGGCTAATGCTTAGCTATAGAACCCAAGCTAGCTTCTTCTCATCACATATCACTGACAAATTTACAGTTTACAAATTTAAAAATAAAGATTTGCGTATAAAACTTATAATTTACAGTTTTAGGTTGGTCGCCCCACATGATATCAAAATGTGACGTATACACTGCAGCAGTTTTAAAGAGGATTTGTTTGTAAAAATGAGAGTGACTACTCACCTGCTAGTTGTCTCTGTGGGACCCTCACCATGAGGCTGGCTGATGCAACATCCTCTTTGAGATGATTATCAAAATATAAGTCCCTTATTTGTATTTTCTTGATGGTCGCCCCAGATGATATTTCAGACAATGAACATCTTCGGACAAGATTTGTTTGTTTATTATGATTGAAATGTGTGTTCAAATGTTTCATAACTTTGTCAATCAATGGAAAACAAGTTTAAAATTATGCCAAATAGGGTAAGGATTATATTTAAATTATTTTAGTTTGATTTAAAACCCGTTGTCCAAACAGAAGTCAAGGCCGGACGGTCGCCCCACATGATGTTTTAACACTTCAGGTGGCAGAAAATGCCAATAAACCAATTATTTGTAAAGAAATAAGAGTGGACCAATGTATAAGGGAGGTGGTAGACATACATGTTAAAATTTTATTCATTTTAGGGCTGCAACTAACGAATTATTTTAATAATCGATTAATCTGTCGATTAATTTGTCGATTAATCGATGAATCGGAATAAAAAAAAACATTAATTTCCTTTATTAAAAAACAGAACTAAAAGGTGCAAATTCAGTGAAAAAAATCCAGAGCAAAAAAATGGACTAACAAAAAACATACACATGTATGCTTTACATCTGCCAAATATATAGGCTTTTTAAAAAATAAAGTGCACAAAAATGAGCTGTCAGAACAATTAAATGATTAAAAAAAAATACAGAAAAATACCAATCAGAAAACTTAACAGGATTTGTTTGAACGTCAGAACTTGTTCTCTACACCACACTCGCACACACTCACAAACTCACACTTACAAACTTTGGACTGTGTTGTGTTTTGTTTTTGTCAAAGATGTTATAATCTTTAACAAAATGTTTGAAACTTTTTAACAAGCAAATGCACTTATGATCATTTTACCTATATTAGGTAATAATAATAGCAATAATAATAATTATATCAGAAGATAATATCTCTAATTTATCCTAATATTAATTATAAATACAATGAATATAAAATATGAATACAATATAAAGTAATATCAAATACAATGGATTGACCATCTCCTATTGTTGTATTTTTCCGCTCAAGTTTCTCTGAGTCATTTAGAGTGAAGTTTGAACAATTCAGTGCTGCAAATTGTGGAAAAAATATTCCCCTTTGTAGTAGGCTACTTGGACAGACAAGAAAGTGTTTTCATCTGTCTATCTGATTCAAATCACAGTTTGCTAATTCAGTGGTCAAGAATTTAATTGTTGTTTTTAGTTATATCTTAGATGCCTAATTATGTATTACTAGTATCAGAGAATGTCTAGTATGTACCAAATTACTAATGCCAGACACACTCAGTCTCTCGGTCGCGATTATCGGACACATCTGGTTAGATTCTCTCTCTCTCTCTCTCTCTCTCTCTCTCTCTCTCTCGTGATCACGGAAACACTCGGTCTCCTCTCGCTCCCGCGTGAGCGATCTCGGACACATTCGGTCTCTCTCTCTCTCGTGATCACGGAAACACTCGGTCTCGCTCCCGCGTGAGCGATCTCGGACACATTCGGTCTCTCTCTCTCTCGTGATCACGGACACACTCGGTCTCCGTCTCCGGTGTGAGCGATCTCGGAGACTCGGACACATTTGGTCTCTCTCTCGTGATCACTGACATCGGTCTCTCGCTTCCCGCGTGAGCGATCTCGGACACACTCGGTCTCTCTCTCGTGATCACGGACACACTCGGTCTCTCTCTCGTGCTCGCTTGATCATCACGGACACACTCGGTCTCTCTCTCTCTCTCTCTCTCTCTCTCTCTCTCTCTCTCTCTCTCTCTCTCTCTCTCTCTCTCTCTCTCTCTCTCTCTCTCTCACTTAAATCTGATTTAACTTTTAATTCATTTTAATCGATTCGTTGTTGCAGCCCTAATTCATTTTAATGTTTATTAATTGGTAAAAAGTTCAGTCGGACAGAAAAAGCAAGCGTCACGTCTTTGACCCTGACACGTTGTGTTCAGTTACCTGCTTTTTAACAAACTCACGGAAACTGTCGATCTTAGCTTGGAAGTCTGCTGGCAGTTTTTGACACAACGTTGTCCGTGCTCTGATAGAGAGGCGGTTGCGTTGCATGAAGCGGTAACACCAAGAAGGTCTGCCTGCAAAGTCACTTATATTCATCTCCTTAGCAACTACCAGGGCGTGGAGACGCACCTGCACCGTTGACAAGCCTCTCCCGGCAGCGCATTGTTCAAGTACCTATCTGTGGACTCGTTCCTTCAGCTCTGGCCATCTTGCTTTCAGCCCGCAATTAGCTTTCTTTGTTTTCTTCATTTCAGTTAGAGTAACCTCTGCTTTTCGCCATTCCCTCACAAGTTTCTCATTCACTCCAAACTTTCTTTCTGCTGCTCGATTACCGTTTTCGGCTGCACATTTCATTACCTGCAGTTTGTAATCTGCAGAATATGATTTTCTTTTTGGGGGCATTTTGTTTGCGTTCAGTCTAATATTTCAGTAAATATCAGTTGTTTTCAGTAATTTTTTTCAGCGGTAAAACTACCTAGAGTTTCAGCGGTTGTAGTCTAGAGCGCATAGAGCGCCTCTCGTGGCTGTAGATGGTAATGTCACCCCCAATTTCGGCAAATGATGCATTCACGTCATACCACAAATACATCAAAACGCGCAAATAATAATCTGGGGCCGTCAGCGATCCTGTGACGAGTAAATCTTGGTAATTTTGATATATAAGTCGCACCTGACTATAAGTCGCAGGAGCAGCCAAGGTATGAAAAAAGTGCGACTTATAGTCCGGAAAATATGGTAATATTAGTTCATGTTCAACTTTATTAAGATCCCGGGCAATTTTTATCCAGAGTAATAAACACATAAAAATATACACCACAATATAAAACAAGATAAATAAGAACACACAACAGTAGGCTACATATAAATTTAAAATATTAATACATACCATTCTGAGTATATAACAATCTGATTGTACAAGGGATACATTAATATTTGTATAAATTGTTCTTCATCTTTGATAGTTCTATAGCAAGAGCAGTGCAAAAAAGTCACTACCTAAGAGCATAACTGTTGAATAAAACTGACAGACTTGTTTTTGGTATTGACGTCAAAACACAGTTTATTGTAAATAATAGTCCCTAAATATGTATACCTTTCCACACACTCCACCTTCTCACCTTTAATGAATGTATATTGGGAAGAGTGAGCTTCAGTTCTGAAATCAATAGTCATATCTTTGGTCTTAGATACATTCAGCACCAGACAAGCATCACCACAGCATTTTACAAAGTCATCAACAACTGGACCATGACAAGTTTAAATTTTTCAAAGTTTTAAAGACTCTCTGATCAATTTTCACTTCCCCGGGTATGTTTTTCTGATGTGTTGACCATTGACAGGAACTACGCTTCCACAACGATGACGTATTTACGTTTTTTGTGAGAAAGGTCTATTGACTTTGAGGCCCAGAGCCTCCAAATGGCTTAGTATTAAAGCCCTGTGTGTCACAAGTGGGGGTGTTGGAAAGCGAACTGCAGTGAGTAGCCTCGTTTTATAATATTCAGCACCCAATCTGACATGCCCGTGATAGCTTTTCATGCTTTTGCACATATAGCTAGGGATAGAATGGTATCTGGGCTCAGGTCGCTTTAAGTTAGGGACTGGGAGACCTGATAGGGCTGATAAATTGACACTGTGCTTGCACGCTGAGACAGCAGTGGGATGATTTACACATATCATTCTGGTCACATGGGACGGTGGAGGGGGTGGCCTGCGGCGGCAAGCTGAGCTCGAGTGTTGGTGCTCTCTTGGTTGCTGACGCTGAAAAGATGGTGGTGGAGGAGGCGGGGAGGCAATTTTCCGGGCAGGCGGCTGTTTCCTGAGAGCGTACTGACGCGGAACTTGAGAGTCGAGGGATGAAGTGCCGCAGTCCCCATTGGCGAGAGGGGCTCTGTACGAGCCACAGGAAATATGGGGTATTTTTAGCAATGCCTCGACTCTTTTAGATAGAGAAAACGTGAGTGTCGCAGCGCCGAACACACACGGAGCGAGAAAGGATCTGGGCGCCGGATAGCACAGCAGCAAGGGCGACTGAAGGTGAAAAGACGTCTGGCTTCCTCAGAAAACTCGTCCTGCTGAAAAGCTGTTTGACGCGCAGAGCTTCCCCAAGATCCAGCGATGCGAGATCCACCTCATTGTTGCTAACGTCATGAGCAGTCCCTCAATAGGTTGTAGCAGTTTCCGCCGAGCAGCCAATAGGCATGCAAGCCGTCTCACCTAGGTCTGCTCGCTGTAGCAAATGCATTTTAAATTAACCCCCATTAGGACCAAAAATGCATCCCCGCATTTTGATCGTTTCTTTTTCACATAGCTGCAACATAGACTTGACTATTAAATACTCCGTCATTAATGGTCATATAAATAAAATCAATACATGATTATAAACTATAAAGGGTCTTCTTTTTTGTGTACACTCTTATTAACATCAAAACCTTGTGTTTTTGTAAAATAAATAAAATAAACATGGTGCGCTTTGAGCTCACTGTCTCCGCAAAAATATTTCTGAAACGCATCCGAAAAATGAACTGTAACTCATTAAATCCTTGTCACAGAGACACGAAAAAATTATCTTTATAAAGCTGAAATTATCTTCTTTTAAATGAAGTAATTTATATAAAAAAGCAACTATTCTCAGATGATGTAATCTGTATGAAAAGAGAGAGATGTCCGTCTTTTTCCTTTCACCTAATTATAGCGTATGACGTGTTAATTTGACCCCACCCACTGAGAGCGTGTGCTATTCAAACCCTAATGTTGAGGCAAGCCATGAAAACGCCCACTGGATAAAACATCCAGTTTATCACAAATCTAACCTTTACCTTGTGTTGCTGCGCTGTGAGGAATAATACTGTCATAATAATCCTGGAAACTTACCTCAGTTACCTGTTTAATTTCGAGGAGGAGCACACGGATGCAGCTGATGTAAGTCATTACATTATTTATTCTTAAAGGGGGGGTTGACTGCTTTTTTTCATTGCATGATTGTGTTTATTGGGTGCAATATAACATGTATTCGTGTTTTTTCTTTTTTTAAAAGTCTTATTTTTCATAAACTTCACCTTTATTGTAGGGATGGGCATTTTTCTAAAATATTGCATTCGAATATCGGGCTCATAAAAATCGAATATTCGAATATTCGTTTATTTAAATTATGTTTAACGAAAAAGACGTTATTTTAATTTTTTTTACGTTTTTGTCACCATTTCTGGACAAGCTTACAATTAGGCAATACACAACAAGCTTACAATAGTAATTCAAGTTTTCTTTTAGTTGAAAACATTAAACAGTAGGCCTATGAGTAAACAAAATATATATATAAAAAAGCATTATTAGAAGCATGCTCAAGCAGCGCGAGCGGAAAAAAACCCCTAATAAAGCAGATTGCGTCAGATATCGTACAGAACGTACACCTATACACACGAGTCAGCAAATGACTGAATATCGTGTTTATATTGTTTCACGTTTATGTTGAGAAAAACAATATCTAACGTTACATGCAGGGGCGGCGCGGACGCCAGCACTTTATATGCTCGAGTGAGAAAAGACGCCGCACTGACAGACGTTTCAGAGAACGGTGTTTCTAACAGCACTTTGCATTTTCTGTTCTTAAACCGGTCTCCCCCAACGAAACTTAAAATAAGTGTGTCTCAAAATCATTTTGGTATTAGATAAGTTAACATCTTTGATCACGCGGGGTCCAGCTGCGCTTACCTGCAGTTGCGATGCAGTGATGGACAGCTGTCTTTCCTCACTCGACTGTTTGGATTTCATGTGATTTCTCATGGTGATGATATCATAACTCAGATTAATTAATTAACTTGATCAAAAGTCATTCCGTTTAGTAAGATCCTTTTCAAGTAATGTTTATTCCCAACTTCACGAGGCAGACGACACCATTATGTGATCAAATACAGACAACTTGTTAACACACTCCACAGCGCCATCCAGTGCATTTAATTGTAACTGCGAGTTAGTTCTAGGATTTATCATGGACTCACTGCATTTACGGCCAAAAAAGCAACGTATTCAAAATTCGAATAGTATTTTATTTTTCGAATAATAATTACATATCGAATATTCGAAAATTCGAATATTCGTGCACATCCCTACTTTATTGTCAGCCGCGCTCTCCTCTGTCCCCTGAACAAGCGGTTCACTTCCTGATTCTATGAAATCCCTCAGAAACGCGTCATGAGCTCAAATTGGTTAGTTTGGGTGGTTGTCCGAAGGTTAGCGCTCAGGGCTAGGCGATAAAACGATAATTATCGCGATAGAATTTTTATCGATAAAACGATATCAAGAGGTCGATAAATGTTCGATAATGTTTATACGCCAAAAGCGGAACGAAACTCATTTGAACAGCGAGGCCACACGGAGCATTTATCCGTCTCGGCTCAAAGTCCAAACGGCAGCGCACTGAGCGCAGCGCAAGCTCACGCACACTCGCACTTTGATTTTCTCCCTCACAAGATCCAGTGAGAAGCGCTTGAGATCAGTGAAGAACACAAATGTCAAGTTTAAACCAGTTTAAAGGCAGATGAAACACCGCTGACAAAAAGGAGAAACACTGCGTGCAACGATGCAGTCAGAATCTGAATTGATACTGAATCAATTTAGCCTACCATGGATTTACTGTAAGGTTAGCCTAGTAATATTAACTGCACCATGAAATGTGGGATATACATATTGAATTGTATAATATTATTAATGTAGACAATGTATTAAATGACTAATGGAATATAAGTACAGTATTTAATAATGTATTTAACTGTTTGGCTACTGTTTTTCATTCAAATACCACAGAAACCATAAAGTTATGCCATAATAGTGAGGTGCTAAGTTATAGGCTATACCTGGTTTTATCTGTGGTTATCATGATCTAAATGCATGATACTGGATGAACAATGGTTAATTTTAATACAACTCAAACAGTCAGAATATTACTTTTTACCAAATAAAAATGTGGTTGTTACATAAAAAAACAGAACAAAAAACAGTTACTGTTTTTGTTAATAAACATAAATTTAAATAGTCGTTTAAAACACAATTAACACTCTGTTTTATACAACTTTCACTTAGGAGCAAAAATCTGCCTTTAAACTTGAAAGAAAAAAAGATGTAACATATATCGTGATAATTATCGATATCGACTGATATAAGAAAAATCATCGTGATAATTTTTCTTGGCCATATCGCCCAGCCTGAGTTAACGCCCATTACCTTTAAGGGCGAAACGGATATGTCATGAGCTCCGGTCCAGATGTAAATAATATGTGTCGAACTGCAGTATCAGTTTGAGGCAGAATCAGACCGAGAAAGCCGCGATAAAGAGAGTCAAACAACCTCACCACACACGGCTCTTACTAAACGTTTCTGAATGATAATTTGCTACATTTTTTAACTTTATACACGTTTGTTTTACACAATAGCATCTGACTGGCAACAATAGCAACTGACTGGCTAATGTTATACTTAAACAGCGTTGTCATGTTTACGTTCTTGATTAAATCGAAAATAACGTCATAAAACATATATACATGAAAATACTTTTACAACATTAGTACTTATACAAAATTCATGTTTGTACGCGTTCGTAGACACAAAATAGCATAACTACTAGCTTATAGTGGCAATAAAGCCAGCGCTGGCATTTGAAAAAAATAAAACACAAGGCTTCGTCTGGAATTATACATGCAAATACATTTAAAATGATTAAGTCTTAGCCTACTTACAGGTTGTGGCACAACAACTGCTGCCTCTGGTTTTAAAGTTGGATCTGCTTCATGTTTTAGTTAGTTTCTTGTTGAATCCGGTGTTGAACTCTTGAGATTCTGGAAGCTGTCTTCCGTAAAAACGCGCAGCACAGAGAGCTAAATTACGATCGTCACTTTCAGGAACATAATCAAACATAAATTGTATCCATTGTTGACGAAATACAGCGTGGGAAGTCCGAGCACAGAAGACCTGACAGCTGCGTGAGCAACTCACTCGACGAGCTGGATCTGCTGAAAAATGCGCATGCACTTTTTTGCATTTTCCGGAGGGAGTGGTTGATGCAAATGTATAGGTTAGTGACGTACCATAACCTAGCTGTAGTCCCAATCGAGTCGTTTTTGTAGGCAATTATACTTCCTGATTTTTAAAAGACGATATCTCTGCTTACACTGAACTTTCAGCTCTGCAACTTTGCAGATACTGTTCATGCACCAATAGCAACATTGCACACTATTTAAAATGAAAAAAGTGAAATGGCAGTCAACCCCCCCCCCCCCCTTTAAGTGCTTGGTTCTAATCGCGTTATTAAATAGTTTCTGTAAACTGCACAAAGACTGTTTAAATATTAAATGCGCGCACAGTCAGACGAACACGCTGGACATTTATTCACTTTCGCTCCTACACTGTAAAACCGAATAAGTTCACAGAACTCAAAAATTATTTTGTAACAGATTACACAAAAAATTTTGAGTGATATTTTTAAAAGTTTTAAGTTAACTTGAATTAAAAATTATATTTCATGTTGCCTCAAATTATCTCAATGTTAACTTATAAATATTGATGTTCCTCAACTTAAAATTAGTCAGTAATTCACTCATAAATTTCAATTATCTTCAACTCATAAAATGTTGGAAATACACTCAAAACTTTCACTTTTCTTCAACTCATATAATGTTGGAAATACACTCAATTTTTTACTTTTCTTAAACTCATAAAGTAGGAAATGCACTTAATTTACTATTTTTTTTAATCATAAAGTGGGATATCCACACAACATTTATTCTAAACTAAAATACTGATGTCGGCCAACTACACAATTATAATCAGCTAATAATGTCAGAAAAGATGAAAGTGACACCACAGTGACAATTTAGTATCTTTTTTATTCAACCATGTGGTTTTTAAAAGGCACGATAATCAAAGGAGCTCGCACATATTTTATCCTCCATGACAATACAGATGTTCTCAGGGCTGAAGAGGGCCACAGTAGTGTTATCCGTTACGACTGTCAGGAGAGCCACTGGAGTGTCAGTGAGGTCTGGACCATCTCCTGATTATAAAACACAAATAATACAAGAATGAGTTCAGCCCCTGAAGGATACAAATCATGCCAATGATCTCTAAACATTTCTGGCACTTAGACTACATCTAAGCTACATGTTTAAAGACTCTTGTAAGGACATTGATGAACTCACTAGGGCTGTCCACTTTAGTCGTTTAGTCGACTAATCAGTCGATGCCGTCTTGGTCGACTGAAATTCTTATTGGTCGACCAGTCGCATTATTTTTTTTATTTATTTTTTGCCAATAGAAATACATTTTCAATGATTTACTCCTTGATATTTATTCCTTTATAAAGCAGTTATTTATTACTGTATTCTAAATATAATTAGCCTATGTTTTATCCCCATCTTTAAATGCTTTAATTTAGGCTATTTCTTGTACCTGCGCCACAGTTTAGCGCACACACAACACACTCGGGAACCACATGGCTGGCTGCGCTGCTGCTCGCGCTCAATAAGGGATGTACCGGTAGGTAGTTTTGCTGTATTCATTCAGTTCACGCTATTTAGTCGACAGAATGTCCAAGAAATCTCAATCTTTTGTCTGGCTACATTTTTGTGGAGGTAGGCGACGGTGGCGACCGCATTGCTCCATTATGAGCGCGCACATCGCGTGCCTATTTGAAATCGAACTTGAGCGCGCAAAAGACGTGAGCAGCTCTTTTAACGGCTTTATCATACTGACTCAATCGATTGTTTTCTTAATAGGTTTTTATTTGTACACTTGACTCATTTGAAAGTAGCCTAAATAATGTAACAAAACGAAATTAAACGTATATGCTATCTTACAACAGAGCCTAGATTTCAGATTGTTTTTTAGGCTATTTTGTCTGTTGTTTTAAAACGCCTAACAGATCGGCTGGACAAAAGTTAACCCATAGCTTTGTAAGTAAAGAAGAATACAGCATGTATAAACGAGAGCTTTTTTAGATTTTTCATTATGTGGCAGCTATAGCAGTTATATTATTTTGTAGCGTGTGGTGTGATCAGGTGCGCGATTGTGACTGTCAATAGACCAAGGACAGAGCTCCTCACTTGCAGTTAAAAAAAATCACTTAATTTTCAAAGAATTGTATAATTATTATAGTTTTATTTATTTTCGATGTTTTTTCGTTGTTGTTTTATAAATGCTCTATGACAATTGTTTAAAAAATGTTCAATCAAAACATCCGTTTATTTTTTTTTTTTTAGTCGACTAATCGTCGCGCAGGACAAGACCTTGGTCGACTAAGGATTTCTTTGGTTGATTACAGCCCTAGAACTCACTGATGTGGTCTGCTCTTATGTTACTTTTTGTGAGAATATGATTATTACCACCAAAAAGATTAAGGTTTACCCAAACAGTAAACCATGGATGTCTAAAGCAGTTAAGTCTAGCTTACAGAAGAAGATGCTGGCTTACAATCAAGGAGGGAATAAAATTAGAAATAAAAGGAGCAAAAAAGGAGGTTAAAGTGGAAATTCTAAAGGCTAAACATAGGTATAAATGCAAAATAGAGAATAAACTGGCTAAGAAGAATATATTATCCCAGTTCCTAAAAGTAATAGTCCCAAGGTTTTAAAATGATCTCAGGCCAGTTGCCCTCACTTCGCTTATAATGAAATCCTTTGAAAAGCTGGTGAAGATGGAGATTGTGAGGCAAACTGAGCAAGCTCTAGATCCTATGCAGTTTGCTATATAGGGCACATAGAGGAGTTGAGGATGCTACAATTACTCTACTTAATCTCTTGCTTAAGCACTTAGAAGAGAGTAAGACGCTTGCCAGACTGTTGTTCGTGGATTTTTCCTCAGCTTTTAACACTATCCAACCTCACGTTTTAGCCAAAATAGAGCATTTTAAACTTAGCAAGAATTTTGTGGGTTGGAAATTGGATTTTTTGCTAAACAGAACACAGAGGGTGAGAGTAAATGGCACTTTGTCAGATTTACTGTGTACATCGACTGGCTCACCACAGGGCTGTGTTCTTTCACCTTTATTTTATATTTTGTAAACTAACATGTGCCAAAGCATGTATGCAAACAGAACGATTCTGACATATGCTAATGACACAGTAATTGTGAGTCTGTTAAATGATGGTGAGTCTGGTCATGGTCCTATTATTGAAGAGTTTGTCTCTTGGTGTGACAAATCATATTTGGAGTTAAATATAGAAAAACAAAAACAAAAGACATGATCATAGATTTCAGAAACAGTGCTTCTCATTATGATTCTACGGTCATTAAAGACCAGGTGGTGGACTGTGTTGAAAGCTACAAATATCTTGGGACTGTTATAGACTCTGTGAGTCTGTATGTAAAAAGCGTCACCAGCATCTGTTTTCAGATGCTGGTGATTGTCCAGTTGTCCAGATTTCGTATTGATAAATCTATGATGATCCTTTTCAATCATGCATTTGTTGAATCTGTCTTTTCGTTCTCTCCCCTTATCGTGGTTTGGAAATTTGTCTTTGAAGAACAAAAATTCTTTGAACCAAATTGTTAGATGGGCTAGTAAGATCATAGGTGAATCTTCTCAACTCAACCTTGTTGATTTGGGGGTTGTGGTGTTGAGGTACACAACCATGTTCTTTTTTGAAGTTTTAGGCTTTGTTACTTTATAATGTTCTATGCTTATTGTTTGTTTTGATGTTTTTATGTATGGATTGCCAAAATTCTCCTGTCTGCACAAAGATTTTACCCTTGGGTACTAATAAAGACACCTTGACTTTGATTAATGATTGTCATTTGGCAGTATGTTTTAACTGTATTTCAAAGACAAGTAATTATGAAATTACATAAGATGTACTTAAGTCATTCTTAAATCATACAAAAAAAGTATTTTATTTGCAATTAACCTGTAATCAAGTGCCCGAAACATTCAGATCAGTCTTATGTATATTCTTTTAAAGTATATTATTTCCTCAGTTAACAGCATCCTACAGCAACAGCAGATTTCATGAAATACTGAAGACAACATAGTTAGTGTGTAGAATAAAAACAAAATAAATTCAACCTAGAGTTGTGCAACCAAGGACAATTTTATGAAACACAACAGCACTACAGTAATGTGGACTCATTAAATAATTCTAATAGTTAATAATAATTTTCTACATTTCATTTTCCTGATTTGCAACTTTTGTTTGTGCTTCAAGCTGTGAAGGCGTGCGTTGATCTAGAGGGAACTTAATTGGCTTCAGTGCCAATCTGGCAACCCAGCATACAGGAAAAGATTCTCCCAGTCGTTGTTTACTCAGGCTATAGTCAACTAATTTGTGGTAATTTATTTAAGGTTGTTCAGAATGGGCTCTTATTGAACTGGGCCGAGAGACTTTTATTTGAATATGTGAAGCCTCATATTGCTGGAAATCAGAAACTGAAATTTTCATTTAACAAACAACACCAGATTGGAAACTTTATATAATTATTTTGTGATGATTTAGAAATGGGTCATTAGCGTGCATTTCGAGTCTGTCGAGGGCTCTGGACACCACGTTTGAATCTGTGTATTGAACCAGTGACATGATCGCCACCACTGTAATTACAGGCCTTGGAGGGCATTAGCATTTGTGGTATGATTATTTTAAGGCAGGAACAGCCAAGAGTGTGTCTCTCAATCTGCAGTTTTTGGATGTTATTTCTGGCAAATCTTCTTCAGCTCTGACCTTTATAAGTTGCTTGTTTTAGGTGCTTGAGCCATTTTTGCTGAGTGTTACACTTCTGCTAAACATCAGAGACATCAAATGACCAACAGCTGCTAAACAGAATTCAATATTTTCAGCGCATGGACACACAATTAGTGCTGCAGGAGGAGCAGCACAGCTTTTCTGAGTCATCACACACTCCTGCTCAAGTGAACAGAAGAATGGTCTAGTGATCTCAGGAGAACAACGGCTTGACTTCAGCTGCACACCATTAAACCACTCACTGCAAATGAAATGCTGATCCCATTAAAACAGTCTCAAAGAAATCCAAGAATGGGTTGTGTTGAACTGTTTTTAGGAAAGCTGTTTTGAAATAGTTGCTTTCCAATGATTTTATGAATATATATTAGGTAAACTACAGTGCAGCTACTCAATATTAAAAGTAACTAAACTAGAGACAAGATGCTTGTCAAGTAAGTCCATGCAAGTAAATGCAAGTAAAATTACTGTAAAGTACTGGGTAACACTTTTTTTCGATAGTCAACTTTAGACATTCTACTAACTATAAGTAACTTTTTAACTACATGTCAACTAACTGTCATTAGAGTATTAGTAGATTATCAGCTTAATATCTGCCAACACTTTATTTTGTTGGTCCCCCAACAGACATTCAACTGACCATAAGTAACTTGGCTACTACAAGTAAACTTATTCTCATAACCCAAAGCCTAACACCTAACCATAATCTAACAGTCTACTGACAGTCTAATATAATATACTAATACTCTAATGAGAGTTAGTTGACATGCAGTTGAAAACTTACGTAAAATTAGTAGAACGTCTAAAGTGACTATCGAAATAAAGTCTAACCAAATACTGTATTTTGTTCAATGGCTGATGGAGAAACTCACGAGGCTCACCAACATAGGGCGCCAACGAAGCAAAGAGTCAAGCAAAGAGGCATAGCAAGCCGAAACAACCTATTCCCCTCGCACCATTGCCCGTAGTGAGTACTTGGGAGAAAAAAGGGTCTACAAGTAGGCTATAGAACCTAGCTAACGTGTTCCCAGCCCGCAGCTCTACAAATGTCTGTCAGTGAGGCGCCTTGAGCCAAAGCCCAGGAAGCGGCAACACCTCTAGTAGAGTGAGCATGCAACCTGGAAGGACAAGACTCACCCATAGCCTCATACGCTCGGGTGATAGCATCCACTAACCAGTGGGCTAACCTCTGCTTAGAGACAGCCTTCCCCTTCTGCTGGCCTCCGTAACAGACAAAGAGCTTATCTGAGGTCCTGAAGCTTTGCGTTCTGTCAATATAAACCAGCGGGGCGTAGACGGGACAGAGAAAAGCAAGGGCTGGGTCTGGATCCACGAAGGGAGTGGGGAGAAAGGGAGTAGGAACCTTGGGCACATATCCGAGCCAGGGTCTCAATACCATGCAAGAAAGACCAGGCCCGAACTCTAGGCACGATTCGTCGACCGAAAAGCCTGCAGATCCCCAAACCTCTTGAAAGAGGCCAATCGAGGATCACTGTCTTAATGGAAAGGATATTAAGCTCCACTGTCAACAAAGGCTCAAAGGGAGGACTTTGAAGAGCCCTAAGTACCAGAGCGATGTCCCAAAAGGGTACAGAGTGCAAAACATGAGGTGGATTTAACTTCCTAGCACCCTTAAGGAATCTGATGATCAGGTCATGCTTCCCAAAGGATTTACCTTCTACTACATCATGAAGCACGGCTATTGCAGTGACATGCACTTTGAGGGTGGAGGGAGACAGCCTTTGCTCCAACCGGAAAGCACAACTCTGATCGGGCAAGTTTGGGGGTCCTCCTGACAGGAGGAACACCAATTGACGAATAAGTTCCACTTCAAGGCATAGAGGCGCCTCGTAGAGTTGGCTCTCAGCGGAAGTGATGGTGTCTACTAATGCCTGTGGTAGACCACCTAGAACCTCCACGTCCCGTCCAGGGACCAGACACGGAGTTTCCCGAAGTCTGGACCCGGTTGCCATAGAGTGCCCCGTCTCTGAGAAAGGAGGTCCTTCCTCAGAGGAATCGGCCAAGGAGGGGCTGTCGCGAGAAGCATGAGTTCCGTGAACATGAAGTCCTGGTGGGCCAATACAGCACCACAAGAAGGACCTGCTCCTCATCCTCCCTGACCTTGCACAGGGTCTCTGCAAGAAGGCTCACTGGGGAAACACATACTTGCGCAGGTCCCGTGGCCAGCTTTGAGCCAGGGCGTCCGTGCCGAGGGTCCCCTCAGACAGGGAGTAAAACCACTGGCAATGGGTCATGTCTGGAGAGGCAAACAGGTCTACTTCCACAATTTCAAAGACCGCCTGGGGATGGAGTCGCCATTCTCCTGGTGGGGGAGGAAACCGTGGAAGCTTGTCTGCCACACGGTTGAGCTCCCCTGGAACATGAGTGGCACGAAGTGACCTCAGATGCTTCTGACTCCATAGGAGGAGGTGAGAGGCTAGTCGCAACATGCAACGGGAACGCAGCATGTTGAGCGTCAGCACCTTGTCGGTTGATGTACGCAACGGTCGCAGTGTTGTTTGAGTGAAACCGCTGTCCTGCCTCGAAAAGACCTGAGGCAGGTGAGCACTGACTGGTGTTCCTCCGTGTGGCCTGCCATCTTGGCGACTGAGTCCAACTCCATACGACATAAGAGATCCTCTGCACAGGGCAGAGTTTGCTCTCGTCACAGTTGACCTGAAGCCCTAACAGGGACAGGGACCCAGCTCTGGGCGTGGAGTGGGGTCTGGGCGTGGAGCTCGAATGAAAGAATGAAACAAAAAATTCTCCACCTGGCCCTTTCCCGGGGGAAGGAGGGGTGCAGAGGCACCCTCCCGAGGAGCAGAATCCCTGTCCTCCTTTCAGGTCGCTGTCTCAGGAGCGCTTCCCTCCCTTCCGCTTACGGGAAGGGGCCGAGGGCGTCTGAGTGAGCTGGGCCGTCCCCTTGTGACCAGACTTCCGCCCTCCAGGGTTGGACTGCTGCGCTGGAGGGGTAGCTGGCACCGGAGGATGGCCTTGGCGACGGGGAGCAGCCGGAGGCTCTGCGGCGACTAGGGTTGTGCCGATAGACGATAGTATCGTGTATCGACGATAGTCTGAGATATCGCCGATGGCAGATGCCTCTGACGATATCAATACGATAATTGGCTCATTTTAACATAATGTATTAAATTATTAGGCCTATTATTATTATTATTATTATAAAGCTAGTATTGTTATTAAGTTAATATTAGGAACTACAATTCATTTGCCTTGCCTAAATTTACAACGACATCACCTCATAACAATTGCAACAACACCGACACGCACTAATGAGGACTCCTCTAAGAGAATGTTTTAAAACAGACTAAAAAACTACATCCACATCAATTTAATTGCAAGGTGATCACAAATTATCAAGAGTGCTCGTTTTAACAGAAGCATAATTCCTACAGATCCAAGATGAAAACGGCATCGTTGTTCGTCAGTATTTGTTTCCGTAACACATTAACAAAACGTTTAATGACACTAACACTAAAAACAATACAATTACTAAATACTATTAATAATAATATCACTAAAATAGTATTATAGCTACCATTATCATCGTCGTCTCTGAGGGAATGCGGCGTTAATGCAGATGCCGAAAGCAGTCCGTTTTTACTTTCACTTTCAGATTGTGAGCGCGTTCACAAGCGACGCGATTATGTTGAATAAACTTGACAATGCATGTGGTCATGTAAACGCATTAACCCGTTTTCCTTTATCAGAGTCAAGTCATAAGTATATAAACCGATCGACTCAGCTAGATGTTTGCCCCTTGCTCTGATTTCTCCCGGCATTTAAAACACATTAACCCGCGTACTTCGTGCTTACTGAAGTGTGCATGTGAAGTGCATCCAGACAGAGAGAGCACTGGTAGGAGGACATATATCGCAAACTCCGACTCTTTCTGACCCAAGAAATTATTAAAACGTGTTTTCATCTCGTGCAGAAATAGGCCCTAGTCAAAATGCTGCATGTAATGGCATGAGGATAGGCTAATGTGTCCGTAAATTTTCCGTTGACATGTTGAAATACAAAAGGATTAGGATATTTTTTACATCACTATACCAGGAAATAACCTGATCCTATTAATAAACACTCCACCTTTGCTAGCAAAATAGAAAAAAAATCTCGTATATAAAACGAAGTAGGCTAATAAAACAAGCAAATTAATGAGTAGGCTAAATAATCAAGTTAATAATCAAATAAGTAAGCCCCGCCCCCTCACGATAATATCGTGTATCGCCGATCTCACAGGCTGACGATAGGATGATATGAAAATGGAGCATATCGCCCAACACTAGCGGCGACGGAAGAGGGGCCCGCAGCAGCCCGTCTCCTGTGCAGGACATGCCGTATTGCCTCCGACTGCTTCTGGGCAGCGGAGAACTACTGAACTACTGGTTTCTTCTTCTCAGCTTTGCGCATATCCACAGAGGTAGCGCTCCTGGACCACCAAGGTGGAAATCGCCCGATCCAGCGAACGTGTGGTGACTTTCGTTGTCCAGAAGGCGGGGTCCGTCGCCGCACACAGCTCCCGCAGCAAAGCTGGGTCGGGACCACCTGTCTGTAAGTCATGGAGCGCTTTATTCTGATGGACTTGGGAGAGAATGGTTAGGAGAATTAGGAGAATGGTTATTATGTGCAAATGGCAGGGAACTCTTTATATCAGTGCAGTGTCCGCATGTCAAAAAATGTATCTTCGATTTGAAGCTTGTGACATAATCGCGCACATTAACCTGATCACGTTTAGCATTCATGTTAACACTACTTTTCCAAATTCAAAAATATAAAAGCTAGTAAATAAAGAGGAACAAAAAAATTACAAGCAATAAACAGAGATCTTTCAGTATTTAAAAGTAGGCTCTCCAAATGTTTTTCATTCATGAGCTGGAGTGATTTTCCCCTCAGGTTTAGATACGATAAGCTGCGTTCACACTGATGCACATATCTCTTTTGAAATTGCAAATGTGGTTTGTCCCATTGGTTTAAAGATATAACTAACCGTGTTGACATTGATTTTCACGTCATAAAAGCATTTTGAGATGCAAGTACATTTAACCAATGAGTTGCTCACAGCCACATGCACGAGCGCTCTTCACAAAGCGCGCATAAGTATTTTAAAATGAAAGGAGCCTCAGTTGTAATGTTCTGCTTTATATTATTCAATAAAGACACTCATGAACATTTGTGCTGCTAGCTCCATTGTGTTAGCAGGCTCTTTATTATTGACTCGGGTCACTTGTCTTGTTCACTACATGTAGCATCACTCAACAGGAAAGGCTATACTGCCACCTTGTGGTTACTCAATAGAATGTCTATCTTTACATCCCCTTTCCAAAGTCATAAAACAAAGACATTGAACATTTTTAACTTAACTTTAAGCTTTTGCTTGCAATAAAGTCTTACGAAAAATGCAAAAAGTCAACATTTTGCAAAGTACTCGTACCTCAAAGAAATAACAATAACTATAACTTTAAACAACACTGTAAAGCCTCATATTTATTCAATAAGTCTCTCAGGTGGTTTTCTAGGTCTAGTAGACCTTCTGAGTGGTTCAGCCATTTGAGAGTCTGTGGTAAGAGGCTCAGCTTGGTGTGCATTTGGTGTATCACTTTTGTTTTTCAGATTCAACTTCACCCTGTTTGTCAATGTCCACATGAGTCTTTAACAGGCTCCTCCTGTTTCTCCTCACTTTATGTCCATCCTCTGTTTCCACAACGTAAGATCCTAGGTCCGACTTCACTGAGCACTATCGCTTTTCTGTCCCAGAAATTAGGACCCTCAATTCTCACAGTGTCCTTTTCACTAAGAGGTTCAGGACTTTTTGTAGCTCTGTCATAGGCCGTTTTTGTCTGATTTTGAGTCTCTTTTTGTTGTTCATCCATTTGTTATTGTCTCGTCCTGGTTGCAGTTGCGGTGTGGTGCGGAGTGGTGCCGAGCTTGCGTTTCATAAGAAGCTCAGCAGGGGACGCTCCACACTCCAGAGGTGCAGCTCTGTAGTGTGGTGAGGATCAGTCTTACCATTCTTGGCTTTCTTCAGTAGCCTCTTAACAATTTGTACCCCCTTCTCAGCCTGCCTATTGGCTTGTGGGTACAACGGGCTTGAGGTAAAATGTTTGAATCTGTAGTGCTTCGCAAACTCTTTAAACTCTCCACAATCATACTGCGGACCGTTGTCACTCACCACACATTGTGGGATTCCGTGTCTGCGTTTGGTGCTGGAGAGTTGTGCAATCTCAGGGTAGTTCGAGTAATAGCTCTAGAACAAGAAGATAGTCCTTGCCATGCAGATGAAATAAATCTGTGCCTACCTTTTGCCAAGGAGCATTGGGTAGTTTGGCCACCAGCATTGGCTCCTTGACTTGTTTGTAGTGGTGTCTGAGGCAGATGTCACATTTCGCAATAGTTTCCTCTATGTCTTTGTTAATACCTGGCCAGTAGATTGCTTCACGTGCTCTTCTCTTATATTTTTCCACTCCCAGGTGTCCTTCATGAAGACACTGAAGCATGTCCTTGCACATGGTCTGTGGGATAACAATCCTGTTCTTTCTCAGCAGGAATCCTTTTGACATACACCGGCACCGGGAAAAACTGTGGGCACACTCCTTTTGACCAGCCGCTTATTTACGCAATGAGCCACTTTGAGCAGCATAGAGTCTACTGCTGTATCTTTGACAATCTGCTGCAGCATGGTGTCCGTTGCAGGCAGTGAGGCAGTGACCATGTTGATGTGCGTTTCAATTTCCTCTGCTGCAGTGTTCTCGGCTGTGTCACCGTTGGGTTCTGGTGCTCTAGAAAGTGTGTCCGCAAGCACTATGTATTTACCTGGCATGTATATTTGGTCAAAATCATAGCGCTGCAATGTCATCTGTTGGATTCTGGGCGACATGTCATTGAGATTCTTTTTACGGATTGATATGAGCGGTTTATGATCAGTTTCTGCTGTGAATGTGGGCAGTCCATACACATAAGTGTGAAATTTTCCACACCCAAACACTAGGCCCAACGTCACCTTCTCAATTTGAGCATAGCGTTTTTCAGTCTCGGCTCAATGATCTTGATGCATATGCTACAGGTTGCCATTTTTCTTCGTTCATTTGTAGCAATATGGCTCCTAGTCCGTCTTTTGATGCATCAGTGCAGATTTTAATTGGTTTTGTTGGATCAAAGTAGGTTAAAACTGGTTCAGCAGTCACAGTCCTTTTCAGTTCTTTCCATTCTTTTTCATGTTTTGTTGTCCACTCAAATGCAGCGTTGTGATGCAACAGTTCTCTGAGGCAATTCGTTTTTGAGGAGAGGTTGGGTATGAACTTACCCAGAAAGTTAACCATCCCCATTGCTCGCAAAACTCCTTTTTATCAGTTGGAGCCGGCATGTTCAGTATGGCTTGCACTTTGTGTTGTCTGGGTGCACGCCGTTTGCTGTGAGCTTGTCTCCCAGAGAATGTAATTTCTGTCACTCCAACAAGACATTTCTCTCTTTTAGTTTTAGTCCATACTTTTTCACTCTCTGTAACAGCTTCTCAAGTCTCTCATCATGTTGTTGTTTTGAGACTAAGTCATCAATGTACACTCGTGTCTCCTTCCAGACCCTCTATTATTGACTCTATAGCTCTGTGAAAAATCTCTGGCACCGACTTGTTGCCAAATGGAAGCCTCAGAAAACAGTAACGCCCAAACGAATGTGTTAAAGGTGGTGTACCTGCTGCTTTCTGCAGTTTCAGCTGCCAAAATCCATGCGAAGCATCTAATTTGCTGAAGTAGTTTGCACCGGCCATGTCGCTCAGAATTTCTTCTCGCTTAGGGATTTGATAATGTTCTCTTTTAATATTTTCATTCAAATCTTTAGGATCTAGGCAGACACGTAATTCAGAGGAGTTCTTTTTTTAACACATGTGATGGAATTAACCCAGTCTGTGGGCTCTTCCACTCGCTCGATGACTCCCATCTGTGTCATTCTGTTCAGTTCCTTTTTAAGTTCAGCTTTAAGAGGGGCAGGCACTCTCCTTGGGGCATGCACCACAGGTTTAGCATCTTCTTTGAGCTGTATTTTGTATGTGTAAGGCAGTGTACCATGTCCTTTAAAGACCGACAAGTATTTGTTCACAATACTTTTACTACCTTTGCTTTGTGACAGCCTTTTAGTCTGATTGTCTATTTTTATGTTGTCGCTGTTGATCTGGTAGATCCTCTTGACTAGTCCAAGATCTTCAAAAAATCTCTCTTGAGGATCGACTTGTGTCCAATTGGCACTATTGTAAACATCAAGTTGTGTTGTCTGCCTTTAGTCACTTTGAACCTACAACCACCCATAGTTTGTATTGGCTGATTGTTGTATGCTTTTAATGACATTTCCTTGTCAGTGATTCTTTTAGGTTTCTCTGCAAGAGCTTTCAGATCATTTTCATTGATCAAGTTGGCTTTGGCCCTGGTGTCAATTTTGAAGGTTACTAGTGTCCCATTGACTAACAGAGGTGCAGTCCATTTGTCATCTTTTACTGCACGTATTAACTGCTCTGCGTCACTAGCATTTTGGGGCTGCGCGCAAGTTTCTCTACACGACACCATTTTGATGAAAAATGTATCGCATAAATCATCACTGTCATCTGAGTCTTCCTGCACTGTGTGTATTATTTTTTGTGTGTGTGACACATTCTCGCATAGTGATTTTGCTTTTTACACTTTGCACATGTTTTCCCAAATGCAAGGCACTGTCTTGGTCCCGGCATTTCACCACACTTCTTGCAGTCAAACTGTGTTTGATCATCGCTCTCTGTTTTTGTCTTTTTGTGTGAACTTGAACCGTATTTTCCTTTCATTTTCACTACGTTCAGGGTTTCGCTTTCTTGGCAATGCAGCCACTTGAAAAGTAATAGCATGTTGCTTTACCAGCTCATTAGCTTGATATATCTTTATTGCACTTTCAAGTGTGAGATCCGCTTCCCTCAGCAGCTTTTCTCTTAACTTCTTCTCATTATGCCCAAATACAACCTGATCCCTAATCATTGAGTTTTTCAGATCACCAAAGTTCCAGGACTGAGCTTTTATTTTGAGATCGGTGAGATAATTATCAAACGACTCATCAGGCTGCTGGAGACGAGAACGAATACGTATCTCTCGCGTACATTTAATTTTTCTTTGAAAGACAGTGTTCATCAAATTTTTTTACGATCTCGTCAAACTTGTCTTTATCGTCGGGTTCATTATATACAAAGGTGTTGAATACCTCAATAGCTTCCGCTCCAGCAATGGTAAGCAAAGGGCTATTTTTCTTTTCTTCCTTCCAGACGGTCAACTCCTGACCGCGGCAGATGTAGAGCTGAATCTTGTTGCTTGAAGGTTCGGCAGCCTCGCATCCATGTTGCCCATCACTTCTCAGCGGAGTCGGTGGTTTCAACTGGCGTCTAGGGATGGATACGCACAATGCCTGGCTCTGCGATATACCACGATAAAATATACTGACGGGTGAAGCATTATCCGTTTAAAATGTAACTACTCATTAAAACCGGGTTTTGACTATCGCGATTTTAATAACTCACTGTAATTCCTGTCGGCCAGTCTGACGCAGCCGCGCGCTGCACGCAATGTTTACTATTCGAGAAGGAATGGCGGAAGGCAGTGACCGTGCTTGGGAGATTCAGCCTTTTAAGAGGACCAAATCTGAGGTGTGGTCATAGTTAGGCTTTTACAAAAGTCCTGAGGGAAACTTGATCGAGGATAGTCACCCTGTCTGCAGAACAAAAAGTCACTGTCCAAAGGAAACGCTTAAAATCTGCCGAGCTCGTTCTCTTGTGTAACCATCACCCGCTGTTGTATAGCGAACGCAGGCATGAAGGCAGTTGACTTTGACCTCAATACCGAAACTACGTCTGGGAAACATAATTCCGAAGAAAATTTTGCAGCAAGTTGTCTTTGAGACTGAGAACGAACATCTTCAAATAAGATTATTATGTAAGAGTGAGATAGTAATATATAGATACATCACGTATTAAACCGATTTTATTTTACCACATAATTACAGGGACATATTGAATTGATAATAAGTTGAGCTAAATGTTTTAAATCTTACCCGTTTATAAATTCATTTTGAACAATTGTCCAGACAAGAATGATCACAGCAATATTATCAAATCTCTAAACAATAAATCAACTTTATTTAGATTTCAAAACAATCAAAAACTGGAGACTGCAAGACGGCCGGCAAGTTGCATTCCTGATCAGGCGCGCGCTGGTCCGTTGTTATTGACGGGCATTATAAAGAAGGAAATGCCATAGAATAGAATCTTGCTTAAAAAACTGCATGGAGCTGCTTTGTTTATTTGTTGTTTGTTGATTTACAAAACTTGTTGAAATGTTTTCAGTGTGAGCATCAGTTCTTTTTGAACACTTTCATCTAATTTTAAGAAAACCGTGATAATATTGATAATCACCATAATTTTGGACACTATAATCGTGATATGAAATTTTCATACCATCCCATCCCTAACTGCGTCCATCTTGCATCAGTTCTTTTTCTTTACCCCACTCCTGGTACCATGTAATGTTCTGCTTTATATTATTCAATAAAGACACAAAATTTGTGCTGCTAGCTCCATGTGTTAGCAAGCTCTCTTTATTATTGACTCACGTCACTTGTCTTGTTCACTACATGTAGCATCACTCAACAGGAAAGGCTATAGTGCCACCTTGAGGTTACTCAATAGAATATCTATCTTTACATCAGTGATTTTCATATTTTTAATATATAAGCCAACTGCATTCCAAAGTACATAAATAATGCCTTCGTGGAGCATTTGTAAGGAAAAATACGCGGCCAAGACCGTGCACTGCAACAGTAACGTTATATCATCAGAGTAAAGCGGCAAAACCTGTGCAATGAAGGTCAAGAATGTCCTTGTTAATTCGATTAAACCTCAAACTTTATGAAATATTATGTTTCGGAAGGTTTGAGACGGCGCGCGCGTGTGTGTGTGTGTGTGTGTAGAGAGAGAGAGAGAGAGAGAGAGAGAGAGAGAGAGAGAGAGAGAGAAATTAGAAAGAAGCAGAACACGGTTGTTTGTCTAAAGCACACACAGCGTCATCACGCATCTGTGTTTAAAAACTAAGTCCAGACTCAATTCTGAAATTCTCTGAGAGAATAAATAACACAATATCACATAAAACAAACTGTTCTTTCCTGTATGCCAGACCTATATGCGTAGCAGGCCAATTTGATGCTTGATTTTGCAGACTTGATCTTGCAGACTTGCAGACTTTTCCCTTGCGTGTCACATGACCAGTGTAATCCCAAGTTTTGCGATTACAAAATCTTGTTTCATCATATCGCAATATTGTCGCAAATGCAATTAATCGTTCAGCCCTAATTCATAACCTGAAACATTTCCTTTCTAATGGTGCGTTCACACCAAACACGAATAGCGCGTCAGGCGTGAGTGATTTCAATATTAAGACAATGCAAAGACGCATTTCACGCGTAAAAAAATCCTGCGGCGCAGAATGAGGCGTATTCGCGTCTACCGCGTCGAGCTCTACACCTCACTTGCGCCGCAGGATTTTTTTTCCAGTATAATGTTTGTTATGCGCAAATGGCGCGAATTGAGCATCTGGCGTGTTAGTGCGTTACTTGCAAATTATTTAGTCTGTGTTATTTGTGCATTCACGTCTGACGCAAACTCACGCCTGCCACCCGAGTTGAAAAATCTGAACTTTGGCATCAATTCACGCCGCGTTATCCAATCAGGAGCCTAGCTGCTTGCTCACGTGGTGAAGTATCTGGATGCTTCAGTAAATGATTTTGTAATATGCACAACAAAGCAAATATTTTATCACTTAAAACTTTATTTCAATATACGAGACATGTTAATTTTGTATTGAATATTATTTATTCCATATCTAGATTATATAAAATATTATTATGATGTAAAGACAACCAACATACATGTGCATAAGTTCATGTCTGGAGTTGAGAGAAAAAAATCACTGGAAAGGTTAATAACTTTTGGAGGCTGGCTCTATTTAGAAGTACCACATGACAGCGGCCATCATCCAGGCGCAGTTCATGGAGCGAGCAAATGGTGAAACTCGCCAAACGGTTTGGCCTCCGAAGGGTCCGGTGGACACAAATTACGGCAACGAATGATCTCCACGCGCGGTTCTGCTCTCCAGAGAAAATACAGAGCAGTGAATCTCTAGATGAATGCTCAGTCAACATAAAACAGATGCCCCCCAATGGGTTTCAATTCTGAATTTCCGCTTCAAACTTTCAGTTTTTACATGCGTCAATTTTGCTCTTGACGCGCAAATGAATTCATACTGTTCAAACGTATAACTCAACGCAGTAGGTGCAAATGTGACATGCTCTTTGCGTCTTGTGTGAATGCACAGTAATGCAGTTCAAGTCTGCATCATAACTTTGACGCTAAGGGAACTCTAATGCCAACGCCACCACACTGAGAGAAGAATGCCTACTCAAAAAGTTTGTGTAACACTAGAACAGACAGTTGTTGATTGGAGATAGGACTAGGACAACCATGCAGGACCTGTGATCCTGGGATCTGTACATCAAGTCACATTTAAAGTTAGTATATTTTAAATGTATTTAAAGATTGCAATGTCATAATTAGACATGTCCAATTGCAAATATATTTAAATACAGGGAAATCCCTCTATATGTTGTCAGAGTTTGGTTTCGGCAAAGGAGAGTGAAGTCAGGATATGTGCCTCAATTATACATCTCTGTGAAATTTATTAAAGGGACTTTGTGTCATCTTTTTATGTAATTTATTATTTAAAATCAATATTTTTATTCAGAAATATGTCCTCAATGGTGTGCAAATACCTCTGACAATTATCTGACTTACTCTCGTAGTAAACTACTTTAACATAAAGTACTAGGCAAACACGCTTCCACAATGCGTTTTCGTTCAGAGCCAGCGTGACGTGACTGAAAACAGCAGAAGCGGAGGAGCAAGACAGTGAGAGGCACTTGTCATGGCCCCGGCAAATTTAAAAGCCTGCATTTCAAATCCTCAGTCACCCGAGAAGTTGAAAAAAAAAATGGGTTGTAAAGGGAAACGTGACTGGAGATTACAGAAAACACAAGTTAATGTTGGGATAGCTTTTTCCAGGTGGATAGAGCTAATGCAGGAGAAAGAGTTCAGAAGAGTCCTGGAGCTGATTCTCGTACTTTGCTTAAAACATCCGAGATCAAATGAGACATCTAAGATGATATCATCGTGCTACATCATGATCCGGCTAATTGGGTTCTTTGAACACACCTGCTGTTTATGATTAGTATTCGCTGGATTGAGTTATCTGAGATAACTGCGCGTTCTCGCGTTGGTTTAAAAGGGGACATGTATCGATAGCAGAACCAGTGATCAGCAACGCTGCTATTGGCTGTTCAGCATGGCCAAAGAACACGCCCAGTTTTTCTCCCAAGCAGAGCAAGCGCTTTTAATGGAAGGTTATGCCGAATTTCAGTCTTTAATTAAAACGCCAGGAACACCTCAAAGTGTGCAAAAGCCAGGAGAGAGTGCTGGCAAAAGTAGAAGACAAATTAAATGCGTTTGTGGTGGCCATGTTAGATGTTTTAATAACTTATTTTTATTATTTTATTTTTATTTTCATAATTTCATAATTACTTTGTTCATTGTAATGTCGAGTCACCACACTATAATAATGGACATGGTGAAAGTGAAGTACAAAAATATTCCACTCAATGGTAATTTTACTAGGCCTTAAAAAGGCACTGTTAAATAAATGATTGTCTGTTTATAAAAGCAACCAGAAAAAAGGCTGAGAAAAAAAATAACAATGCCCCTGACCCTGGCAGAAGAGCTGACCCTTGGGTTGAATGTGAATTGACCTGTTGTGAAGGGCATCCCTTGGGTTCAGCTCTTCAGACCCACATAGGGACCAGTAGCAGCAACATCTATCATTTCTGGGATATGAGATTTAGATATATACTACTATCCATATTGGCTGGTTTAGTCATTTCAACTGTTCAATCTTGAGATAATGATTAATTGCTTTGTCTTACTTGCTTTGTCTTTAAAAAGTAAAAACCTGATTAAACTTATGTTAATGTAAAAATATGTTGCCACAAGTTATTAATCACATTGCACTGAAGAGTGAAGGAAACTTTTCAGATGACCATCCTTTGGAGGAAGAACTTTAATTTAATTGATGGCTTTAATTGATTTATATTTGTGCCTATGCCTATTATTTCTGACAGGAGTCCACATGTACAGAAAGGCCTACAGAAGAGTCTGCACAAAGCAGTGATACAGGGGTGGCCAGTGTAGAGACAACTTTTCCTTTTCATTTGAGGCATGAGGCATGTGTGACACAAACAACACAGGGTGAAATTCGTTCCCTATATGAGTCTTCAACAGAAAATAGAGTATTTTGAAAAAACAAAAATCAGGGAGAGAAATAGAACTTGACTAAGAAAAAATTGCACTAGAAATAGAGTTACTTCAAAGTAAACTTCAGAGTAAAATACACTATTTCACACAGAGTACTGTTGCTGACCTTGCATAATATCTCTTATTAAAAGATGACTGAATAACTGGCTTTTCTTTACAAAGAACTATTGAAATAAAACTCTAAACAAATAAGTTTGCTAATTTGTCTTGTCTTTTATTTTAGGCTTAAGTAAACATTTTCTTCTTCCTTTCTGATGTCGGCAGTGTTGTGTAACATGGCACATGGAATGTCACAGGCCCTGTACAGGGTGCAACCCTCAGGCTTTTAGACCCTGAAATCTTCCCCTTCAGTTGGCCAAAGCTCACTTCATTATGTGCCCTTGTCCTAGAGCTGCATTGTAACTGGTCGTGGGCATTGGGTCAGGGAATGAAACACCTGTCTCCATGCAGGATCCATGTTGTAATCACCTGTATAATGGAAAAATGCAGTTCCCCTTCGTCCTGGGAACTCCAACGTGTCGATCGGGAGTTCCCTGACGAATTGGGATGACGCTAGGGAACCTCATTACCTCTGATAGAATTAAAACGAGCCAATAACAATTGGCATGCAATCTTTGCATTCCGCGAGCCGCCTACAAGCGCGGATATAAAAGCGGAAGTAAAGCATTGCATAGACGCTTTTTGCTTCGGAGCCTCACAGAGCTTACCTGCTGTTCTGAAGAGAAAACGAGCTGAAGAAAGAAGACTCTTTGACGGCGGCTGGTGTGACGGCGCTTTGTGCGATCGACGCGACTGAGAGCAGCACAAGGGTTTGCAGTTTCACCCGGAAGTGTCTGCCGCGCTGATCCCGCGGTGCTTCGGCGCTTCAAAGTGCTTCTTCTTCTTTTTTATTTTTATTTTCCTTCTGAAAGAGCTCCACGGTGTGTTCGCGTCCTTTTCAGGACGTCGACTCACCCGTGCGTTTCTGGATGCGGTCGATCTCTCCCTCAGGAAGATGGCCATAAACACTGCCTCTCGTGCTTGGGCTTAGCGCACGCGGAGGCGGGGTTTGTGGATGAGTCATGCTCTCATTGCGGGAATATGACTCTCGTGATGCTACGTTCGAGACTGAGATCCCTGAAACATGGGGGAGTCCCTTCAGAGAATCTACGGTCTGAGTTCGTCTGCTGGTTCAGTTCAGCACACGGCTATTCTGTGATTACTGTTGGTGAGCGAATGAGGATTACTGTGAGAAACGTGACAGGTGAAAGACCCTGTCGGGCGCCTCATGCCTCTAGTTGCACGCTGCCGTCGGCGCTTCCGGTGGAGCGGCCGGAGCCCCTCGGGCGGTTCCGGTTGTCTCCTTCGGCACGCCATCTGAGGATCGGGTGTCGATCGCTGCATCGGAGGAAGAGCGGTCTTCTGGTGAAGACTCTACGGCGCTGCCTCCTTCGGTGGGGTGGCGTCGGTGGAGCCTGACCCGGAAATGGCCGCTATGCTCGAGCGGGCGGCCGCGAATGTCGGGCTTGCGTGGAACCCACTCGGGTCCTGAACCTTCGTGGTTAGATGAATGGTGCCTCGGAGTTCCTTGCAGTTCCTTTATTCCCGAGGTGCATGAGGAGTTGAGGCGCTTAGACGCGACAACCTCGCTTCTCCTTCCTCACCACCCTTGGATAGCACCTCCTGCGCCTGTGGGTTTTCCTCTGGGCTAACCAGGGATGCCTACAGTGCGTGTGGAGACGCCGCTTCCGCCCTGCGTGCCATGACGCTTCTGCAAGTACATCAAGCGGAGGTGCTCCGTGGCGTGCAGGCGGGTGGTCCTGACCCAGCTCTGCTGCAGGAGCTGCGTGTGGCGACGGACTTCGCCCTCCGGGCGACGAAAGTCGCTGCACGTTCGCTGGGTCTGGCGATGTCCACATTTGTGGTCCAGGAGCGCCACCGTTGGCTGACCCTGGCTGATATGAGGGAAGCGGAGAAGAACAAACTTCTCAACTTACCCGTATCCCAGGGCGGCCTCTTCGGCGGCACGCTGTGGAGAATTTAGTCCAGGAGTTCTCCACCGCCCAGAAGCAGTCTGAGACTGCGCTGGCATGTCCTGCACAGGGGGCGGGCTGCTGTGGGCCCATCTCCTGTGGCCGTACAAGCTCCCGGCTGCTCCCCGCCGGACACAGGCCGTCCCTCCGGCACCAAGCTTCCCTCCAGCACAGCTTCCCAACCCTGGAGGCTGGGAGTCGTGTGGTTGTAGGGTTGACGGCCCAGCCCGCTCAGCAGCCCTGGCCCTGGCCTTAAAGGTATTGAAGGTCAGAATTTTTTTAAAAACTTTTTACCAAATTTGTTTAAACTTTCCTAGCATATATCAATGCTGAATAATTAAAATCTAAGTAACTCTGAAAAAAAAAGAGTATAAAAATCGATGACTGCTAGACCGTTTAATCTGCACTAATCACAGCTGGTCGGCTTCGGACTCGTACGAAACAATGGATCGTAACAATTGGCTTAGGCGAGCTGTAACTCTCTCGCAACCATGGCAACCACCCTTTTGCCACACAGGACCTGCCCACTTGCGCGATCCAGATCGCACCTGTTCGCGTGCCCTGTTTGAGCTTGAAGATGTAAAACCTCGACAGCAGGTCCTCTTGTCTAAAAAGTGCTCCTTGCCCTGCACTTCGACTACCCCGTCCTCGGCCTCGACTTTCCTTGGACCCTAATAGCAAAATCCTCTGCTTTGCCCTCGACCACGGATCTGTCCTCGAGCTGACGATGCGGTACTTGCTGTCTTATACTGTCTATGGGTAACTTACTTGTCTCGGGTGTGTAGTCCTCATCAGAATCAACAATGCTTTCATCAAGCAAACTCTTACATGCAGAACACCATATATATGTAATGAATCTTACATGAAATTCCTCTTCATCACAGTGTAAATGATGGCAATGGAAAAACGTGTATCATGCAACCTGTTTTTAGCTTTGCCTTATAGATAACTAACTAGCTCGTTAGCGAATCAATATTGTAAGCTTTACCAATATCAATATGCTAGCTTGATAGAGAGTAATAAAATCCAACTTATTTGTTTATCTTCATAATGATAGTTAGATTTTTTTATTTACATGTGTTTCTGACATGATGTCACTACATGCACTTCTTCCTCCCCTCTCCGCTCGTCTGAGGTAAATAATGCGTCTTCAGCTCAGCTGTCGGAGTTGCGCGTTCATGTGTTTTGGGGGCGTGGCTTTGGAAGGAGCCAAGAAGGGAGGGGGTGAAGTGAATGGAAATAATGAGCTGTCTTTAAAACAGTCGTGAGAGGTCTACAGACACTCGATTTTTATACTTTCTTTTTCAGAGTACTTAGATTTTAATTATGCATTGATATATACAGAAAGTTTAAAGAAATTTGGAAAAAAAGTTTTTTTTTTCAATTCTGACCTACACAACCTTTAAGAGGGAGGGAGGGAAGCTTCCTGACTGCGGGCGATCTGAGGGAGGTCCAGGAATCTGCTCTACAGGGGGGTGTCCCCGAGCAGCATCGCTCTCGTTCCCCTCTTCCCAGTCTGCAGATAGCAGCGACGCTTCCTCGGTTGCGTCTCTCCTGTCGGCGGCTGGGCCTGGAGGGGCAGAGACCAGCTTATGAGGAGGCAGGGCCTCATGCTGCGTCTTTTCTCCTCCCCTCGCCACGGGGCGGCCCGCAGCAGAAAGCCCACGGGCTCTCTCTGCCGTCTGCCCCCTGGTGGAAGCAGGTTCCTGGCGAACTTCACGCCCAGATCTTGCTTCCAGTGGATACTTTGCCACTGGAGCCAGGTCCCTGCCTTCCACCTCGCTGCCCCTCCGTGGGTACGCCGGTGGTTCGGGTGGGCTCAGTTGGGTCGGTACCTAGAAGCCTCACTTCCGGGTCCGTCCTGATGGCTCATCCGCACCATTCGGTTCGGCTGTGCAATTCAGTTTGCACGCCGGCTTCCCAGGTTCAGGCGCGTTCACTTCACCTGTGTGCGGTCAGTGGACGCCCCTGTCCTGTGGAACGAGGTCGATGTCTTGCTGGCGAAGGACACGATCGAGCCGGTCCCTCCTGCCGAGATGAGGTCCGGGTTCTACAGCCCCTACTTCATTGTACCCAAGAAAGACGGTGGGTTACAACCAATCCTGAACCTGCGAGTTTTGAATCGGGCCCTGCACAGTCTCCCGTTCAAGGTGCTCATGCAGAAGCGCATTTCATATGCATCTGTTCCCGGGATTGGTTTGCAGCGATCGACCTGAAGGACGCGTGCTTTCACGTCTCGATTCTTCCTCGACACAGACCGTTTCGAAGGCTTGCGGTCGAAGGTCGAGCATGTCAGTACAAAGTACAAAGGCCCTGTGTCCCCGCTTCTTCACGGACGCTTGGCTTTGTGCCGTCTCAGGCAGGTTTTCAAAGTCAAGCACATACTGGTCCGTACGGACAGCACTGCGACCCGTTGCATATATCAACCGCCAAGGTGGTCTACACTCGTCTCGCCGCATGTCGCGGACTCGCCTCCCACCTCCTCCTGTGGAGTCAGGAAGCATCTGAGGTCGCTTTGCGCCACTCATGTTCCAGGGGAGCTCAACCGTGTGGCAGACGAGCTTTCATGGTTGCCTCCCCTGCCAGGAGTATGGCGACTCCACCCCCAGGTGGTTCAGCTGATCTGGAGTGTTTTCGGAGTCGCACAGGTAGACCTGTTTGCTTCTCCGGACACGACCCACTGCCAGTGGTTTTACTTTCTGTCCAAGGGGACCCTCGGCACAGATGCCCTGGCCCTCAGCTGGCCCCGGGACCTGCGCAAGTATGCGTTTCCCCCAGTGAGCCTTCTTGCACAAGACACTGTGCAAGGTCAGGGAGGACGAGGAGCAGGTCCTGTTAGTGGCGCCGTATTGGCCCACCAGGACTTGGTTCACGGAACTCATGCTCCTCGCGACAGCCCCTCCTTGTCCGATTCCTCTGAGGAAGGACCTTCTTTCTCAGAGACGGGGCACTCTATGGCACCCGCGTCCAGACCTCTGGAAACTCCATGTCTGGTCCCTGGACAGGACGCGGAGGTTCTAGGTGATCTACCACAGGCTGTGGTAAACACCATCACTTCTGCTAGAGCTACCTCTACGAGGCGCCTCTACACTTTGAAGTGGAACCTGTTCGTCGAGTGGTGTTCCTCCCGCCGGGAGGACCCCTGAACTTGCCCGATCAGAGTCGTGCTTTCTTTCCTACAAGATGGGTTGGAGCATAGGCTGTCCCCTTCCACCCTCAAGGTGTATGTTGCAGCAATAGCTGTAGCTGCATCATCGATGTAGTAGAAGGTAAGTCCATGGGGAAGCACGACCTGGTCATCAGATTCCTCAAGGGTGCTAGGAGGCTAAATCCGCCTTCGTGCTTTGCACTCTGTACCCTCTTGGGACCTAGCTCTGGTACTGAGAGCTCTCCAAAGTCCTCCCTTTGAGCCTTTGCTGACAGTAGAGCTGAATTATAATAAAGATAACGCTCCTGTTGGCATTGGCCTCTTTCAAGAGGGTCGGGGATCTGCAGGCTTTTTCGAGTCGACGAATCGTGCCTAGAGTTCGGGCCGGGCCTTTCTCGTGTTATATTGAGACCGCGCCCCGGATATGTGCCCAAGGTTCCTACCACTCCCTTCGCGGACCAGGTAGTGAACCTGCAAGCGCTGCCCCAGGAGGAGGCAGACCCAGCCCTAGCTTTTCTCTGTCCAGTCCATGCCCTGCGGGTTTACATTGACAGAACGCAAAGCTTCAGGACCTCAGACCAGCTCTTTGTCTGTTACGGAGGCCAGCAGAAGGGGAAGGCTGTCTCCAAGCAGAGGTTAGCCCACTGGTTAGTGGATGCTATCACCCGAGCGTATGAAGCTACGGGTGAGCCTTGTCCTCCCAGGTTGCGTGCTCACTCCACGAGAGGTGTTGCCACTTCCTGGGCTTTGGTTCAAGGCGCCTCGCTGACAGACATCTGTAGAGCTGCGGGCTGGGCGACACCGAACACGTTCGCTGAGATTCTATAGCCTACGTGTGGAACCTGTCTCCTCCCGAGTACTCACTACGGCAAGTGGTGCGATGGAATAGGTTGTGTCGGCTTGCTACACCACTCCGTACCTCAGCCGGATACGTGCATCTTCTGCTCCGTTGGCGCCCTGATGTCGGTTAGCCTCAGGAGTTCCTCCATCACCCCTCCGGTGCCTGACGTGGCGGACCGCCAGGCGCCAGGTCTACTACCTCTAGGGGAGTTGTTGTGTAGACTGGGTGTTATGTCCAGTGGTCTCTTCAGTGACCCATTATGCCACTTGCAGTCCAGCCATGTCTTCCCCATGACAGACATCGTTCTGTCGTCCCTGTTGTGTACGTTCCCATTTTCCCCTTGGGTTGGGACTACCTCAGGGACTGCCATATGTTTCACTTTCCCCCTGTGGGTAACACTTTATTTGAAGGGTGTGCATAAGGCTGTCATGACACTGCCATAAACATGACATAACACCTGTCATGAACATTAAGGAGTCTTTATGAATGTTTATGACTGTTGTCATTAAGTGTCATTCGGTAAATTATGACACTTTTAATGCAAAGTTGACATTGTTTAAAATGTCTTTGTTATGACAACTTGACATTAACAAAGACAAAAATGTCTTTGTCATGACAACGTGACATTAACCAAAAATAAAAATGTCTTGATTATGACAACAATTATGACAACTTGATTAATGTCAAGTCTCATAATAAAGACATTTCTGTCTTTGTTAACATTAACCAAGAAATCATAACTAGTCCAACAGTGTTCCACTTTACTTGAGGTAAAGGGAAATATTAATGATATTAATATTAATGTTGTTAAAGCATTTGACAGTCTAATGACCCTTAATGACATCTTTATAACTAGTACAATGTGTTCCATTTTACTTGAGGACAAGTAAACTATTCATGTCAGTTATAATGGTGTCATGACAATCCAAAGTTAAAACCAACTATAACTATAATAATATAATAATAATAATAATAATAATAATACATTTTATTTGACAAGCGTTTTCTGAGTACTCAAAGACACTTTACATAGAAAAAGAAAAAAGAAAATCACAAAAGCAGCAAGAACAATATCAAATAAATACACACAAAGAGGAAAACACACTAGCTAAACATTAAAAGCAATTTTAAAATGGTGAGTTTTTATCAGTGTTTTGAATGTTGATAGGACAGTGCAGTCACGGATTTGTTTGGGGAGAGAGTTCCAGAGGGAGGGGGCAGCAACAGAAAAGGCTCTGTCACCCCAGGTTCGGTGCTTGGTCCTGGGAGGTAGAGACAGGAGATTGGCATCAGATGAGCGGAGGCTACGAGATGGGTTATGGCGGTGGAGCAGGTCACTGAGGTAGTCAGGGGCCTGGTTATGGAGGGCTTTGTGTGTGAGGAGGAGGATTTTGAATTGAATTCGTTGTGGGACCGGGAGCCAGTGGAGGTTCCTAAGGACAGGGGTGATGTGGTCACGGGTGCGGGTGTGGGTAAGCAGACGAGCAGCAGAGTTCTGGATGTATTGAAGTTTATTTAAGGCTTTGGAGGTTATGCCATACAGGATGCTATTGCAGTAGTCAATTCTGGAGGTGATGAAGGCGTGGATAAGGGTTTCTGCAGCGGAGAAAGAGAGTGATGAACGGAGTCGGGCAATGTTTTTGAGGTGAAAGAAGGCAGTTCTGGTGAGTTGTTTAATGTGGTGTTCAAAGGAGAGGTTATTGTCAAAGATGACTCCGAAGGTTGCGACTGTGAGGGGATGGAGACAGGGTGGAGGTGTCAACAGTGATGGAGAAACTGTGAATGGTTTTTGTGGTGGGTTTGGGACCGATGATGATCATGTCTGTTTTTTTGCAGTTGAGTTGGAGGAAATTGGTGTTCATCCAGGATTTAATGTCAGTGAGGCAGTTGTTGATAGTGGAGTGGGTGGCAGAGGTGATGGATTTAGTGGAGATATAGAGCTGAACATCATCGGCATAGCAGTGAAAGTTGAGACCATGGTGGCGAATGATATTTCCAAGGGGAAGCAGGTATATTATGAAGAGGAGAGGACCAAGCACCGAACCCTGTGGGACGACCTTGGGGCAGCGGAGCAGTGGAGGAGGTGCAGTTGTTTATATAGATGAATTGTTGTCTGTCAGTGAGATATGATTGAAGCCACGAGAGGGCAGTGCCTGGTGATATTGAGGGAAGATTCAAGGCGGGAGAGAAGAATGGTGTGGTTGATAGTGTCAAAAGCCGCAGTTAGATCAAGGAGGATAAGGACGGTGAGATGTCCAGCATCTGCAGAGAGGAGGATGTCGTTAGTGACTTTGAGGAGAGCTGTTTCAGTGCTGTGATGTGATCGGAAACCAGATTGAAATGGTTCATAAAGGTCATTTGAGCAGAGGTGAGTTTTAAGTTGTTTGGCGACAGTGCGTTCTAATATCTTAGACAGAAAGGGGAGATTCGAGATGGGCCGAAAGTTTGACATGATGTCGGGGTTGAGTCTGGGTTTCTTGAGGATGGGGGTGACAGCGGCCAATTTGAGTGAAGGGGGATTGAGCCAGAGCTGAGAGAGGAGTTAATGATATCTGCGATGAGTGTGGAGATAGCCGGTAGACAGTCCTTGATGAGGTTGGATGGAATGGTGTCCAGGACACAAGTTGATGATTTCATTCCTGATACAGTTTTGAACAGCTCCCCTGGTGACAGAGGGGAGAACTGAGACAGGGACTGAGAGGTGAAGGGGGAGGGACAAATGACAGAGTGGGAGGGCAGGTAGTGATGACCGCGAAGAGGACAGATTGTTGTAAATGGTGTCAATTTTGGTCTGAAAGCAAGAAAGAAAAGAGTTGCATTTATCAGTTGTGAATGAATTGGTGGTATTGTCACTGGGTTTGAGAAGTCTATTTACTGTGGAGAAGAGAGCCTTGGGGTTAGTGGAACCAGAGTGTATGAGGTGCGAATAGTAAGTGGACCGGGCAGTGTTGAGAGCTTCCTTATACTGCTGAAGGTGATCAGTGTAGGCCTGTAGATGAACAGTTAAACCAGTTTTCCGAAGGAGTCTTTCAAGCTGACGCTTACGGGATTTCATTTTGTGCAGATCTGGAGTGTACCAGGGAGCAGAGTGAGTGAATGAGACAATTTTAGTTTTGATGGGAGCCAGTTTCTCGAGACAGGAGGAGAGTGATTCATTGTAATAGTTGGTGAGGTCAGAGGGGTTGTCAGTCAGCGGTGGGGGGGAAGAGGATAGTTTGCTGACAAGAGAGGCTGAAAGGGCAGTAGTAGAGATGGATTTAAGATTTCTGAAGGAGATTGTGCGTTTGTTCTTGGTCAAAATAGGAAGATCAATGTTCATGGTAATTGCCATATGGTCAGAGATGTTAAGGTTAGAGCTGGAGAGGTGAGGTATGGTAAGACTCCGTCGAGAACAGACCAGATCCAGGATGTGACGCTACGGCTGTGGGTAGGAAAGTTGACATGTTGAGTGAAATTAAAGCATTGTAGCAGTTCCAGGAATTCAGTTGCAGATTTACAGTTAGTGTCGATGTGAAATGTTGAAATCTCCCAGAAGCAGAACAGAAGGTGAGATGGCAGATAACTGAGTTAAAAAGTCACAAAACTCAGAGAGAAAGGAAGTATTTGGTTTGGGAGGGCGGTAGATTATAGCAGTGACCAGAGGAGTGGGACCAGCGAGTTTGAAAATGATGTGTTCAAAAGACTGAGCAGCAGGGATGGATATGTTGGATGTTTCAATATCCTTTCTGTACACAGCAGCGACACCACCTCCCCGCCCTCAGGTAGAAGGTTTGTCCATATAACAGGGCTCCAGACTAACTTTTTTCACCTCCGTCCTGGAACCGTCCTAAAAAACAATTTGAACCGTCCTAAAGTGAATGTCAACCGTCCCAAATTAAAAATGTTGTTTCTGTACTTTGTTATTATCATCCATAGCTGTTAGATAACTCAAACAATTCAGATGACTAAAATATAATGGGTTTAGTAAAATTGTAATGCATTAATTTAGAATTTCTCTAAAATTTCCAAACCTACATACTTCCAGAGAAAAAATCTATTATCCAGATAATATGAATGATTTTAAAGTTTGAACATGCAATACAGATACAGATTTAACTACTGTGACTTAAAAAAAATACCTTATTTTTTGCCAAACAAAATTATCTATTTATCTTGCCTGAATGTTTGCGCTCATTGCATTTTTACAATGGGGTAATGTTGTCTGATTTAAATTGTTCAATAAAATTGAAAAAAGTTGCATAAATAAAAACAATAGAATAAAGATACAAATAAAGAGAAAAGTTTTTGAATAGGTCTTACACTATTATTCATAGACAGAAACTGAATAAAGAAATCAAATGGAAAATAACACTGGATAGTATTTTAGTCCTGAATAAATTAAATACATAGGCTAATTAATCCTGATTACTTTAACTTAAAGCTCTCTTTTATTGTTTTGACGACAAAATTAATGCAGCTGAAACACATACTGTATGTTTGCTGTTCGCTTTAAGAGCTAGAGCACGGATCCTGTGTTCATTACACTGGCATGCGTTTTATGCTTATTAAAGACAAAACGTATATGTTTAGACTATTATACTCACAAAGACCGAAATAGACACAGTTTTGCGTGTTAAAGCAATATAATCTGTTCTTGAGGCGGATTTTCTATTATTGTGCGCAGAAAATCATCCCAGAGAGCGCGCGAGCACTGATTAGTTTAAAATCGCTTTAATGTTTTAACTGGTAAGACTAAAAAGACGTGCAAATGGTAAACTTCATTCACGATGCACTGCTGGCCCGATTGTGCTGTGAATATTCCGTCATGTCCCTACTCCTGAACGACGAGTGTGTATTATCGTGGCAGCGCTTGATGCTTGCCTTGGCCAACACATTTGAGAGAAGAGAAGACGCGGCACCGCTGAACACTCACGCGGTTTGTGAAATTGCGTCTGGCAGATAGCTATTAAAAGAATGATTTGATTTTATATTCTGTGTGGATTGCGGAATATCCCACATTATAAATAGACCTGCGGGAATGATTATAATTATGCGCAACACACGCTCCGAAATTTGAGCCCTGTGAACATACATACAAAATGTCTTTCATCCTGTAGGCGTCCTGGAGAATATTTCTGTTCAGCCTAAACACATTTTCTATCGTCCCCAGGACGATAGGACGCGTCAGTCTCAAGCCCTGCCATATAAGTATATCCTGTGGGTGTGGTTTCGTTGAGTGAGAAATAGTCCAGAGGTTTGTGCCAAGTTTCAGTGATACAAAGGAAATCCAGGTTATTGTCGATTATGAATTCATTTAGAATTAGACTTTTATTATTGAGTGAGCGGGTATTGAGCAGAGCCAGTTTCAGGTGATGTTGCTTTATGACGGGTTGAGAGGACCGAGGAAGGGGCGGAGATTGGATAGGTGCACATGTTATTTGTTGTGATGACGTAGTGAGGAAGTTGCGGTGCGCGAATTTGACCAGATGGATGGAATAGAGCTTAGGGTTGAAAAGTTGTAATTGAACATGCGACCAGAGCCTCTGTGTGTAGGCCGGCGACATAGTCCACTTTCTCGGAAGGAGTAAATGCAGTCCATACAGCGATGGTTGTTGAGTGGGCGGAAATCAGCAGCGGAGCAGAGCGGTGTCATGATTCAGGTGCGGTGCGCTGAGCACAGAGCTAGCGTCATAGCGCTTGCTCGCACTCAGATGCCGGGCGTCACAGTTCCAGTCCGATTCCAGCGAGTAAGTGTATCCTTTTCCTCACGATCAGAGTGTTGTTCATCTAGTCGACGGTCGTAGTTGAATCGCGCTCTAGTTACTTGCTCTGGTGCTTGCTTTGCGTGAAATTTCCTGGACAGACTGTCCGCTTCTTGTTATTATTCATTCATGCATTTACCAATAGGGTAATGGGGTAATAATAGGGTAATGTAATGTTAACACATTACAGGTTAACAGGATATGATTTCTTGGTCATGTCAAGTTGTCATAACCAAGACATTTTTGTCTTGGTTAATGTCAATATGTCATAACAAAGACATTTTTTGTCTTTGTTAATGTCAAGTTGCCATGACAAAGACATTTTTGTCTTTGTTAATGTCAAGTTGTCATAACAAAGACATTTGAAACAATGTCAACTTTGCATTTAAAGTGTCATAATTTACCGAATGACACTTAATGACAACAGTCATAAACATTCATAAAGACTCCTTCATGTTCATGACAGGTGTTATGTCATGTTCATGACAGGTGTTATGTCATGTTTATGACAGTAGGCGCGTTTCCATTACAGATTTGCGCAAAACTTTTGCAATATTTTCCAAAAGTCGATAAAAAACTATTGCGAAATGATCGGTGTTTCCATTAACCGATGTTATGCGACTAAAACGTATTTTTTTTCCTCTCGTGGTAAGTCATTCCAAAAATCATGGCAACGGACTTTGGTAGGTTTATAACCTATTTCACAGCCATGCACCGCACTAGACATTATTATTATTAATGGAAGGAAACGTGGTGTGTTATCCAAGCATTAATGGCAGGGAAAACACAGAGTTCCTGTGTTTCTCCCATATTTCTGCTTCGATGTCTTGATGGCATTTCTTTGAGGTTTAGAGAGGCTATTCCTGTAATTATTGTTTCTTTTTTTTAATGAATTTAATAAAGAACTCTATCTTCTTGTATTATGTCCAAACGGTCGTTGCAAAACGAAAAATGATTGTACAATTGAAAATTGTTGTATTTTTAAAATGCAAATTTGAACACCAACATTTTAAGTTTGACCACACCAATGCTACATCTCAACGAATTTTCTGATATTTGTTTGACTTTTTGTCCCTTTAAAACATTTAAAATATTCACAAATTAATATGGGAAAAATGTAGATTTTACTGGTTTTCTAAGGCCAAATTAGAACCTGGATATTTATGATATTTTTTCCCGCAGTGCTGTATAGCCTAGGTGAGTTATTATGGGCTAAATGCGTCTGAAAAAATAACGAGCTAAAAACATAATGTCCGGATGCACATTTAGAGAGAACTGCACCTTTCATACGGATTACATAATCAAAAGGTATTTATTTACGATTCGAATTTGTTCTTTTTAAAGTGGACATTCAAAGCTTTAGTCTATAAAGGCGATTGTTTCAGTTCTCGCGATCCAGTTCACGAAGAAAGCGCGCATGATTGTTTTATTTTATTTTATAAAAGCACAACGTTTTCTTGTTATTGTGACATTACGCAAATAAAAGTAGTTGCGAATAATGTATTATTATTTTCTGTATAACCAGAAATGATAGAGGGTTTTAAGTTGATTCCACTGTTAATGGGAAAATGAAAGTGTTCACGGCGCGCCCGCGCTGTCTGCCATCCAGTGCGTGCTCCAAACTGCGCACACACTCTTGGATATTGGTAAAAATCTAGTGTTTAGGCTATTTGTGATAATCTTAGCCCTATTATTATTATTGTCCAACCTGTACTATGAATGAGATTTGATTGCATTGTTCCTTTTTTGGATAATAGCGTCTTCTACATATGTAGTCTAATAAATGTTATAATGGGCTGATGATAATTATTATTATTATTTGCGGACACGGACCTAAAACACACTCCGTCTTCTAAGTCACGTGACTGTAAATGCGCAAAACCCGTTTCCATTGCAGTTTTGCGAAAAAACCCTTTTCGAATTGCCTGAAAAACCTCCTCATGCGAGCATAAAAACTTTTTTGCGATAAACAGGAGTTTTTGCGAAATTGACGTGTTTCCATTGAGCGTATTTTCATTTCGCAATTTCAATTTGCACAAATTGAAGGGTAATGGAAACGCAGCTAGTGTCATGTCAGTCTTATGCACACCCTTCAAATAAAGTGTTACCAAATTGGATAATATTACTAATCTGGGATATTACAAAATGTAATAGTAACTTGGCTGCACATTTACATTGTAAGGCCCCTTTCTGCTTACAAAATCCCTTCATTGAGGCCTTGATGGGACCATGTGTGCAGTCTACAGTGTATGGCACCAATCACGCAAGTTAAGCCTGAGGGACTGTAAGGCATAATCGGCATGGTCATCATGATTGCATTATTTCATTAATAAATTATAATATACATTAAGTTGGCAAAAAAAAACTAAGAGCGTCAGGTAAACTTTGCGAATGGCACGACAGAAAGCTTATCAAGTTCTCTGCATCTTCAATAGTGTAAAGGAAGCCACTCGCAAAGAATTTTAGGTCAATGCAAACATTTTGTGCTGTTGTTGAAGCACTGAACATAGAATCAGAACATGAATGTGCATTTCCAACAAAATAATTATTTTTTTAAACGACACCCTCATGACGATTGTTCCAAGAGAAAAAATAAATAAATAAATCTCAGAAATTAGGCTACACTATCGCACTGCGCTAAATGACTTCCTGTATCAGTCACGATCTAATCCTGTTTACATGAAATAAGCCTGCTCGCGAGCAGGTTCAAGCTGACGGACCTGTTGCTATGACAGCAAGTCCAGGATGAGTGTCGAAGAACCAAACGATCCAAGATCATGGCAAACCGCCAACAATCAAATCCAGCTAGCTGCTAACTGAGTTACGCGATTGCGAAGAACGAGCCCCTGCTTTCTTCTCGATAGGTAAGGCAATGTTACGTATCTGGATGCTTCAATAAATGATTTTGTAATATACACAACAAAGCAAATATTTTATCACTTAAAACTTTATTTCAATATACGAGACATGTTCATTTTGTATTGAATGTTATTTATTCCATATCTAGATTATATACAATATTATTATGATGTAAAGACAACCAACATACATGTGCATAAGTTCGTGTCTGGAGGTAAGAGAGAAACAAATCACTGGACAGGTTAATAACTTTTGGAGGCTGGCTCTATTTAGCATCAAAACAAAAAAAAGACAGATTAGGTGGATGAGGGCGAGGGTGTTCCCTTCACCAAGTCACTCCATTCACTTACGTCGGAATGGCGGAGAATGGGAGAATGGGGGTTTTGCATAGAAAGCCAATCCTCTTCGAGAATTTAATAACAAGCCAATGGCTTGCAAATGCCTTGGGTCTGCGGAATTTGCATAGCGTATCTCCGCCTCCCCTCGTGGGTATAAAGGAGGAAGCGGACGCAACCGCAGTATGTTTTTGCTTCGGAGCCAAGAGAACCTCTTCACTCCACAAGCCACTGAGTTTATTCTCTTCGAGACGAGCTTCCTCTCCAGTGTTGGTGTGACGGCAGTACCCAGCGAGATTCTGCATTGCCTGCGATCTGTGCAGTGGTTTGCCAGACTGTGCGCTTCTCCCTGGTCGCCTCAGCGCTGCAGAGTGATTTCTCTCCTCTCTCTAAAAGAGCTGCACGTGGCGCGTCTTTTTCAAGATGCCTCGCCCGTGTTCTTCTGGTTGTGGTCGCTATCTCTCCTCCTCTGATGGGCATGAGCGTTGCTTTGTGTGCCTAGGCTTTGAGCACACAAAAGCAGCGCTTGTGGATGATTCATGTCCCCATTGTGGGAAATTGACCATCGCAACACTGAGATCTAGACTCAATGATCTCACGGTGAGAGTCCCCGACTCCGCTACTCGATCGACTGCCTCTTCGAGGGGCAGTTCTTCGATTCGTGGACAGGGTGATTTGACGGTCACGGTGTGGAACAAAGTCCCGATGCTGGTTCCTCGGGCCACACCCCCGTCTACAGTGTTGCAACCCGCGAGTGCTCAGGCGACTCAGACGTGTGCTCAGGTGCCGTCAGTTTCATTTGGGGCTCCAGAGGAGGACGCTATGTCGATCACAGCGTCACAAGGTGGGCTAGAGTCCTTGGGAAGTGAGGATGCGGCTGCGCTGCCTCCTTCGGGGTACCAGCATTGCCCGTGTCTGATCCCGAGATGACAGCCATGCTTTCTCGGGCCGCCGTGAGCATCGGGTTAGAGTGGAATCCTCCGCCCTGTCCTGATCCCTCACGGATGGATGATTGTTTTTTGGGGAAGGCTGCCGCCGCAAGGCCACGGCCGACCCCGGTCGCTCCGCTGCCCCTCCGGTGGACGCCTGTGGATCGGTTAATCCCTCTGGATCAGTTCCTGGGAGCTTGGCTAGAGCTCCCAGGCCTATCCTGCTGGGTCATCCGAATGATCAGGCTCGGCTACGCGACTTCAGTTCGCGCGGTCTCTCCCCGTTTCTGGGGAGTCCGCTATACGATGGTCGGTGGCAATGCCCCGGTCCTGAGAGCAGAGATTGCTACCCTGCTGGCGAAGGGTGCAATCGAGACGGTCCCTTCAGCCGAGATGCAGTCAGGGTTCTACAGCCCTACTTCATTGTCCCCAAGAAGACCGGTGGGTTACGACTGATCCTAGATCTTCGCGTGTTGACTCCTGCACCACTTTCGAGCACTGCTCAGGGGTCAACACGTACTTGTCCGTTCAGACAATACCGCTACGATAGCGTACATCAACCATCAGGGGGGTCTACGCCCACCGCGGATGTCGTGACTCACACGCCACCTCCTACAATGGAGTCAGAAGCACCTGAGGTCCCTTCGTGCTGTGTACATTCCTGGAGTTCGGAACCTGGCAGCCGACGAGCTGTCACGGGTCCGCCCCGACCTCCGGCGAATGGCGTCTCCATCCCCAGTCGGTCCAGCTGATTTGGGACCAGTTCGGGGAGGCGCAGGTAGACCTGTTTGCCTCCCAAGACTCTTCCCACTGCGCCCTGTTCTGCTCTCTGACCGGGGCTCCTCGGCATAGACGCCCTGGTGCACAGCTGGCCGCAGGGCCTACGCAAATATGTGTTTCCCCCACTGAGCCTTCTCACACGTACTCTGTGCAAGATCAAGGAGGACAAGGAGCAGGTCTTGCTGGTAGCCCCATATTGGCCCACCAAGACTTGGTTCTCCGAACTGGTGCTCCTCGTGACAGCACCTCCTTGGCCAATTCCTCTGAGGAAGGACCTCCTTTCTCAGAGACGGGGCACCCTCTGGCACCCTCGACCCGAGCTCTGGAAGCTGCATGTGTGGCTCCTGGATGGGACGAGGCAGGTTTGAGTACCTTGCCACCTGCGGTGGCAGCTACCATCACTTCTGCTAGAGCGTCGTCCACTAGGCACGCCTATGCGTCTGAAGTGGAACCTCTTCGTCAACTGGTGCTCTTCTCGCCGAGAAGACCCCAGGAGATGCCCGATCAGTGTCGTGCTTTCCTTCCTTCAGGAAGGGTTGGAATGAAGGCTGTCTCCCTTCACCCTGAAAGTCTATGTGGCTGCTATTGCCGCTTTCCATGAAACAATTGAAGGTTAGTCCCTGGGAAAGCACGACCTGGTCATCAGGTTCCCGAGGGGAGCGAGGAGACTGAATCCTCCTCGTCCCCCTCTCGTACCCCTTGGGACCTCTCAGTGGTTTTGAATGCCCTGCAGAGGCCTCCCTTTGAGCCTCTGCAATCAGTCGAGATAAAGTTTCTGTCGATTAAGACGCCGCTCCTGGTTGCACTGGCCTCCATCAAGGGGGTAGGGGACCTGCAAGCATTCTCCGTTGACGAAGCATGCCTGGAATTCGGGCCCGGCCTTTTCTCGTGACTGGATTTAATAAGGTTAAATGTGACTAAAACAAACAATTTGATCAATTTAAACTAAATGTTGGACTCAATATAGTGTTCCTTACAACTTACTAAAGATCCAGTGATCCAGTGATAGACATGCAGCCAGCAATCGTGTCGCCTGACATTTATATTTGCCTGATTTCAATACCAGGGAAATAAAAGCAATATATAGACCTACATAGGCTAAATCAAATTTGCCTGTGAACGCTTTATATATAAATACAATATAGGTAGGTCTAAATCGGGTGATCACTTATATCAGGATTATATAGCCTCTAAATATCGTCATATCGTCCAGCCACTGAATATGACGTCAGCATCAAACATAGACAGAGATGAAAGATCTTTGATTGTGCCCAGATAAGCTAAAGCCCATATTTAAACGGACTAACCCAAACACAGAGAGGACACCTGAAAGTCTGAAAAAAATAATACCTAATTTTTAAAAAATAATACCTCTCAGACTAAATTTAACACTTTTAATGGCCTTAAATTTGACAATTTTGATTTATCACTTTTTAATACTTTTTAAAACCCAGCGGACACCCTGTTCCCAGTGTACCTTGGTATTCCTGTCCTAAGTGGGACTCCTGTCATTTTATAAACTAGACTACAGGGGTTTGGCTTTCGCAGGGCACTGGAAGACAGCTGTGAAGGTGGCGTGATTACACGGGGACCCCCATTCTTGTCATTCCGACATAACTCGGCGTGACTACGAAAGGGAATGTCTCGGCTTACGAATGTAACCCTCGTTCCCTGAGTAGGGAACAGAGACGCTACGTCTCCTGCCACTTCCGCTGTACCGCTGGGTAGATGCCTGAGTTCAGTCTCCTCAGCGAAGACATACTGCGGTTGCGTCCGCTTCCTCCTTTATACCCACGAGGGGAGGCAGAGATACGCTATGCAAATTCCGCAGACCCAAGGCATTTGCACGCCATTGACTCGTTATTAAATTATCGAAGAGGATTGGCTTTCTATGCGAAACCCCCATTCTCCCATTCTCCGTCATTCCGACGTAACGTCACCGTTCCCTACTCAGGGAACGAGGGTTACATTCGTAACCAAGATGATCCTCCGTGATCCTCTTTTTCCGTTTTTATACGGGCACGTCTGTAAACCTTAAACGGATATTTCCGTAGATTTATATGAGTTTTTCTGTACCATTGACGGACATTTCCGTCAAACCTAAAATTGAAAATTCTATTACTATGAGTAATGAGTGACGTACACGTGATAGAGATCACTTCCGGCGCACTTGCGCAGACCGAAGCGTCCGTGCCGTCAGATCACTTGGACGTGGCTGTGGTTACAAGAGGTAAAAACGATATAAATACTTTACGTTTTCTCACACAAACCGCTCGTTTCGTGTCTTAGGCCATCAATGTGTACTTACATTTACGAGTCATTAAATCATGTTTAATTTGGACTTCTCTGTGCATGCTCTTTGAGGTGGTGACCATAGACCTCCATTATATGACTGACAGACAAGAACGGTTTGACCTAAAAATATCAAAATTGAAACTACTGTGGAAACAAAGACACCTACATCTTGGATGTCCTTGAGGTAAGCTAAAACATATCAAAAAATTATTTCAAAGTAAACTATCCCTTTAAGATCTTAACAACTTGCATGAAAAACGTTCATTTTTCGGTATGTTCAGTTAAAGTTCCATTTTGAGATTTGACAAAAGCTTGAAACTTTACCTGGTTTTTCGAAGTTGTTCATACAGGAACTTCAGCAGTTTTGGAGGAATGGGGACATTTGGTTTCCTTCATCTCAGCCTTTTCAACCTTCGTTCAGGATTTCTACACAGGAAAGTTGGAAATGGAAAAAAAAACGGATATGTTTTTAGCTACACAAGAAATTAAATGAAAGAAAATTAACTACAAAGTATCATGTAGACCAGGTTGAGGTTGAAAAACAAATGTACAGTATTTTACATTCGCTAAATTATCAACTATAAACAAATTATCAGCCATCCCTAATTCTCTCAGATTCAAACACTGTATATAAAATGCTAAGACTTGTTTCCAGTGGACTCCAATGGCATGTCATGTCAGCTTGTCTGCATGCTACACTATAGGCTACATTCTAATATGTTTCATTATTTTCAACTAAATAAACAGAATCACAATAACATGTTCTATAAATAATTTAATTAAAAATGTGTTGCTTACCTTTATGAACTCCAGGATAAGTGCCATTTTCTTCAGGTATTTTGCATCTCACTGCCTCAATAGGGTAGGAGATGTGGTTAATAACTTCTTGAATGACAGCAACCCTGAATGTCCACCACCTTAAACAGAAAAAGATATTACAAAATGAAAAACATTACACAATCACTTCAAAAAACACACTTTAAACAGTTGTTTAAATCTTCCCTATACAATTTGTATTTCTACTGACCATGTAAACATAAATATCTTTGAAGGGGGTATTCAGCAACCAACTTTTCGTATAAACAGACTTTATTCTTCAGACTTTAAATTCAAATGTGTTTTGCCAGTATTGAACATTCATAATAATGCTAATAAAACAAAATACAAACCCATAAGAAGCATGCAGGTGGTGCTTGGGATGTAAACTTCAGCAGAAAAGTCCTGTTAATAGATAAGAAAACAACAGAAACATTATGAAATATACAAATGAGGAGGGAAAGAATGACTAACATTACAGACAGAAGTTTAGATAATAGCAGTCATGTTAAATGTAAATTAATCTTTCATTATTTGGGGTTTAAAGTTGTGTGTGTGTGCCATCTAAAACAAAAACATGAAGTCTAACATATAAACATAACGTTAACTTAACTCATTTGGCAGAAAAGGTGCTGGTGTTTTCCTTGATTCAGCTGTACCGGTTAAGTTACTGCATATTCTCACACAGTCTCTTCACGTTGTGTCTTAATGCCTTTCAAATCAAGCAAGTCTTAATGGCGTTTACTTTTCTTGACGATTCCTCTGGTAGCTTTTGTTTGATTTGATTAAATAGCTCTAAAAACACTAACGTTAGAACTGACCTTTATCACAACTGGTTAACAGATGCGCTCGGCAAGAAATAAACCGCATCACAACAAATAAAAGTAAATAAGCCAATTACAACGAGGACACTAGAATCGAGAACCTCAACGAGTCTTAACTAAATCTTTAAATGTGTGACGATATGCAAAAATTGATAAACGTGCACGGCTCCGACATTCATTTGCCTAATGCCAGATGATAACTAAAAATAATGCTACGTTAACAGCTTTTTTGACATTAAGCAACACATAATTTTCGTGTTTAAGTTTTACCACATAAGTGTCAGAATGGCTTCCACACACCCGAAATCCGGCTTTAAAAAGCAATTTTGCCCACGGTCATCTGCGTGTGTAATGGCGGAATGCGTCTTAAACTTCTCGTGCCGCCAGGATCTTGTTCCCACAATGCAACGCGTAATTCAAAATAAGGGTAAAAGACCCGTAAAAGACAAATACGGAAAAAATCCTTCAAATTTATATGGTACATTGTACCGTATTTTACGGAAATTTTTTACAGTGCATCCTGGATTTTTATGACCACAGAGAGTCAGGACCTCGGTTTAATGTCTCATCCGAAGGACGAAGTGTTACAACTAACCCCCCTGTCTGTTACAATTAACCCCGCATATGGGTGAGTTGTAACATTTGCACTTCTGTCACTTTCAGTGCATCTGTATCGAAAATGGTAGTCTGGGTTTCCCATACTGCCTTACCGCAGCGCGATTTAATTCACACTGAAAGGCAGTCTGGATACCATGGCCAGATTTTTCGCCTCATTTAGGGAACCAATCACAGAGCGGGGAGGGAGCAGTAAGATGATGACGACATCTATCCCTCACACCACAGTTTGTTTATATCTATGGATTCAACATGTCAGCAGACGCGAAGCTACTAGGGGTGTAACGGTACACAGAAATCACGGTTCGGTACGTACCTCGGTTTTTTAAGTCAGGGTTCGGTACGTTTTTGATACAGCAAAAAAAGAAATGCCAGAGAAATTTCCTCTTGTTTAAAGAAAACATATTTTTAAATAAGTGTGAGTTTTACTAGATCTTGAAACTTTCAGGTTTATAAATGGGGGTCATCTTTGAAGGATGAACACATAATGTTTTGATCATCACATTAAAAATAACATTTTAATATATATTTATTTATATAATATTTGAATTTTGAAGTGCTGGAAAAAGATGTGTGAAGTACTTGAAAGCATTTCACCATTCCAGCCTAACTGGTTCCAGTTAATGTTACACTAGGGATTCTTCAGATCTTAAATCCATGGTGAATGTTGCTGGTCTGTGGACGTAAAGTACTGTATTACTAGTTAATTCACGGCACAATCTTTCTCCTGGTTTCCATGACAACGCTGTAAGATCTAATAGAGATCTACGGTTAATAACGGAGAAATGTGAATGCATCTCACTAGATCTCACAGCGATGTTACTACCTCAGTGGGGAATTCAAATGTTTTCTTTACCGGATATCTCACGCGAATGTGGTAACAGTGTTGCTTGATCGAGATCGGCTCACGCTGCACAGATGCTGCTGGTCCAAACTGATAAACGGTCCGTTAAGCACATTAAGAGTAGCGCAGTTTCGTTCTGCTTTCATTACGCTTGCCATTTGATGTTGCGCAACTTTGTGTTGGCCACACCGCCAGCACGAATTTTGCCGGCAGGAAAAATGGTCCAAGTAACCGTTCGGTTTGTATGCGTACCGAAACCGAAAGCCTCGGAACCGAAACGGTTCAATACGAATACATGTACCGTTACACCCTAGAAGCTACTGTTTGATGCAGCATTAGAAATTGTTTTAAGTAGTTTAGAATGCAAGTTTATTTTGAAAAAAGAGCCGTTTTAGGTGTTAAACTTCGCGAGACCCCAGTCGTTATTGTTGTTTCGCCATTAATCGCCCTAATGGAGGAGACCAGGTACAGGAGGCGGTCGAACCTTGGAATATCTGCCGCTCAGCTGTGTTCCAAGAAAGAAAATGCGATAAAGAATTGCTCGATACCAACTTCTATTCGGCAGTAAAAAAAATGAAAGCAAAGTGGCAAGACATGTTAAAGGGTTAATTCGCCCATTTAAGACATGAAGTTGTATGCAATCCTTACCAGCACTATAGTGTATACACACTGACCCACTCTGTTGTCACCCCCCTGGTCAGAGTTCTGACCGCTGGAAGTTTTTGAATGAAGTAATCCCGGCTACTTTCCGGGGCCACAAAACTGTGCGTTTTTACGTGAAAAAATGATTTGCGTTTCAAAGCTTGATTAATTTAACACACAAAAAACACGCCGGTCAAAATTCATACCTCAGTTTTAATGCGGCACTGTTTTCCTTCCGTTTCTATCAATCCGCGCTGCTGTCAATGTCAACAGTGCGCACGTGACGATTAGCTGTTAATAGCGCGACTAGCTGACAACATGTCTGACTACGAAACTTCAGATGATGAAACTAATTTTAGCACAATGTCAGACGGATCAGATGATGAAAGTAATTTTAACTCAACGACAAAGGGATACCTTTATGAACCGGATATACCGATGCCGAACTTCAGCAGATGGAGAAAGAACGGGAAGAGAGAGAGCGAGAGGACAGAAATGAAGTTATCCAAGTTGATGCTGGGCCCACAGCTGTAGCAAGAGCCAGGATAAACGACAAATGGTGGTGCACTTGTTCCAATTGTCAAGTTATGCCAACAGAGGTTGAAAGCTATTGCTGCCACGAATGGGAACTCATCATGCCACAGATGCAAAACCTATCGATTGACGAGGAGTCTGCATTACATCCAATGACGTTTTCCCTGCAATGCTAAATGCAGGTGTTCTAGATTGAGACGTTCTTCTACATACCTAAAATAAATTGGAAAAAGTGACCCAAACCAGCTAGACTTGACGGTCAGATGACGGCAGAGTAAGTGTGATCGCTCTGCTTTGTAGTTATTTATTTATTAATTTAACGTTGTCTTGACTAGTTGGCTATATAATAGTCTATCTGACTGCATTATTATTATTATTATACTGAGTGGACAATAATACAATTAGATATTACATCAGCTTGTTTACCGTACAGTTTAGACATGGGATCATAAAGTTAGTAAATAGAGCTTACCTGTGGTACTGGTACAGCAAAACTCTTTAAAATCATTTTTTTTTCCTTTTCCTCTTTGGTTGGAGATGTAATCGTCTTCGCTGAAATGAGCACTACACACTAGGGCTGCACGATTCTTTGCTAAAATGTGAATCACGATTTTTCTCCATGGGAATTGAGCATCACGATTCTCTTACACGATTCTCTTTTTTTCATCCAAAATGTATTGCACTCAAGTAAAAAAAAAAAAAAAAAACCCACAAGACAGAAAGTGCAGTAACAAAAAATAAATTTAAAAAATCTAAATTGTTTAAGCTGGTTCTTTGGGGCTAGCCTATGTAGCTGTCTGTGTATTACATGAACTAAAATAAAGTCTTAGGCTATATTTAATATTTTCTGGCTAGTTTACTTTAGCTTTTTTTAGAATCAGACATCACACTTTCACCCAAACTGAATAATTACAAACAAGTTTAAATGGGTAGCATAAATCTTCTATAAATATTTTTGAGTCTTCATATCTAAAAATCTCCAAAATGCTCTACGTGAAACTGTGGTCTTCCAAACTTTCATGTTGTTTGAAGACGTCTCTCTCTCTCTCTCTCTCTCTCTCTCTCTCTCTCTCTCTCTCTCTCTCTCTCTCTCTCTCTCCTCTCTCTCTCTCTCTCTCTCTCTCTCTCTCTGGGACTAATATGTGCTTAAGCGGCCTCCAAAAAGCGGACGATCTGACAGGTTTTAGAAGATTAACAAACCGAAACTAAAAAACTATTTGAGACGACCTTATCTTTACCCAAACCTGCAGCCACGCAGGCGTGTAAAAGATACAGGCAGCTATGGGACTTGGCTATTATTTTATATAAGTTTTAAGGTACTTCAGTTCTTGTTAAAACTGACTAGACATGCTTATTTTGTGTGAAACTACTTTTTGAGTGAAATCATATTAATTTTGTCCCTCAAAAGTGTGCTTTCACTTTAATTGAGCGCACGTTTCACTGCTGCTCACGCGCTGCCCCTGCTCCCGGTGAAAACTTTGATTAACATGCAAGCCCAAAAAATATGCGCTGCTCACGTGCAACACCTTTAATTTAGACATTCCCTGATGAAACATCCGCATGATTGATTTGTGAATTATTGTTTTGTTTTTGTGTGAGTGTGACCAATATAACGTGTGAATGCAGCATGATCTGAATGCAGGGAAATACACGGAAGTGAATCGCCATCATTAAGAAATGAGATCGCATTTGTGTTTGAAATCGAGATCGCGATTTTTCGATTAATCGTGCAGCCCTACTACACACACGAAAATCCTTTATTCGAAATAATTTAGCTCCCGCAGAGTAGCCGATGGCAACCAGCCAAAGCTGTCTATAGTCATATTAGAAACAGGAAAACGAATCTGAACAGTGATCCCGGTACATCCTTGTTGTCACAGCCTGGGAATTTACAAGTTCGCACCATTGTTAATTTAATACTTTTTACCTTGTTGTCGATCGATTGTGTAAACACTATGGAACAGCTAATCGTCACGTGCGCACTGTTGACATTGACAGCAGCGCGGATTGATAGAAACGGAAGGAAAGTAGTGCCGCATTAAAACTGAGGTATGAATTTTGACCGGCGTGTTTTTTGTGTGTTAAATTAATCAAGCTTTGAAACGCAAATCATTTTTTCACGTAAAAACGCAGTTTTGTGGCCCCGGAAAGTAGCCGGGATTACTTTATTCAAAAACTTCCAGCGGTCAGGAACTCTGACCGGGGGGTGACAACAGAGTGGGTCAGTGTGTATACACTATAGTTAACACAGTCTCATCCCAATTCGTCATATAACTGACGTTTTGGGACGTCTTTTGACCATTCGTCAATATACGACTATTTAGGGCCCCCTTAAACATCGGTAGATGATGATCCCAGGGTCGTCATACAACTGACGCTTTACCTTTAACGTCAGTTAGGTGACGAGTTGGGTTTAGGGTTAGGTTTAGGTATGGGGTAGAGTTCAGGATCCCATAGACGTCATCTACCGACGTTTAACCTCTTAACAAGCACCGGCCCGAGGGCGAGCCCTCGAGGGCGTGGCTACACTTTTATTACCCTTTTTAATCTTTTTTTTTATAACAAATATTCAACTGACTATCATAAACTATGCATCATTTGAAAGCTAAAACACTCAAGAATCATGTTCTAACCTTGTTTTCGCAATCAATACAACAGAGAGGAAAGGGTTAAATTAAATGCAAAAGGACTTCTCATTTGAAAATGAGCAAAATGAACTGCTATACTCATCTTTCATCTCGTATGGTTCAGATCAGTTTGGACGAATCCAAGAAACAACAGCATACATAGAGCTGGTAAGTCCCGCCCTTCAGCTAACCCCGCTGGACCTCTAGGTTGAAAAACCGTCAGTGCAAGTGAATGAGAGAAAATAATTATTTTCTAATCCCGTTTGAATTTTGCAATGAATGTAACATATGTTGTCTGTGAATTTTTTATATAATGTTTCGTGTAAAGAATGCTACAATTTAGCTTGTAGAATTTTCATACGGTTAGACTTTGTGTGAGAGCACTTTGTGGACTACAACTCTCGACGTGTTTGATATACATCACCCCCACTAACACACGGATCCCGCTAAACATGCCTGTGACTTTGGTGCACTTCACCGCCTTCTTTCAGGGAGAGGACTAACTCAGTTGAGCGTGGTGAAAACCGTGATTTGTGGAGGGAAAATGTGTTAAGCGGCGACGTCACATATGGGACGTGTAGTCTTTCTCGTTATGTCTATTCCACAACTGCTAGCCAAAGAATCATACAATAAACTGTCAAACTTGTTACATGAGAAATTATATAAAAAATTCACAGACAACATATGTTACATTCATGGCACAATTCAGAACGGAATCAGGAAAATAATTATTTTCTCTCATTCACTTGCATTGACGCTTTTCAACCTAGAGGTCCACTTGAAGTTTTACGGATGGGCGGGACTTACCAGCTCTATTTCAATGTAAGGGTCCATTCTTCAAAATGCATCCCAGTTTTTAATCCAAAACAACGAAAAACAGGGGGAAAAATGAAATATCCTCCTTTGTTTGCATGAGCGTTTTCGAAATAGAGTTCGCGTCATGTTTATTTTCAAAGAAATATCGATTCTAATCCATTTTCCAACACTTAAAAGCCATCTCACCCTGTAGTTTAGACTCTTCCGGATGAAATGAGCCATCCCCCTTCTCTCTCCTTCAATCACAGGCTCTGTAATCGATCAAAATGCAAAGGGACCGCCTGAGCAGGCTTAGAAACCTGTCAATCACGCACAGTAGCGTAGCCAGAAAAGAGATTTTGGGTGTGCATCTGAAAAACTGGGTGTGCCACATTTATTGTCAGATTACTATGCAAAACCTATTAACCATAACCATACCCCACATAACCATAAAACTATATTAAAATATAACAATTACATTACGCTCTGTGTTATAAACATTGACATACAAGACTACTAGTCTTGCATTAGTATTGTAAATGCAAGACTTTAGAATATAAAATATAATGAATACAATAGAACATAATCACTATTATTTTTGCATATCAGGGTCATATTATCAGGTATATACTATAGTATTTCATTGCTAGGGGGTTTGGGGGCATGCCCCCCCCCCCCAAGAAAATTTTGATTTTCCTGATCTCATTTTAAGGTGTTTTGATGGCCAAAAAAATTGACAACAGTAGCTTTAAAAGCATGAAGTATTTGATCAGATACTACTTTTTCTGTCCTAAATTAATCAATGTTTTTGGACTAATCTGTTCATTTAATTAATGGTTCAATTGCTCACTCATACTGACAGTCACTTGTCGCCGCCTTCTGGCTTAATGATGCAAGTTGCGCAAACACAGACAAGCGGAGTGATACAAACAGTGAAAAGTCGAACACATCCGAGGAAACATTATACAAATATATTTATACAATAATAATAGCAATATATTTAATAGGGTGCTTGTGTTGTTAAACTGAGCTTAATTTCAACTATCTTTGATCAAACTGATTATTTCTGTCGGTCATTTAAAACTTCTACAGAAAAACAGCCGTATATTTCAGCTGCATCTTATCTTACACTGTATGATGATTAATTTGGGATTAGCGCTCGGATCGCGCTTCTGTGAACAAAAATCCTGCATTCTTTGATTGGTCTCACAAATATTTGGACATTGACGAGCGGGTGTTTGAGTGCTGAAGCAGATCAGATGAGAAGGCCAGTTATCGTTGTGATGTGAGAATATTGCAGCAAAAAAATGAGTAGCCTATACGACGACGATGTTTTTTATTCACGAGACTAAATGATGCGCATCAGAGGGGATTTAGTATAGCCTACGCAATGTCGACTGAAAAAGAAGTGGGTAAACCTGTATTAAGGTTTATTTGGTAAAGGTTTATTATTTGCTCTATATACCCTGCATCACCACTGATCACAACTAATAGCCTATGCATTGTTTTCAACCACATAATGTTTTAAATAAACGTGAGCACTAGTAAAGCAATACATTTGTAGTTAGTAAAATATACACTGATGTCTATGGAAGCAGCAATAACAATATTCAAATGTAATTTGCCGATGTGTTTTATTTATATATCAGACTACATAGCGGAACTATAAAGTTTACTCTATTCTTCTCCCAGTTCAAAGGCCACTTTCTTTCATGTATTTCGGGAGAAACAATTCTGCTGTAAATCCAGCTGACAGGACTCTCTAAACTGCGACGCTCATCTTGTTATATAGGCTAGAATATAGATCAATATCAGTTATAAAGGTTTTTAAACGAAGAATTGGAATATCAGACATTGTAAATGAAATAAAAGCGAATACATCTGTCAGTTATTGTGGCTGCGGTGTGTCACGTGACAATCATGACGCGTCGCCATGGAAAGAAGGTCAGTTAAAAGTCAGTCAGTCAGTCAGTCTTTGTTTAACTTACGCTTGGAAGTGTTGATTTAAAAAATATAGCATATATTTTAAGTAATCAATCAACAATAACCCATGTTTAGTAAAACATTTTTTATCAAGACTATAAAAAAATAATTCTGCATCTATTATTGGGTGTGCCAGCTGTCACTGTGGGTGGCACCGGCACACCCTGGCACACCCGTGGCTACGCCAGTGACTCACGCAGCTCGGTTTTTGGCTGCCAGCCAATGTGTAATCGGTAATGTTTTGATGGATAGGAGTATTGACCAATTAAAACACGATTGCAGTGATTGACAGTTCTCAAGCAGATTTGCCAAAAGCACATGGGCAATGTTGTTGTTCACTCGTGCACTTTCGCCATTTTACGCACGGAGCGCACAGGCTAGGTAGCATTGGTTAGCTACAGGGAGCTCGTATCAACTCATAGATTGTTTCCAAAGTTATATTTGACAATCTCCATCATGGATCGTCGTCTACAGAAGGGTTTTTGTGGTGCTGAGAGAGTATTTTGGAGTGATGAGAAGCAGCGAGCGAGCGCAGCAGAGAGACCCAGAGAGATGCGTCTCAGACGGAGAGAGCTGGTGTTGTGCCGGCACAACACCGGTGTTGAGGCGTCTCCGATTCGGCAGAAGAGGTGTTTGTTCATGGACTCGAATCCCGTTTTAGATCGGTAAGTTTCAACACATTGTCATTTATTGTGATGTTTATTATTGGCAGTTTTTCTGTTCATGTAATGTTTTGATGATGTTTGAAGATGTGTTGATTATAAAATAACAGTGGAGATGACTAGCAAGATATGAGAATACAGTGATACGTTTATATGAAGGTGCATTGAATATAAATATAATGGAAGGAAAGGATTACAAGATGTCAGTCAGGTGAAGATATAATAAAGATATATATAATTACGTACATAGAAAAAATAATGATTACAAAGCATTTTTAATGTTGAGCATTATAATGATAAGGTATGTGACATTTGATATTGTAATATGATGAAATATTGATGCTGCTAATAGATGAATGTGACTCAAACTGAAATCCTCTTTTGTGTATTTCTGTGTTTTCCTGTGCAAATTTAATTTGTTCTGCTTACACACTTTATTTCTCCTGTCTTTCAGTGGCTTTGGTTTCCAGAACAACCCTTGACGGTGACTGCCTTGAATAACGTCTTGATCTTCCTACACTTTGTAAATACTGTAAGCGGTTGCTTTTTGTTTTAGTAATTGGATATTCATTGTAATTGTTTATTGCAACTTATTTGAGTAAAAAACACTGTTGCAATTACAAATGTAATTTTTTTCTTTTTATATATTGTATTCATTAGTAAAACAATCACTTTTGGAATGTATAAATGAAGTGAGGTTTTGTTTTTTTCCACTGTTTTTGCTATTATAAATGTTCAAAATTAAGAGTATTTTGTTAAAATGTTGTGCTGAAATATTTTTTTCTTGTGTAGTTTGATGGGCAGAATAGTTCTGAATAGATAAACATGTATGTAGTATGTAGTGTTTACTCATTATGTCATTTGGTAACCAGGTGTCCATTTGAAGTCTCCAAGGCCTTTTGGAAAGGACGGCTGAGACTTTTCTTGAATAAAAGCTTACAGGAACTACATTTTGGGAGTATCTTCCTCAAATTTGAACCAAAACATGGTCAGACATTCAGTTTTATCTTTATGGTGTTTTCAGGCCCTTAACATAAAATTCTGATACATTTTTCCCTAAATGAAGTTTATTCAAAGAAATCGCGAGTCAATTTCATGTATATTTTACCTTGTTTTACTCTGTTCCTATGCTACTTTGAGTTATAATGACTCTTGGGTAACAAAGTTTCAAGTGTCTAGTTTAAATAAATATCAGATTTATGAATGTGGACCATAGGGTTCAAGAGCTACAGAGATTTGTATTTGGGTATGTCGTTTTCAAGAAAATTCTCAAAAATAGGGGCGCTGGTTAAGAGGTTAAGGGGGCCCTAAATAGTCGTATATTGACGAATGGTCAAAGGACGTCCCAAAACGTCAGTTATATGACTAATTGGGATGAGACTGCGCTGCTATAGTGCTGGTAAGGATTGCATACAACTTCATGTCTTAATGGGCGAACTAACCCTTTAACCACAGAGTTAGTACCAACCTGCTAGGCATCGTTGTCGATGAAGTCCATTTAACTTATAAATGGTAAGTGATATTTATTAATATCATATTGTCATTATGCCTGTAGACTACCTACTGTGGTTGACACAGTGCTACTAAGTTGTGTTGCTTTTCAATATCAATACACAGCTACTGCTTTAGTAGCATAACTTTCAGCTGTGCACACGTACCCGATTAAAGTTGTTGACACAAAATTACATTTTTATTTTTTTTAAACTTGTGAAGTACAAGCGCAAACAATTTCCACTGCAAATAACAACATCTATGTTAAACTGTACTTAATACTTGTGTTTTTCTAATTGAGAAACGATTGGCTATGAGCTACATACAGGACGATTTGATAGACATTTTTAGCGCCCAATAAACGGCGCCGGGCATTCGTAAACCACGCCTCAAATACAAGAAAATGAACATGTGGTTCCCAGACCCAAGTCTCAACAAGAATTGGGCCTGGCGTGTAGCCAGGCTACGAAATGGTAGGTCCTAGAAAAAAAAAACTTTAAGTGTTCATTTGTAGCAGAGATGTGTATGTTGCTTGTGTAAAAAATATTAATCTAAGCTAATTATTTTTTAAATAATTGATCCAAAACCAAAATACGTTAGGTTGTGCCCCGCTCTCCCCTATACACTAAATGCAAACAATGAATAGACATTATTTTGATGCAAGATGCAAAATTGATGCTGACAATTGGACACAGCATTGATCAAACAGGATCAGGTTATTTTATGTTTAAGATAGTTTAAGATAGATAAATATCAGAGATAAATGATAAATATTATACAGTTATCATTTTTTAGACAATTTTTTACTACATTGATCTCACCTAAATGTTTGTTTTTACAATGGGGTCATTTTTTTGTTAACAGTTTATGCAACACATGGAAGCTTGATTTCAATCTTTGAGTTAAATTGAAAAAAGTAGCACATAAAAATACAATATAATAAAGACACAAATAAAGAGACATAACAAGAAAAGGTTTTGGGGTAGATCAGAAATACTACAGAAACTGAGTAATCCAATGTAAAATAACACTGGATAGTCTTTTAGTCCTGACTGAATTAAATACATAGGCTATTAATTCTTGATTCCTTACAATTAATGCTATATTATGTTGTTTTGACAACAAAATTAATGACAGACACATATTGCTGCGTTCACTTTAAGAACTAGTGCACAAATCCATTACTGAGTCATTATACTGTCTGTCACACATGTTTTATGCTTTTTTAAGACATAACTGACTGTCTACGAGGTTACTCACCAAGACCAGAGTTATGACATAATTTTGTGTATTTTTAACTGTTAAAGTGAAATATAATCCACGAAAAATAACTTTTTTTACTGGTGAGCTGTTTGTGTGGCGGATTTAGGCTGAGTGTGCACAAGCATTGGGTAATTTAAAATTGCTTGAATGTTTAAAAACTGAAAAATATGTGATAATGATAAACGTTCAGTTATAATGCAATGCTGGCCCGATTGTGCAAGTGAATATTCCGCCATGTCCCGACCCTAAACACGAGTGTGTATCGACACCTGCAGCACTTGATGCTTGCCTTGTGCAGATGAGAGACGGCTGCACCGCGAGTCTTAAATATGGAAAAATATTGATTTGTGGCCGTTGAGAATTGATTTTGAATCGACCACATTTTTAAAAACGTTTGAAAAATCGTTTTTTTGCTCAGCCCTACTCTATTGCATCTAAGGAGATGGCTCTAATTGCAGATCATGAAATCCAAGGGGTCCATCTTCCATATACCTAAACCTGCCCATCTCTGCCCCTGATCCCTAACCCCACCCCTAATCCTCCACCACTTAAATCTGGATCCAACTCCGCACCCTGGATCTTGTGCACCTAAGGCCTGTTGCAAGAACCATCTTAAGCTCATAAGATCATAATAATTAAGATCATTATGAAAAATATATTGAAATGAAATGCATTTACATGGCAATAATAAACACTGCATCAGCAGCAGCAAAAGTTTGAGAAGTGAAAGAAAAAAAATCTGACTATATAAATGCATGTAAATTAAACAAATAGGCCTAATAATGTATATAGGTTCACAAAGAGCTAGAAAAGAATACACGTAAATATAATAAATTAAAAAGCAGCATAAATTAGAAATTTTGTCTCTAAAATGTTCTCACTGTGAAATATGAAATTAGGAGTGAGAGATACAGGGGGAGTGGCTTTATTACACATTTATACCACAGCTGATTGGTAAAGTTTTGGACTTTGATTCTCTAATAAATCCTGCTCCCAGAGGGGGTTAGCCATATAGCATAATTTACCATAGCAATGAAACACTCTAAAAACAATTTTGTAATTTTTATTAAAAAGTTTATGTAATTTATAAACACTTAAACACATGCATACCTGATAGCATACAGATCTCAGCGTGGTTCCGTTGTGTGTATGTGCTCCAATGGTTCCAAAATTAATTTGGCTTATGTAATTTATAAACACTTAAACACATGCATACCTTATAGCATGTATACAATCACCTTATACAACGTGCCTGTTTTGTTAGTCTTTGCTTCAATCAATTCTGCTGCCTGCTGAAATGCTCTAGTTCTACAGACACAGCGCTAGTAATTTGTCGTCACAACCCGATTAATTTTATGGTGCTTGATGTCTTATTCTCTCTAATTGCCCTGTCATGAACACTCGCTGAACTGTAATTAATTAGCTGTGTTCCTGAATCGGCAGAGTGGGTTTCACGTGTTCTTCTGCGCTAATGTGTGTCTGTGACTAGACGTCTCTCTGGCTACCTCTCTTGATTCTGTGCGATAGTGTCACTCTCTTGAGATGTATATTTCTGCACCTGTAAAATAAAAATCACATGTGAAAATTCTTTGTATGCATTTAGAAATCTCACAAGCATGTGCAAAAAGGCGAGTACTGCGCTTTTAACCTTTGATGCATTATGAATGTGCTCTCATTAAAGATTCACTCATTCTATTTCAGCTGTTAAAGATATCTTGGTTATTTTGATCACTCTCTCGCAGATGAGAGTGTGAAATTTGTCTGTCTGGTTAGAGCTCCAGTATATACAGTGTTGTGCAAGTTACTTCCAAACTGTAATACATTAGGTATTACTTGTTACTGTTATTTAAAAGTAATTCATTACCTTACAATATTACTGTCTCAGAATTGTAATGTGTTACATTACTCATGTGTTACTTTTGAGTTACTTTCACGCGTCAGGCGCAGCGTTAGACTCGCACTATCAGCCGGGGCTGACTCCATGAGCGCCCAGCAAGCATCTGCAAGCTGCCAGTCTGATCACGGCCATTTGACTGGTTTAATTGGGATAACAGTACCCAAAACACCAATCATATACAAGAATAAATGCATGACATTAGATTCATAATTAAAAAAAACAATTTATTTTCTTGTAGCGAGAGTGTCAGGCACTGGCAGCTGCCAGTCAGCCACGTGACCTGCCAGTGGCGGCTCCTGCCAGCCAGTTGAAGATTGAACCCCCACTCCAAAATTGTAAGGCTGCGGGCCATCGTAGGTTTAAAGGGGATTCTGGATCTCCTCAGACTCAAAACTCTCCATACTTGAATAGAACTTTTTTGTCACGTCTCAGCTCTTCTGACGTCACAGCCAGCTCCACTGTGTTTTCAAAATATGATCTTGACCGAAATGGCTATAAAGCTTAATGTAGGGCAATTACAGTAATAATATTAATGATAATTACATTTTCACTCAGACATCTAAACCTTATTTAATATATCTAAAAAAATGTAACCTGACACACACTTTAAATGGCAATAAAGATTACCTATTAATTGTCATTTAAGTGAAATTACTGAACTTAAATATACAAGCTTGATAAAAATGGTCATTTTAGAAGAAAATTTCAAATGGCATTTAGAGGCTTTTGCATCAGAACTCTTCAAATGTAGACAGACATTCACACCTTATACTGTAGGCTATGCGAGTCGCACATATAAAATGAAGTTAAGGAACAAACACGATCCATCAGGAAAAGCCATATGTCGCTGAATTTCACTGCGCTTTATGAGAGAGTTTTCAAGAGTTTTTCTTTTGCGTAAAGAAGCCGTTTGCCGGAGATGTGTTAAAATATAGGAGTGCATTGATGATTATTAGGCTACAGGTATAATAATCCTCCTGGCTCCAGGTCTGAGTGAGTCATTTACTCTTACCTTTGTTCTTTGATTAACATTAAAGACACTTTAAGATCAGCCGCTGCTGACAGAGATGCAAATCCGACACGTGTCCCCATTTCTCACAAATCTCCACCCTAATTTAAGATTATTTAAATCCTTTAAAACTGCTCTAATGAGGACACTCAACAAAACTGACATTTTGGCATAATTTGTGTGCGTGTTATGGTTTGTTCAAGCCTGAAAGAGACGATACTGAAGCATGTCTTTTCCTCCACACAGCTGGAAATTTAAGTTGCTGGCACTCATGCTACGTTCACGGTTGTCATGTACGCATAGTAAATCCACCACATATTGGCAAGGTTCATCGGCAGAGATATTAATATCGGCCGAATACCGAATGATCATTAAGCTGTTCGTGCCGATGTCGTGCTGATATCATCATGCATCCATAACACTTGGCTTTATATGAGATATCTCGCCTCAATTTTCTCACAAATGCAGTTGAGCAACTTCCTCTTCTAAAACAGTAGACAACGCTAAAATAGGTGATTAATTTAGTCTCCCAGTTGAGGCCCACTTGCCTTTCTCCCAGGAGAAGCCCACTTGCCTTTGCGTACAGCTGTGGACAATGACCGGTGAACAGGTGTTTACTGTATCTTACTGTATCTACAATGAACCTTTTTGAGGTTTTCTTTAGCAAAATGTTATTCTATATCTAGACATATCCATATTAGATTTAATCTAATTGAATTACATCCTATTCATGTTATTTTTTTGTTTATTGTTCAGCATTAATAATGAGTTAGGGTTAGGGTTAGATAAAAAGTTAAATTACTCACCCTCATGTCATTCCAACCCCGCAAGACATGGGAAACGCAGGGAATTGAAGATCTTTTGATGAAATCTTTCTGTCACTCCATTGACAGTCTACACAATTTGCCCAATAACATGCATTTCTGGAAAAAAGCAGAGAGACACAATTTTTAAAGTCTGTGAGTGCACATTTGTTTCACTGCAGCCATCGCCTTCTGTTTTTAGTTGTTACCAGTACATTTTCCTGGAAATAGCAATCACACAAAAAAGTAAGTTAGCCTACTTAAAAAAAAATCCTTTTCTGCACATAATGTCAAACTACTGAACATATTTGCTTGTATTTTTCAGTAAGTTAGTGTCTGATATTTCTAATATTCCTGATATTAAATGTAAACAATTTAAGTAAAGTCAACATTATGTATAGAGCTCGGGATCGTCGCGTCACGTCGCAATGCATTGTGGGAATCACGGTACGGAAGTAAATGTGTTATAGTAGGCGGGTAATTCAGATTGTAACGTTGGTCACTTGATATTATTCCTTTTAACTTGTATATTTATTTTTAGAAAAATGGTTCAGTATTGTTCTGTTGTGGGCTGTTATAATCGATCGCACGAACCGAAAGGGCAAACGACTCTCAAATGGTGTTACTTTTCACCGTTTTCCATCTTGCTTGGTGAACGCTGGGTTGTGTCTGAGGTGAATGTTCGTCAATATTATACCGGATTACAGAACTACCAGACGAAAACTGGGGCGTATTACACGTATAATAGGTGAGTAATTACTCCTGAAGTGTAACAAAACCGCATAGACAAGCTTCATAGCTTACAGAATCTGACAAGTGTGTGTGTGTGTCCACTGATGCGTGGGTAACGTTAAAATTACCTTAGTGCGAACGATTGTTTTCTCCGCGTTTACTTGAAAGATCTGCAGATCTTGCACCCACCCATTTGTGAACTGCAGGTGAGCCTCCAGTGACTTAAAATTTTTAAATTGATCGGAGGTGTAAGCACTCACTCCACAGACCAGGTAGGAGAAGATGTCAGGGAAACTTAGGCATGGCAAACTTTCATAACTTTTGGACCATTCTCCATGTTCATAGGGATCGATTCCGCCTATAACCTCAATTTTTTTATGTAACGTAGTTTGGCTTCATTATGAAGTTTGTCTACATATTGTATAGCCAACTTTTTTTGTCACGGTCCATAACTCTTGGTGGAAACCGGCCGGCTGCGCTATTAACTTAACCACCGGCTTTTGCGTTACCGCTAAAATGGCCGCCGTTACCCACAATGCACTGTTCCACGACATCTACGCCCGAGCTCTATAGTACTTTATACAATACAGATAGTTTTTAAAAAGTGAAAAAGACAATAATGCTGCAAAGTGAAAACATAAGTTACACAATCTGCTGTGACGCAGTTAACACTAACGTTAAACAGTGTAAGTTAAACCGGAGAATGGTAAAACTGCTAACATTAACGTTACAGTATAGAAGCGGCGTTTCCTCTTATTTTCCCACCGGGTTGAACAACATATACGTAAAGTCTTTTTTACACCAATCTAAAAAAAAAAAAAAAAAAATATGAGGACATTATATGTTATAACTTACTCACCTCTAAGCTGAATGACTTGACAAGGCCTCGCGCAATGAACTTCTTTTCTTCCAGAAAACGCTTCTCTTCCGTTCCACTTGTTAATGACCATCACCACGAGTAATGCTGTCATGTTTTTGTGTTTTAAATTGTGATAGTTCATAAATATGAACGTATATGAACGATAATTTCAGTGAGGAAATCAACCAAACCGTATGGAGCAGACACTACGCGGAAAGACGCTAACTAACAGTAATGAGCATCAGCTGCTCTCGAGACTCGTTGTCAGGACAACGCCCGCAGCGCGTTCGCGCGAAGGAAGTTCTGCTCACATGGGCTATTACATCACATATATATGTCTCGCACAAAACAGCATAACTGCAGTACAGTGTAATATTAATGGGAGGCCAAGACTTCAGATGCAAAAAAACAAAAACTTCATCTGCCTTTTTTCATACTATAAAGCCTTTATTTAGGTTCAGTAATTTCACTTTTTAATGGCAACTAAACTGATATCATTGCCCGAGAGCCCAATAAATAAATAAAAAAAGCTAAAAAATATGTTAGTTTTAGTTTTCTCTATTAAAAAAGGTCTATCACTTTTTAAAGTGTATCACTGAACTGCAGTTATTGTATCTATAGGCTACTTCATTATACTGCAAATCTACATTTGTACTGCAGTTTTACTTCACTATTCTGAAGTTGTACTTTTTGTACTGCTGTTTTACTGCAGGTGCACTTCAATGTACTGCAGTCACATTGTACCTATACTGCAGTTATACTTCGTTAATACTGCAAATCTACAGTTGTACTGCAGTTTTACTTCACTATTCTGAAGTTGTACTTTTTGTACTGCTGTTTTACTGCAGTTGCACTTCAATGTACTGCAGTCACACTGCATCTATACTGCAGTTATACTGCAGTTATACTTCGATTAATACTGCAAAACTACAGTTGTACTTCATTGTACTGCAGTTATACTGCTTTGAACTGCAGTTTTACTGCAGTTATACTTCATTGTACTGCAGTTATTTTTCGTAAGGGACGTGTCTGTCATGGAGGATTGGAGGATTATCACAATGAGCTCAGAAATCACTCATTTTGATGAGCAAATAACCATGAATGAAGCAGTGCCCGCTGTCATCTGGGTGGTTAACTAGTAGGTAAAAAAAGTATTTTTTGACAATATAAATAAAATAAAGATTGTTGTAGTACATTTTACTCTTTCTACTTCAAAAAAGTCACATTTAATTCAATGTTACTTGCCTTTATTTTTGTAATTATTTGTAAAATTTACTGGTAACACTTTACGGTAAGGGTACATGAATGATCATGAATTCATGTATAAATTCATACATGAATTATGCATTAATTAATGCATTAATATCTCATGAATCATCAGCAACCAACATAAGTTCAACGTTTATCATTCATGACTTCATGGATGAACAACACCTTAATTAAAACATTAACTAATATGAGTAGGCCTACATCATCATGAATTATGATTTATTACGCATGATCATGATGTTTTCTTTGTTCAAAGTTATGCCACCTTTAAGAGCACATTTTTCATCAGTGTTTCAATAGTCACCACTTTAGTTGAGGGGCCACACACATGATGAAGTCATAGATAGATAATTTTTAGTTAATGATGACTAAACTGTATTGAACAGACCCCAAATTAGACCAATCACAGCTCATAGCACACACATTCTTTTGACATTCAAATACAGTAGTATTTTAATGAATAAATTGTAATTCATGATGATGTACTCATATTAGTTAATGTTTTAATCAGTGGCGGATGCAGAACGTGACAGATGGGTGGGCCTGGATTAAGTCGAGGTGGGCCAGAATCGAGGGTTTCTAGATTTTGTATTAGCTTTACTACTAGATAGGCCATAATTATGGAGATGATAAATAAAAACCGCACTGTAGCCTACAGCTATGATCAGCTGTTCTGTCGAGCTTCGAAGTTGTTACGGAAAGGCAGTTTTTTTGTCACATGACCTGCGATGCGCTTACGGCACTTTTTAAAAAGTTGAGATGTTTTCATCTCGCCGTGGCATGCGCGCCTGGACAATCGCATTGTGGTCGCGGAAAACGTGCGTCAGAAACTCGCGGTTTATGCATAATTAAAAAAATAATAATAATGTATGAAACCTTATTGTAAAGTGTTACCGGAAATACAACTATAAAATGTGCAGAGATATGTCTCGAACGAAGGGATTAGGGAGTGTTTTTGTAACATGAAAAGAAAAACAACTCTCGGTTCACTGTTTTTTATTTCAGCACCTCGGACAGTCTTCTGAGGCATAAAACCCCTGCAGACAGAAACAATTTCGTTTAAATTGCAGATCACACGTCGAGGACGCACGTTTTGATGCAAAACCGGGAGTTTCTAATGCGTGTTTTCCGTGACCACAAAGCGCACGTTAAGAACGCGAGCTTTAACGGCAAATCGCGCGTCCCTTGGCTGTCTAAACGCACGCGTTTGCTTCCATTATGAGAGCGGACATTTGAAATGACAAACTTGAGCGGGGCAAAAGAGGCGATCTGTGAACGGGCCCTATTCTTATCTTTCCAAGACGTGTTCATGTGAACAATGAGCCTCATCCGTTCTCCTTGCAAGGGTGATGAAGTCTGGACAAAATATGTACATGACATCACTGCCAGATTCAAATTGTGCGTTCACTGGTCTGGGGCTGAGCCAGAGATGGACGCGCTCAGCGCTTGTCATATCATATAAAGTGTTCGGCGGGCCGTATGGCCAAACTTAATTCATTATTATTAAAATAAAAAAAATAAATAGTTTTTTTTTAAATCTGTTTGGGTGGGCCACTTTTCAATCCCGTAAATCCGCGCCTGGTTTTAATTAAGATGTTGTTCATTCATGAAGTCATGAATGAAGAACTTTGAACTTGTGTTCCTGATGATTCATGAGATATTAATGCATTAATTAATGCATAATTCATGCATGAATTTATACATGAATTCATGATAATTAATGTACCCTTACTGTAAAGTGTTACCAATTTACTAGTAATTTTAAAAACAAATGTCACACACATAAACAGAAATTGTTTCAAAATGCCTGGTGAATGAAGAATAATCCAAATGATATTGAGCAGGAAGAAATCAGTCTATCAAATCAGTCAATCAATGTAATGAATCAAAGCACAAAGAGATGGGAACAAGGGATATAAAGTTTAGATGAGAAAACAATGTGTGTAAAGAACAACAATCTGAATGAACACAAACACTGAGGTACACATAGGGGAAACATTATAAAAAGTTGAGCACAGGCTTGATTAACCTCATCAGCTGATAAGTTACTATGGCTGCTGAACAAGTGAGTCACACCCACAAAATGACAGACACAATAGGAAGACAACATGAAATATAGCTGCGAGCAGCGATTGCGGGCCCAAGCCGGTGGCACCGCAACCCCGGTCCTTAGTTACCTAAAGGCACCGGGATGGCGGTATCGGCCGGCTTTGGCCCTCCATCGACTGCTCGCAGCTAGTGTGTATGTGTGTGTGTGTGTGTGTGTGTGTGTGTGTGTATATATATATATATATATATAAAGCCGAGTGGCACCGCCACCTTGGTGCCTTTAGGGTTATTCTGCACGACGTGCAAAAGCAGTAACCCCTGCTTTGGAATACATACTAGTATGTATTCCACAATTGGAATACATACTAACATACTAGTCAGAACTGAATAGTTGATATCTGAATGACAGATCACCATAGAAGTCAATGGAAAAAATGTGACTAGTAACAAAAGAATAGTTACTAGTCACCATTGAAATAAGTACTAGTGTCTAATGAATAAGTACTAGTATCTATTTAATAGGTACTAGTATCTAATGAATAAGTACTAGTAACTAATTAATAAGCATTGGTATGTAATGAATAAGGACTAGCATCTAATGAATAAGTACTAGTATCTAATAAATAAGGACTAGTGTCTAATGAATAAGTACTAGTATCTTTAAAAAGGTACTAGTACCTAAAGAATAAACACTAGTATCTAAAGAAAAGGCACTAGTATCTAAAGAATAAGCACTAGTAGCTAATGAATAAGTACTAGTACTTAATGGAATAGATACTAGTATCTAAAAAATAAGTACTAGTAGCATGAAAATAGAGACTAGTAGGTTAAAATGATTAAATGTTAAAACGGCTTGCCATACTCTATCTGTCGTTTCGACTAGTCACAATTACGTTACAGATATCTTAAATGATAATACAAACTATCCAAAATGTAATTACGACTAGAAAGACGTTGTTGATATCTACAATGTTAATTACGAATAGTCAAACTTAGCTTTTAAATGTTAAAAGGGCTTGCCATACAGAAGTGTAGGCTCAGAGAGACACTCAACATTTTCAAACCAAAATATCTGACTTTCTGTGGGTCCTAGCTCATGAGTGTAAATTAGAAAGTTGTCCGGCTTGAGGAGAATATATGAATATATGAAACGATGAGATCAACATGTGTACTGAGTTTCATATTATTACATGCAAGCGTGTTTGATTTATGGACCAAGTTTTTGGACCCCGTTCCAGGGGGCGCTGTCTAGCCCCCTTGCCACACCCGGGTACCATCTTCAGCCCGGCTCTGATGGCTGTGGGATCTGACCTGTGTGCAAAGTTTCAAGAGTTTTCAAACCCATTAAGGGCCCCAAAAGCCGCTAAGAGACTCAAAATCATCAAAAAAAAGGAATGTTAAAGTTTGATGCGTTGCTATGGCAACATTATCTTAGATATTGAATAATGCTTTCACAGCTCTTCATCTGGCGTGTGTTTACATTATACAGATGAAGTTTGAAGCAAATCGGGTAAAAGTAAGAGTGTGATTTCAAAGCATTTTGAAAGTGAAACACTTTCTGCTGCCAGTTGGTGGCGCTATATATTTGACTCACAATAGTCACATCCATGTGATCGGCCTCTTACAACGAACACACTGCTGAAGTTTCATCAAGATCAGTTAATGTATGCAGAAGTTTTAACACACTTCCTTTTTGATTTATTTACTTACTTTTTGATTTATGGACCAAGTTAATTTAATTAATACACTAATTATATAAAACTATTGTCAATGCACTACAATTAAACAGGTTATATGCCTTTACTTATAAAAAAATAAAAATAAAAACTTATTTAAAAAATACCAGGCTTAAGAAATGTATTTACTTTAGCAGGCCAGACACACAGTGAAATGATTAAGCCCCCTCCCCCTACACACACACACACAACTGTGTGTAGTCACACACAAGACTGTGTGACAGGGCCTAGGCTCAGAAAGAGCATGATCATATTCAAACTACAATATCTGACTTTCTGTGGGTTTGAGCTTATTATTGTTAATTAGAAAGTTGTTTGGCTTGAATCAGAACAATATACACGGCAAGTTTTGTAACTGTCAGTAAAACTAACCAAGTTATAACACACTTTATGTGTCCTTTTTTAGTCAAAAAAATCCGCCACGGCCAAACCGTTCGAGATATCACAAATCCGTCCGGAATTTAGCATCCTCAATGTCTTGACTTCATGCACACCGAGTTTGGTGGTGATTGGTAACAGCATGGGTTGTAATTTGATGTTTTTCTAGGACATTTATTTAAAAAAAAAAACATAATTCCCGACTTCCGTTTGAACTGTCGTAAAACTTAGAGCACGAAAGTTGTTTGGCCTGATGTGATCTATGAGTGTACCGAGTTTCATATTAATCCATGCACGTGTGTTTGATTTATGGACAAATGTTCAGAATCCCTAAAAGAATGCATCCTAAAAGAATGGTAAAGTTTAATGCGTCGCCACGGCAACAGTTTCAAAGATATCAAGAATCCATTCATAGGTCTTCATCTGCCGTGTATTTACATTATACAGATGAAGTTTGAAGCAAATCGGGTAAAAATAAGAGGGTGATTTCAAAGCATTTTGAAAGTGACACACTTCCTGCTGCCAGTTGGTGGCGCTATAACTTTGACTCACAATAGTCACATCCATGTGATCGTCCTCTTACAGCGAACGCACTGCTGAAGTTTCATCCAGATCAGTTAATGTATGCTGAAGTTATGACACACTTCCTGTTTCACGTTTCTCGCCATAGTTTCGTTTCCTCGCCACGGCCAAACCGTTCGAGATATCAAAAATCCCCACGCAAACTTTCATCCTCAATGTCTTGACTTCACGCTGACCGAGTTTCGTCGAATTTGGATCAGAGCTCTAGGAGGAGTATTTAAAAGTTCATTGCGTGTGTTTTACAAAAAAACCTCAATAGCCGACTTCCTGTTGGGCTGGGGTAAAAAGTAAGAACGCGAGGTATAGATGAAATGATGCTATCGACATGTGTACCGAGTTTCATATTATTACATGCAAGTGTGTTTGAGTTATGGACCAAGTGTTCGGACCCCGTTCCAGGGGCGCTGGACGAGCCGCCCTGCCACGCCCGGGTACCAGCTTCAGCCCGGCTATCCACAAACACATGCTTTCTATTTCAGGGCCCAAGCCCTGAAAGGGCGCAGGAGCCCTCCTGTTTCCTTCGGATTATTTTTACAGGGCCCAAGCCCTGAAAGGACGCAGAGCCCTATCTTTCCTTCCGATTATTGTCAGGCCCAGCCCTGGAGGCGCGCAGGAGCCCTCTGTTTATTTCCGATTATTTTTAGGCCCAAGCCCTGAAAGGGCAGCAGAGCCCTATTGTTTTCCTTCCGATTATTATTTTTTTTTTTTTATTTTTTTTATTTTTTATTTTTCTAGCGACTATTCGGGCACTTTTGGGGCCCTTAACATGCTCGAAAACTCTTGAAACTTTGCACACGGGTCAGAACCAGCGGCCATCAGAGCCGGGCTGAAGCTGGTACCCGGGCGTGGCAGGGCGGCTCGTCAGCGCCCCCTGGAATGGGGTCCGAACACCTGGTCCATAACTCAAACACACTTGCATGTAATAATATGAAACTCGGTACACATGTCGATAGCAGAATTTCATCTATACCTCGCGTTCTTACTTTACCCCAGCCCAACAGGAAGTCGGCTATTGAGGTTTTTTTGTAAAACACACGCAATGAACTTTTAAATACTCCTCCTAGAGCTCTGATCCAAATTCGACGAAACTCGGTCAGCGTGAAGTCAAGACATTGAGGATGAAAGTTTGTGTGGGGATTTTTGATATCTCGAACGGTTTGGCCGTGGCGGAGGAAACGAAACTATGGCGAGAAGCGTGAAACAGGAAGTGTGTCATAACTTCAGCATACATTAACTGATCTGGATGAAACTTCAGCAGTGCGTTTCGCTGTAAGAGGACGATCACATGGATGTGACTATTGTGAGTCAAAGTTATAGCGCCACCAACTGGCAGCAGGAAGTGTGTCACTTTCAAAATGCTTTGAAATCACCCTCTTATTTTTACCCGATTTGCTTCAAACTTCATCTGTATAATGTACATACACGGCAGATGAAGACCTATGAATGGATTCTTGATATCTTTGAAACTGTTGCCGTGGCGACGCATCAAACTTTACCATTCTTTTAGGATGCATTCTTTTTAGGGATTCGAACATTTGTCCATAAATCGAAACACACGTGCATGGATTAATATGAAACTCGGTACACTCATAGAGTCACATCAGGCCAAACAACTTTCGTGCTCTAAGTTTTACGACAGTTCAAACGGAAGCTCGGGAATTATGTTTTTTTTTTTTAAATAAATGTCCTAGAAAAACATCAAATTACAACCCATGCTGTTACCAATCACCACCAAACTCGGTGTGCATGAAGTCAAGACATTGAGGATGCTATATTCCGGACGGATTTTTGATATCTCGAACGTTTAGCCGTAGCGGATTTTTTTGACTAAAAAAGGACACATAAAGTGTGTTTATAACTTGGTTAGTTTTACTGACAGTTACAAAACTTGCCGTGTATATTGTTCTATTCAAGCCAAACAACTTTCTAATTAACAATAATAAGCTCAAACCCACAGAAAGTCAGATATTGTAGTTTGAAATATGATCATGCTCTTTCTGAGCCTAGGCCTGTCACACCAGTCTGTGTGTGTGTGTGATTGAGTCTTTTGACACACAGTCTCTGTGTGTGTGTGTAGGGGGAGGGGGCTTCAATAATTTCACTGTGTGTCTGGCCTGCTAAAGTAAATACATTTCTAAGCCTGGTATTTTTTAAATAAGTTTTTTTTTTTATTTTTTATAAGTAAAGACATATAACCTGTTTAATTGTAGTGCATTGACAATAGTTTTATATAATTAGTGTATTAATTAAATTAACTTGGTCCTATAAATCAAAAAGGAAGTGTATTAAAACTTCTGCATACATTAACTGTAACATTCCGATCAGAAGCGCGTTTACACTTACTTTCAATGTGTATGTGGACAACATCTGGATACAGGTCGCATGTTAATGCCAAGTGTCAGACAGCAGCCGAATGTATCAGCGCCACCAACTGGCAGCAGAAAGTGTTTCACTTTCAAAATGCTTTGAAATCACACTCTTACTTTTACCCGATTTGCTTCAAACTTCATCTGTATAATGTAAACACACGCCAGATGAAGAGCTGTGAAAGCATTATTCAATATCTAAGATAATGTTGCCATAGCAACAGCATCAAACTTTAACATTCCTTTTTTTGATGATTTTGAGTCTCTTAGCGGCTTTTGGGGCCCTTAATGGGTTTGAAAACTCTTGAAACTTGCACACAGGTCAGATCCACAGCCATCAGAGCCGGGCTGAAGATGGTACCCGGGTGTGGCAAGGGGGCTGACAGCGCCCTGGAACGGG
>JAQIUQ010006324.1:0-87987 GCA_030378365.1 Hybognathus amarus
AATACTTTGATTCAGTTACGTATTGCTACAGAGTCTACAGCACACTTCAGAATAAAGGTTCTTTAGTAGCATTGATAGTTCCATGAGGAACCTTTAACATCTATAGAACCTTTCCATTACACAAAAGGTTCTTTAAAGTGGAAAAGGGTTTTTATAATGTTCTTCACTCTGAGTTATTTTAAGAACTGATCACTGCAAGGTTCTTTGAGGAACCAACAATGGTTCTACTATGGCATCACTGTGAAACCCCCTTTGGAACCTTTTTTTAAGAGTGATTAGACGGCATTGCTCTAGGCCTTGTCCACACGCGACAGGGGTGTTTTTATAACCAGAAATTTTCCTCCTGCGAAAACGCAAAAACACGCGCTGTCAAGAGCATGCCATACAATCAGTCACAGGCGATCCACACTCCAGTCCAGAGGGGGGCGCTTGCGGTAATGCAATGCTGTTTGCAAACCAAAAAACAAGAATAAAGAACAGAAGAAGAAGAGACGATCTACTAAAATTATTATTATTAGTTTCACACTCTTATTTATTTAAAGGTGCCATGTGTAAGAATTGAGGTTAAAATATAAAAAAAAATTAGCTACATGCATCAAAAGAATGAGAAGAAATAAGGTTGATGATGTCATTAAAAAAATGACAAGTTAAAATGCTGCAGAGATATTAACCTAAATTAGCATGCTAAATTAGTAGCCCCAGCCCGTTAGGTGTCATAATACCAGTTTCGGCCATGGGAGGCGGTATGTGGGCGGAAGACATTAACCACCAGCCAAACTGCAATACACGAGTAACTTGGCACGGCTTGTGTGTGTGTACTTGAACCTGTTGTCAACTGTGTGGAAAATACAGCCCACCACTACATTTCAGTTCAGGGAAGAGTTTAGAAAATAATTGGTCGATATTATGCATGAGGAACACATGTTGGTAAGTTGTAGCATACTGTATCTTTCAACAGTGTCGTGTTCTTCTACTATTAGCTGGTAGAGATGATTGAACTTACGTGCGCTAGGGATCTGTCGTGTAACATTTACAAACACCAAAACGGTATTTATTGTTTGAATTGCGTAATATAAAATTGACAGAGTGTGAGAGCTTAGTTTTTTCTGTATATCATAACTAACCTGCTACATCTTTAGTCTGTTCGAATTACTACGTGTCCTTTTCTGTGCAGTGACAAAATTGATATGTGGCGTGAGAGTGTGTGAAAAGTGTCAAATGCGTGTCTTCGTGTTTATTCGTTGAAATTCGTAAGAGTTGGCAGCTTTGAAATGATGCTAGCTTGGTCAACATCTGTCAAATTGATTCAAACTAACAATAAAAATGTAATATGAACAAAACGAATACCATAAAACTTCAAACAATAGCCCGGGCTTTTATTTTCTCATATCGTCAAAATGCACCGGCTTGTCTATGAGATGTTGTTCATTGAGTCTCTAATCTCTAAAAATCTCCAAATGCTCCACGTGAAACTGTGGTCTCTCCAACCTTTTACCATCACGTCAATTGATTTGGATTAATATGCGACGAGCGGAGAAGAGCAAAACAGCGCTTGCTTGTGTTGTTTGAAGACGTGCGGATGCGCGCGGCCGCGGCACAGCTCAGCTTTCTTAAAGGTATACTGCCCCCATCTGGTGTGGAATATGGAGTATGATTTGATTTTTTGGACAGATGGCATCTTTAAGTTAATTTATACATGCTTATTAGTGCTTCACACTCCCAGTCCAGTTGGTCAGGCGGTAATCCACCGAAAGTTGGTTTGCCAACCGCCATAATACTCCATAAGAAGAAGAGAATGATCTACTCACCAACCTAAAACAAGAGTTCAGATGCACGCAAAAGCATGCTAACAGCCGTTACGCTGAGTTTCAATTCATTTATGACGCGCTCCACAAACTTCACGGGAAAAGAAAACCGGGACGGCAAAAGCGCGTCCTGTTTGATACTGGCAGATGCAATAACAGCCAAAAATTCAATGCATCATTCTGATCATTTTAGATGAGAGGTATTACATGACACACAACAAATTAAAGAGTTTATCTGTCCTGCTGTCGCTAAAACAAGAAAATGCACAAATGATGAATGTTTTAAAACGGGTTTGGCAACATCCGGTAGATATGTGGGACTGCTCACAGAAAACGTGTGTTCGAGGCACCACAAGAGCCACAGTGTTTCACTAATGAATGGCTTATTTAGTTGTCTCTGCATATTAAGCTGTGACAGAAGTACATGACACACACATTTATCCAACTACCAAATCAGTAAACGCAGTTTTGTTTTAGTCTGGTAAAGTTTCATCGCTTCATACAGCAGGAAAAGTCACTCATTTAACCATTGGCTAGACAGCATGTGAGGCCATAAACAGGAGAGCTTTTACACGTATTACATCATCATGAAATTACCGTAAACTCCCCTCTTAACCTACAGTCTCCCAGCGGGGGAAAACTGGGTGGATCAGGAACAGACTCTTCTAATCTTACAAAAATGCATATGAAACCAGACGAGACTTCAGCAGGGAAATAGAAACCAAAACTGGCTTGCTTTATTTAACAAATAATGTAAATGAGCTTGCTTTTCTTACATACCGGATCTACATATCAGTCAAAAAGCTTTGCAAACTCTCAATCCACTTCATAAGATGAACCCTGGGATATATATTTATTAGTACTGACGTATTGAAGGAGTTCACATGTATGCTAGACACTTGTTGGCTGGTCTTTCAATTTATTCCAGTTATTTATCTATAAATCAATTTTAGTCCTTTAAACACAAGCAGCTTTTGAGGATAATGTGAAACAAATTCAGTCAAATGTGTCCAAAGTATAGCACTGTGTTTCTAGGAACAGAGGACTGTCGCCTGGATTTTTCCATAGCCTAAATATGGCTGTGCTGATGTTTGTGGAAAATCAGCATTAGTGTATGGTGTCATTTTTTTCTCAGAAATGTTTAAAAGCGTCACATTGCTTTTTCCAGTTCATCTCCAGCAGAAGCAAAGACGTCAGCACCTTTCTCCTGCCCTCGTGCAAACGCTGTCCCACATCTGAACTGAATTGAAGAATGTGTCTGTTTAAACATTAATGATAGGGTCTAAACAAGATTGGTCTTGACTTGCAGAGGCAAACCAGTTCTCAGCCTCTAGAGTTGTGTAAAATGATGGTATACTGCGGCACAATTTACTTACGCGAGAGATATATTCAAGACCCCGTATTCAACGCACAAACAATCAAGTTTAGCAAGAACTATTAAAGGGATAGTTCACCCAAAAATGAAAATTCTATCATCGTTTACTCAGCCTCAAGTTGTTCCAAACCTCTATGTGTTTATTTGTTCTGCTGTACACAAAGGAAGATATTTGGAAGAATGTTTTAATCAAACAGATCTCAATCCCCATTGACTACTGTAATATGTATGGAAGTCAATGGGGATTGAGATCTGTTTGATTAAAACATTCTTCCAAATATCTTCCTTTGTGTACAGCAGAACAAATAAACACATAGAGGTTTGGAACAACTTGAGGGTGAGTAAATGATGAAAGAATTTTCATTTTTGGGTGAACTATCCCTTTAACATGCAAAGCTTCACATGTGTAGATGTACATGAGTTAACTTACACTACATAAAACCTCACCAATTTACTATAAAAAATATATATATATTAAAAAATCTGACCCAAATGATATATATGATATATATATGTGTGTGATTTTACTTTTTATACAACTGTTCGATGGCACAAGTTTTTACAAGCCTCTTTTGTGCAGAACTACCTTCCAGTCAAGGATACAAATATCAAGTTGCCAGTTTACCAGTTGTGCCCATGCCTCCATTACTTACTCTAAAACGTCACTTTCAGAACTTAGTAACATTGAGTCGCTTCATTGAAGCTTATTGTATTATGTAGAGTATTATGACAGAGTAATTGATTGTGCTACCTGCATCTGATATAGCATTCATTCTTCAGGATCAATCTTAAACTCATAATAAAAAAAAAATCTGTTTGAATGTCTTCTGAGGAAAGCAATCTCTTAGTCTTCTTTAGTAATCTTTAGTAACAGTTACTGGAATTCCCCATGATAGCGCTAATGAATCGGTTGCTTCAAGTAAAAATAATGTCTTTGTTTACAACGGTTATTTCAGTTCCTTTCAATTTAAAAGTCTTTGGTACTGGACTCAGACATAGACAGTCTTTACTGAAGTCGAAATCACAGTCATTAACGGATCCCTTTCTCAGTACCAAATACAACATATTATTAATATGAAATAATATTTATCTAATAATATTTAAATTCACAAGAATAAAACTGACTGAGATAAGCTGTTCTTGGCGGGTACATGAGCACTGAGCAGCTAACGGCCTAAAGCTAACATCTCAGAAAACGTCAAACTCATTTTCAAATGGGCGCTATACACTCACCTAAAGGACTATTAGGAACACCATACTAATACTGTGTTTGACCCCCTTTTGCCTTCAGAACTGCCTTAATTCTATGTGGCATTGATTCAACAAGGTGCTGAAAGCATTCTTTAGAAATGTTGGCCCATATTGATAGGATAGCATCTTGCAGTTGATGGAGATTTGTGGGATGGACATCCAGGGCACGAAGCTCCCGTTCCATCACATCCCAAAGATGCTCTATTGGGTTGAGATCTGGTGACTGTGGGGCCATTTTAGTACAGTGAACTCATTGTCATGTTCAAGAAACCAATTTGAAATGATTCGAGCTTTGTGACATGGTGCATTATCCTGCTGGAAGTAGCCATCAGAGGATGGGAACATGGTGGCCATAAAGGGATGAACATGGTCAGAAACAATGCTCAGGTAGGCTGTGGCATTTAAACGATGCCCCAGTTGGCACTAAGGGGCCTAAAGTATGCCAAGAAAACATCCCTCACACCATTACACCACCACCACCAGCCTGCACAGTGGTAACAAGGCATGATGGATCCATGTTCTCATTCCGTTTACGCCAAATTCTGACTCTACCATCTGAATGTCTCAACAGAAATCGAGACTCATCAGATCAGGCAACATTTTTCCAGTCTTCAACGGTCCAATTTTGGTGAGCTCTTGCAAATTGTAGCCTCTTTTTCCTATTTGTAGTGGAGATGAGTGGTACCCGGTGGGGTCTTCTGCTGTTGTAGCCCATCCGCCTCAAGGTTGTGTGTGTTGTGGCTTCACAAATGCTTTGCTGCATACCTCGGTTGTAACAAGTGGTTATTTCAGTCAAAGTTGCTCTTCTATCAGCTTGAATCAGTCGGCCCATTCTCCTCTGACCTCTAGCATAAACAAGCCATTTTCGCCCACAGGACTGCCACATACTGGATGTTTTTCCCTTTTCACACCATTCTTTGTAAACCCTAGAAATGGTTGTGTGTGAAAATCCCAGTGAAATACTCAGACTGGCCCGTCTGGCACCAACAACCATGCCACGCTAAAAATAGCTTAAATCACCTTTCTTTCCCATTCTGAACATTCAGTTTGGAGTTCAGGAGATTGTCTTGACCAGGACCACACCCCTAAATGCATTGAAGCAACTGCCATGTGATTGGTTGATTAGATAATTGCATTAATGAGTAACTGAACAGGTGTTCCTGATTATCCTTTAGGTGAGTGTATGCTTACATAAATAGCATATTTAAGGTCTTAACAACGACATTCTCTTAAAATTGCATTTCGTGACAAAATAACAGTAGTATTTGTACAATAATAGTGGATTTGCTCCTCCTCTATTGAGGCTTGCTGTGAGAAATGCTGCCAGTATAGATCCGGCAGAAACAAGCGGCGTGATACACATTGTGAACCGGTTTCTATGTTATATTAGTAGAATATTGCATGGCTAGAAAAATGCTCTGAGCCAATTAGATTCAAGAACCAAACTGGTATATACTGGAATTAGCTGAAAGTCTTATAAAGTTGCTTGGCGTAACATTTAATAATAATGCTTTTGGCTTCATAACAAGAAAACAAAGCATTTCCTTTCTGCCACTCCTATTTGATTTATGTCTCCTGAATTTACCCTCATGTTTCCTCTTTAGAACCACAAATGGCTCAGAGTCCAAACCTGAAAGCCTACTGTAATTTGCTCAACAAAACACACTCAGTTACATGGGATTTTGAGATCTCTAGACTGTAAACACATTAACAAGCAGAAGTTTACAAAAACGTCCAACTTAAAGGGTTCTAATCAAGAAGATTAAACAAAAAGATATCACATACATGTGCATCACAATATAAGTTGTCCTAAAAGAGAAAAGAGTGCTTAAAGGAACCTAAAAGCAGTGGTGTGTGAACCTCTTCTGAAGTGGAGACAGACAAAGTCCCCACTGAATATTTGTTTCTAATGTAAATTCATGCTCTATTTCCCTTTTATTTGGAGTGTGCCTTGTTAAGATGACATATGGAACATGTTACACTATCAACAAGTTCAAAAACAATTATGTCTGCAATACAATTTATCAGGCTTATGTATGTATTTATACACACAATCTAGATCCACTGATTATTATTGGGGGTTTGGGGGATGAGTTTTGCGAAATCTTCATTTTCTACTCTAAATTAAAGTGTCATTCAGTCGGTCTGTGTTCTTTTACAGCGAGCCACTTGCGCTGTTTGTGCGACTAACTCTGCGAACAAAAATGCAGACTGATATTGTCCCACTATCAGACATAGGCCTACTGCAGGCTCTCATTTGCAGGAATGCACTGATTACGTGCCAGTCTCCGATAGGCTATACCTGGCATTTCTTCAGTTGATTGCTATTGTAAGTGCGCCAGATTGGTGGCAATTATTCATGGCTGGACTGTAATGCAAAACTTTGCCTCTCCTTGTTATAAAACAATGTGCATCCAAACAACTTTAGCCAATGCAACCTCATATGTCAGTTTTGCTTTAAGATACTATCGGCTTATCAAAAATTGTGTTATGTAGGCTATAGACTGATTGTCTTGTCTTACATCCATGAAATATTGTAATGTTATAGGCCTACTGCATATTGAGAAAATTAAGAACGGTATTGCGACAACAATTGGAGAAATGGGGACTGAATGTTGATGGGTATTTCGCACACTGTTCAAAACCAAGGCAAACAGGGATATCCAGGGAAACTGAGAGAAGACCAAAACTATCAAAAAGGGAAACGAGAGCGCTCAGAAATGCAGTGCAACACTAAGCAAGACTTTGCTAACTGTGCGTTCACACCAGAAGCGCACAGCGCGTCAAATTTGTGCCTACCGTGTCTAGTTATACTTCTTGAACACTTTGAATCCATTTGCGCGTCAGAGAGCGGAAAATGACGCGTGTAAAAACAAACTTTTGAAGCGAAATTTATGCGAGTCATGCTCGTCAGAATCAAAACCCATTGGCAGCCATCTTTTTTCTGTTGATCGAGCATTCATCGAGAGAGTCACCGCTCTGTATTTGCTCTGGAGAGCAGAATGGCGGCGTGGGGATCATCGTCGTCGCCGTATCTGTGTCCACGGACCTTTTGGAGGCGAAACCGTGGGCGAGTTTCACCATTTGCTTGCTCCAGGAGCTGTGCCTGAATGGACGGCCGCTGTCAGCGGTACTTCCGCCTGTCCCACGTCCAGTTTGATGACCTGTTGTCCCGCATCGGAACGAGTGAGGATCACCCTGCCCTCATCCACTGAATCTGTCATTTATTTTTGTTTTGATGATAAACAGAGCCAGCCTCCAAAAGTTAATAACATGTCCTGTGATTTTTTCTCTCTCACGTGCAGACACGAACTATATGCACATGTATGTTGTTGATTGTCTTTACATTATAATAATATTTTTCATATAATCTAGGATAAGGAATAAATAACATTCAATACAAAATGAACATGTCTCGTATATTGAAATAAAGTTTTAACTGATAAAATATTTGCTTTGTTGTGCATTAGAACCACACCAGGCATTTAGTCAACAAAATAAGTTACAAAATAATTTATTGAAGCATCCAGATACTTCGTCACGTGAGCAAGCAGCTAGGCTCCTGATTGGTTAATGCGCGCGAATTGACGGCAAAGTTCAGATTTTTCAATTTGGGCGGCAGACACGGATTTGCGTCAAACGCGTGAATGCACAAATAGCGCTAACTAAATCATTCACGCTTTACGTGCCAGATACTCAATTCGATCAATTTGTGCAATTCGCGCGAATGAGGCGTATTCGCGTCTACCGCGCCGCAGCAATTTTTTACCTGCGTAAAGCGTCTTTTCATTGACTTAACATTGAAATCACTTCGTCGCCTGACGCGCTATTCGCCGGTCGTCCGGTGTGAACGCATCATAAGGATGAGTGAATAAACAGAGCTTAAATAGGCAGAGTAAAAAACATATTACACACATTTCGTTGTAATGGTATGTCATTATTTGTAGATTGGAGGGTAAAAGGTGCTTGTATACATGTTTGGACTGAGTATTCATTGCATTTACACAGTTTTACGCCAACTTTTGGTCATTAAGAGTTAATCAATTGAAGCAATTGGTTTTGTTTGGTTTTGAAACACTCTTGTTTCTCCATCACTAATTTTCAGATGTATTTTGATTAAAGTAACATAATTCCTGACAAATTACAAGCACGTCAAAGCTAGCTAGACTTAAATAGCCTACACAGGCCAGCGAGACTTACGGTTGGCAGAGCTTGACCAGGTCTTGGTCTGTAGTCCCAGGATGGAGTCCACGGATGTAAAGGTTTGTTTTGCTCAGCTGTTCCCCCGCCTCCCAAACTACTTGCGCTGCTACTGTTGGGGCTGGACAGTGCCATCTGGTGGCTGGAGGACACATAGGCTTGCTGTTGAAATAAAATAAAAAATGCATATACTTTTACAACAAATAAATGGTATTCATATTTTAGAGTTTAATGTTGTTTATATGTCTGTGTGGTGTTTTCAATATGTTTTAAGACAAACCATGTATAAATTCATAAGTCGACAGCATTGCTGAGTATTTTATCATTAAAACTGCAGTGAACCAAAGACAGTCTCGAAAAACACGGTTTTAAATTGCTGGTGTTTCTGACGTCACAAACTACTTTGTAACCAAATTCAGGCATGCCCTTGAGATTCCAGCATTACTTGTGAGAGATTTATTTAATGAGAAAAGTTGATACGTACTGAACCTGATATATCCAAATGAATCGACACTGAATCGAGATCATAACTGGATCAAATTGCAAGCTTGTGAATCAAATCAAGAACTTTGTCTCAATGCCCAGCGCTACACAGGGAATGTGATCATTATTACACATTAACAGTTGTGTCCTTACACTAACTTGTACTGGTTAATGCGAAGGATAAGCCCGTTCACCCATATACACAATCAAAATCCTGTATTTTGCAACATCCCATGGTTTCCTTTCCCCTCTGCTCCATGAGTTTGTTGACTTAACCTTCTGTCTCATCAATCCAATAACAACATTAAGCAACTTTAAGATGCCTGCCGACAGAAAACCAGCACTGAATGTGAAGGAGAGCAAAATGTGTGGTTCATCTTGGTCCAAGGTTTAAAAGTGATATATTATGTCCTTCCCACATGATGTAATATACATCTATGGTGTGCCCAGAATCTCCTGGGAAAACCAGGTTGCTATTGGAAGAAGTGTTAGTGAGTCTCACCCTGTGGTCTGTATGGGTCTAGACGACCCAGTAATGTGACGGGGACACTGTACTGCCAAAGAGCACCGTCCTTCAGATGAGACATTAAACTGAGGTCCTGACTCTCTGTAATCATTAAAAATCCCATGGCATTTCTCGTAAAGTAACCCCGGTGTCCTGACCACATTCCACCCATTAGCTCTTGCCAATCATGGCCTCCTAATAATCCCCATCCATTGAATTGACTCTATCACTCTCTCCTCTCCACCTATAGCGAGTGTGTCTGTGAGTGCACTGGCGCCGTTGTGGCTGTGGCTCAGTGGATGCTCACACTGGTGGTGGTTGAGGAGATCCCGACATGATTGTAAAGTGCTTTAGGTGTACAGTAGTACATATGAAAGCGCTACATAAACGCCTCATTCTATTCTATTCTATAATAGCTTGTCAAATTTGCACCTTTTTTGGTGTGCTCAAAAAAATCACCGTTTTTGTGTGTGTCCCTTTAAATGCAAATGAGCTGCTGCTCCGCCTCTGTTCAGAAGACAAACAAACCTTTACATGTGCTTCGGATAAAATAACAAAACTGCCAATCTCACTCCTCCAGAATCTCAGAAATAGTAGCGAGTAGCGAGTGCAGCCTTACAGAGAGACTCTAGCCTGACTTCGTCATACTCATTTTCTAATAAGAAAATGAGTCTGATATCGCTCCGTTGGGCTTTGATTATGAGGCGTGTCTTAACCGAACCAGGAAAAACAAAAACTTCTGCACTCAATTGGATAGTCGGTAGACCTACAACCAATCAGAGCAACGCAGTAAGTCAACTCCTTTGCATAGCGCAGTTTTCAACTACAGAACTTACTTATTTTAGAAGTTAAATAACGAGTGTTGCTTCTTTTACTTACTTCTCAATGGAGTGCGACCAAAGGAGAAACCACAACGACCATAGGCTTTTCATTACATCCCATCTTTCAGCGACCGTCAGAGCCAGTTCGATAAGTTACACTTTTCCCGAATCATGTTGGAAGGACGGCAAAAATATCTTTCCAATTGACAAATGCCTTGATTCCAGTTCTGTTTGTCTATTAAAATTAATGCACTGTCGATTCATTTTACAAACAGACGCGACAGCGGAATCTATACATCTCAATTCTCCAGCTGCAGTCATCTCTGAGGGAAGACAGTTCAGCGCTCTTTGATAACGTGATGATTACATCCTTGCAGATCACCTGTCCATCATCGTTTAAAGCCAGCCCTGGCAATTTGATTGGCCCCGTTCATTTCTTGCCTGATCATAATTACTCCTCAATGGATCGAGTCCAGATGCCGAAGCTTTCGACCAAAAACTTTTGTGGGTGGAGTTCGAGGCTGGCATGCCAGGCTGGAGAGACTCAGGAAGAGTTTCACTTTTAGACGCTTCATGACATTTCTGAATGGTTATTGGATACATTTATGTAGTTATTGTGGAGTAAAATTAATTCATCTCATTCGACTTGCATGTACCGGCATGTTTAACTTTTACACAGTTTGAGTTCTTTATAATAGTGTTCAGTGCTGGTCTGTGCAGCAAAGACAGAACAGTTTCATGCATTGCTTGAACTTTTGCCATTGTGTTAATGGTACAATATGCAGGATTTTTTGCAGTAAAATATCCAAAAACCACAAGGCCAATGTTATATATTTTGTTTAGTTGATTACTTACAATATCCCAAATGTTTCCAAATATCTGTAAATCGTGAGAAAGTCGTGATTTTTTAACCAAGGAAACGGGGCGTGTGAGCAGGGGTGAGGAGTCGCCAGTCAATGACGTCATATCCGCGTTAACCCCGGTTTCCACCAGGTTTGACCTCGTACTGCAATAGTAACCATGGCGACAGACGTGGACAACCTGGTCGGTTATGCCCGTTATGCGTGCTCAGACAGTGTGAGCGTCCCTAGCAGGGTTTTGTTCAAACATTATGGACCATGGCAAGCAGACTTTGAGACAAAAAGATGACTTAAATGAAGATCAACATCTTTCGAGATGCCGAGAGCTCCACGTCCGCGACTAACTTCGACTTGACAGAGACGCGAGTGTTGCTTGAGCAAACAGGTGAGCAAATCAATGTATATAAAACTAATCAATGTTATATAGTTCAACATGATGAAAAGTTAGAATATGATCTGTATGTTATTCTCTAATGTTAATCTAGCTTAGTCTCATAAAGCCAACAAACAACCTAACTAACATTTAACATACACAAATGCTGTTTAGTGTGATAGTGCTGTTTAGTGTGAACTGTTAGAGCAAGTGAAGCAACGCTGCGTTAATCTCTAAGTTTAATTCCTCTAATAAACTGACCTGACCTTAATTCGGTAGAATGAAATGTCCTTATTCTTTTATATCTGTGGGACTCGCATTGCGTGTGGCGTTGGTATACGTCTAGCAATCGCGCTCCTGCTTGATTCTACAGTCAAGTTAAAAACATCATTGTATTCACTCATCCATAAAAGATCCATCAGCTTGATGACATATACATCATTAATATACGCCTTTGTTATTGTAAGAGGTTAGCGACCCCTGGTGGCGAAACAATCTTGCATATTGTACCTTTAAACTGGTTTCACTGTTGTCACTTGTGAAACCAAATGAGGTCGCAGTGGGTGTGCGCATGCAGATTAAGGGCCAGTAATATAATAATAAATCCCCTTCATACATCAGGAAGGGAGCGAAATCATATCGTCTTATTTTCATGCTTGCAGAGAACGGCTTAGCAAAACAAAGTTACTGGGTTTTACTTTCGACGTTTTCTGGGTTGGTAGATCCAGCTGGGACTCGATTATAACACTTAAACACGGAAAAAGTCAGATTGCGTGATATGTCCCCTTTAAAGTACCCGTGTTTCAGGCATTAATCAGGGGACACTAGTAGTAAAGCCACGAGAGTCCTCGCACGATGACGCCATTGATACCAAATATGCTTTAACATGCATTTTGACATGGTAGATATGCAGAAGTTATATTTCTAAGATAACTATTCCATCACTCTGACGGAGTTAGTTGAGTTTAAAAACATTTCTCTTTTTGTCCGTTTTTATTCGTCATGTGATTTCCCATGGACGTAATGACATTCCCTTTTTTGTAGGCCTATATCGATTTTAAATCATTCTAATAGCTAAGATAAACATTTTTATCAATAAAAATGACAGTTAAATTAAAGAAAATACAGGCTTGCAGGGGGGGGGTATGATAATACATTTTTGCATTGAGGAAAAGTAGATTTTTGTTTGTATATGCTGTCAATTATAGTTCTTAGAAAATCAGAATCTGTAAAAATCTGTAATGGCTAGGGGTGTAACGGTAGCCTACACAAAAATCACGGTTCGATGCGTATCTCAGTTTTAAAGTCACAATACAGTGCATTTTTGAAAAAGCAGAAAGAAAGAAATGCCAAAAAAATGTCTTATTTGTTAAAAGAAAAAAATATTTTAAATAAGTTAGTTTTCCTAGATCTTGAAACTTTCAGGTTTATAAATGGGGGTCATCTTTGAAGGATAAACAAATAATGTTTTGGTCATCACATTAAAAATAACGTTTAAATATATATTTATTAATATAATATTTGAGTTTTGAAGTGCTGGAAAAAGATGTGTGAAGTACTTCACTATTCCAGCCAAACTGGTTCCAGTTAGTGTTACTATATTAAATCTATGGTGAATGTTGCTGGTCTGTGGACGTTCAAGTATTACTAGTTCATTCATGGCAGTGTTTCTCCTGGTTTCAACGTCAGCACTGTTTGAACTAATAGACATCTACGGTTAATAACGGGGAAATATGAATGCTTCTTGCTGCGATGTTATTACCTCAGTGGCGAATTCAAATGTTTTCTTTACTGGATCTCTTAGCGCTGGGTGGTAACAGTGTCGCTTGATCAAGATCGGATCGCGCTGCACAGATGTTGCTGGTCCGAATAGATCGATGATGAAGCACATAATGAGTAGCGCAGTTTCGTTCCGTTTTCATTACGCTTGCCATTTGATGTTGCGCAATGTTGTGGTGGCCACGCCAGCGCGAATTTTGTCGGCAGGAAAATGGTCCAAGGAATCGTTCGGTTTGTATGCGTACCGAACCATAAGCCTTCTGAAACCGAAACGGTTCAGATACGAATACATGTACCGTTACACTTACACCCCTTCTATTGGCAGGTCACACGGAAAAAGCAGAAATTAGAATTGTCAGGTTAGATATAAAAAAATGTACATATACAATTATATATAGCTTATTCTTTCAAGCCAAAAAATTAAATAAATTAATTCATATTTATTACTAAGATTCAATTACAAATGACACAAATACATCCATATTATGGAAGTGGTGTTCCACTTATCTCCCACGAGAGCTCTTGTGGGAATCATTATGACACACTCAATGAGCCATTCTGCAACACAAAAGAAACGAATGGGCTTTTCCTCTGAAAACAAAAGACATTTGCAGGAAGATTGCATGAAAAAGAAGAGAAGGAGAAAGGACACAATATTAAGCAAATTGTTCATCTCTCACAGCTTTATCATGTGACGCTCAACACTCTGGCTGCCTTATTCGCTCTTGACGGGGTTCAGAGAAGGATAAAGCCTCCAATTACAGACATCTGACTGCGAGAGGGGTTATAGATCGCGGCCTGCTAGTTTAAGGATCCAGAGGCACAAATCAAGCGTTCAGGGGCCGGCAGGGACACCGCTTCAGTCCTGCTAATTATCAGCCGTCCTGCTTTTGTGAGCCCGACTTGCTTGCGCGTTAAAAGTTTCAAGAGAACCCCGCGCCGGCTCAAAGAGCTCGAGCTGATCCATGTCTGTTGATTCATTAAAAATCCTTCAAGGGTGATGAATACTTGAGCGGTTCAAATCCATTATATGAATCAAACTCGCACCACGACGTCTCCAACATCCACAATGACTCACAGAGAACACAGATGCCAAAAAACACAGATCAATGAACAAATACTACAATAATTAGACACAGGGAACGGCTTCAAAGAACTTTTAGTGTGGCCTTGCCAACAGCTAGAGCCCAGAGATCAGAGAAACCATAGTCGTACGAGTCGGTTCAATTACAGGGTTTCTGCAGGTTTCATAAAGCTAAATTGAAGACCTTCGCGCAGTCGTAAACAGAACGGTAACACTCTCAGAAAATGCGTCATCATGCGTATTGTTATCATTAAGGTTAAATGGCTAGGAAGCATGGTAACATGTAAAAGCTAACAAACATTTATTATCTATGTTACAAAAGTAACATAAGACCTATTCAACCCCCAACAAACAACCAGAATGTGACTCTATATGTCCTGTGTCTTATCCACTGCGCCATCATCACCATCCCATACATATAAACATAAAGCATTTCAAGGCATTCAGAGATAATTCGATTGGTGATGTTATCACTGGTGTCAATATCTTCAATAACTTATAGGTAACACAACTAAGGTTACAAAAGGACCAATTTTTTATTTTTTGGAAACTTTCTATGGGAACTTATAGGAGTAGTTCACATTTAAAAAAACTTTTGCTGATAATTTACTCACTCCCATGTCATCCAAGATGTCCATGTCTTTCTTTCTTCAGTCGAAAAGAAATTAAGGTTTTTGATTGAAACATTCCAGCATTTTTCTCCATATAATGGACTTTAATGGTAACCAAACAGTTCAAGGTCCAAAAAACAGTTTTCAGCGCAAACTCCAAACTGTTCAAAGGGCTTTAAACGATTCCAGACGATGAATAAGGGTCTTATCAAGCAAAACAATCGGTCATTTTAAAAAAATAACAAAGTTTAAGTTTTATAAGCTCAAATGGTCGCCTTGCTCTGTTCTGTGATGCGCGTTCGTGACTCTCCTGATTAAAACTCGTGTCATTTGGTTCATTCAACGAACAAAATGAACGAGTTAACTCTGGAAATTAATTTTGATGAACGAGTTCAAATAGGAGAGTCACGAACGTGCATCACACCCTAACCCTAACAGAGCAAGGCGACGCATAACAAGAACCCTAACAAAAGGCAATGCAATTACACCATCAAAGACCCCGAGGGATTTGAAAAAGACGAATTGATGTCTACACCGTCTGCTGCTCCCTACCCATTCTGTGATTGGTTCCCTAAATGAGGTGAAAATCTGGACCATGGTCTCCATACTGCCTTTCAGCGTGGAATAAAATCGTGATGCAGGAAGGCAGCATAGGGAAACCCAGACTATCCCTGATGTGCATTGCACACAAATTAGGCTTCATAGTCTATCTCCCAATACCCATCTCTGGACTGTTTATTTGCGGAAATGGTCTCTGTTTGCACTTCCGAATATTGAGAGAGTACTGTAATGTCTTAAGGACAACAGACACGGAGGCTCTGTCTCTGAACTTATAATCGGAATACAAGAAAAACAACAGAGAGACAAAACACACCAGCCTCGTTTCTCTCTTAGCCGAATTGTTCCGAACTCACCGCATTTAACCCTATAACTGCCGGTGTCTCAAATACAAGCCGGTGCATTTCGACGATATGGGAAAATAAAAGCCCGGGCTATTTTTTGAAGTTATACGGTATTCGTTTTGTTCATATTACATTTTTACTGTTAGTTTGAATTAATGTGACAGATAGCATTGGCTGATGTTGATCAAGCTAGCGCCATTCAGAGCTGCCAACTCTCACCAATTCTCCGTGAGACACGCAATTGACACTTTTCACATGCTCTCTACACCACACATCAATTTTGTCATGCACAGAAAAGGACACGGAGACCGACAGACTAGACGAGAGCAGGTTAGTTATGATATATATAAAAAAACTAAGCTCTCAGATTCTGTCAATTTTATTTACGCAATTCAAACAATAAATACCGTTTTGGCATTTGTAAATGTTACACGACAGATCCCTAGCGCACATGAACTGATCATCTCTAGCTAATGGTAAAAGAACATGAACACTGTTGAAAGATTCAGTATGCTACAACTTACCAAAATGTATTCCTCATGCATAATATCGACCAATCATTTTCGAACTCTTCCCTGAACTGAAATGTAGCAGTAGGCTGTATTTTCCACACGGTTGACATGAGGTTCAAGTACACACACAAGCCGTGCGAGTTACTCGTGTATTGCAGTTTGTCTGGTGGTTATGTTGCCCACCCGTATACCGCCTCCCATGGCCGAAACTGGTATTATGACACCTGACGGGCCGGGGCTAGTAATTTAGCATGCTAATTCAGGTTGATATCTCTGCACTATAACTTGTATTTTTTCAACGACATCATCAACCCTATTTCTTCTCATTCTTTTGATGTGTGTAGCTCATTTTTTGGATATTTTAACCTCAATTCTTACACATGGCACCTTTAAAAAATATGATGTAACTTTTGGCACCATTCAGCAAATTTAAGAGGGCCAATCCACAGAAAACATTACTCTACACATTCATCATAAAGCCCAACGCGGATGCATTATCACGATCGTACTGTTCAAACGACTATAGAGGCGTTTTTCTCAGGGTTGATGATCAGCGAGTCTTCTGCACAATCACATCAATAAAGCTTGAGAGAAAAAAACGTACACCGGAGTAAGACTAACTGCACTTCTGACGTCCTCTCAAACAGATCTTAAGCTCTTGTTCTCTTAATCTAGCTTTTAGTTTCTTATTTTAAGTTAACTGAACTGTTCACATATCTCCATATTAGGTGTGAGAAGAGGAGACACATTTCCGATTTGATGGCATAGAAAGCAACTCAAATCCCATGTCCCAGTCTAGCCCAACACAATGAAACGTGTGTGTGTTTTATTGGCTCCTCTGGTCTTAATTAAGACTCCGGATATCCTCAAGCCCAGCGTCCTGATTTAAGCCTGTTCTTTAAACATCGCAGAATTCACCTCCTTTTCTTTTCCTGTGTGTGTGTGTCCTGTGGGCCCCTGAGCTCAATTACATTCCAAGGATTTTTGGGATGTTCCTAAAAGAGGCATGACTTTCCTTCTCTTCCATTAACTATATGCCAGTCAACACACCTGCTTATTAGATCAAATAGAAGCATATTGTTGTAACGTGTGTGTGTTGTGTTTAGGTTGTGTTTTCCTGTGTTCTGTGTCTAAAGTTTGGTTGGTTGTAAATTAACCCCACACCTGTTCCGGTTCTGTTAATGATCTCTCTCTGTGTATTAATTCCCTGATGTCTGTTCTTTGTTCCCTGTTGTTTTCATGAACGTGGTTGTGTTTCTCCCTGTGATTCCATTGTGGATTATTGGATTAAAGACTTTTCTTTGTGTGAGCTCTTCGTTTTGCTCTTGATTAATACTACCAATGACCGATGTAAGCAGACAAACAACTGACAGAACTTATGGCATGACCAAATACAACAGCAACGAGTAATATTATCTTACAAAACATTCATTCAACAAATAATAATAACATTGTTAATTTCGTTACACTTAAAAATTACAATAGAAAAAATAATTATTAGGTTAAACAAACTTGTAAACTGTAAACTGGATCGCTGTAGTAGAAACACGACAGTAAGTACATCTACATTACTACATGTCTAGTAGTAATAGTTTTGTCATTCGTGATGTAGATTTGAAGATCAGTTTAAGTTGTAAATTGGAAGTGCACATGCCAAACTAAAGCTGCAATCTAAAACTTTATGTAAAATGACAAATAATAATTATGTTTTGATTATAATTAACAACAATACATCTAATATAATAGTATGTTTTTTTAAATTACATATATTTACTACTATATTATTCCACATAGAAAATGTATATTTGCTCACTATTTTGTAGTTTTCTAATTGAAAGCAATAGTTTACTGCACATGGTTATCAATCGTTTTTATTCAGATTTGATGCTCTACTGCATCTTTGTAATCACTAAAGAACAGCAAATTCTCATGACATCCATGCTTTAAAATACTAATTATCAGGTTGGATTTAACTTATTAATCACTTAATTTTAAAAGGATTTCTGCTCAGCCAGTTTTGTCCCCAGAAAAAAAGCATATTTCAAGGGCTTCTCAAACTGCACATTTTTTTCAATAATTATGCATAAACATTATTATCTCAAAAATACAAACATGTGGCTCACATATTATGGTAGCCGTGTTTGTGCTGAATAGAGTGCAATGGCACCTGTTCCATTAATATGTTAATGAGCAACTGAAAAAACACAAATGTCAAGCACCCGACACTGTCACCTTTTCAGTGCGTTTAGTTAGTTTTGTGATCTTGTTCCCCCCTGTCTTTGTGATTTTGGTTTAGTCCTGGTAGTGTTTCCCCGTTCTGTTTAATTAGTAATTCCCTTCACCTGTGTTTCTGTTTATTGTCCCATTAATCCCTGTTCATTTAAGCCCTGTGTTTTCCCTCAGTGACTACGTTCACATTACATGCAGCCAATAACCCATTTCAAAACCGGGATATTAGCAATAACCCGGTGGTGAACGGCCATGTAAACACCAGCAAAAATCAGAATATGCTCATATCCTGGATTTTAAAAACCGGGATATTTTACCTGGGGTACCCCTTTTCTAACCTGAATTTTTGGTCATGTAAATTCGTATCGGCATATCCCCATAGTGATTTGTGTTCTGCGCATGTTCTATTCGCAAGAAATCTTGGTCTTTTTTGAGAGAAACTGACTAACTTTTTTCACCTCCGTCCTGAAACCGTCCTGAAAAACAATTTGAACCGTCCTAAAGTGAATGTCAACCGTCCCAAAATAAAAATGTTGTTTCTTATCATCTATAGTTGTTAGTCACATAATAAAAACAACATTAAAGTGTTTATGATGTATATTATTATATTTATTTAGCTTCATTCAGAGTAGTTATCTGTAAATAGATAAAACACAGATTTAATAAAAATTAATCTATTAACATATATTAACCTGTTAATTTGATCGATTTTAAAATTTGAACATGCAATACAGATACAGATTTAACTACTGTGACTTAAATATCTTAAAATTAAATAAAACCACTTTTCCTAGAGTAGAACAGTCTTCTTTTCAATGAATGATATTTGCATTTTTAACTACTTGTTATTTGTATGAATTAAATAGCCTATAATGAATCCTTATTAAAGCTATTAACGAGCATTGAATGCTTTTCTCTTTTTCTTTTGTTGCTTGAATATTAAGGACCCAGACCGCATTACTGTCACTTTAAGACATTGAATCATGTCCAATAACATGTGGATATAAATGCACTGATGCACATATACACTCACAAATGTTTAAGACATACATGGCATAGTTTACATGAATGCTCTCCAAAAACGGACATTTAGACGTAATGTTGTGAGTATTATTTTGTCCATTCAGACACGAAGAGAGCTCAATTCAGTACTCGCGAGGGACGCGCGCTGTTGTTGTCTATGGTTTCAAGCTTCGGTCGCGTGTATGCGCACAGAAAACCGCACCGAATATAGCTTTTTTGCGTCGTCACTGTTAATCAGACTTTTAAGTGAGTTTTACTCATTTTCCCAGATGTTTACTTTTTTAACGTTTTACGAGACATGCAGTGCATGCCAACTCGCGTGCCGCTGGGTAGATCAGCACGTTACAGTAGGCTACAAATGTGCGCATTTACCTCAAACGCAGGACATCAGTTCTGACTAGATCTCTACCCAAATCGTCACTATCTAACATTTTTGTCTAGTTTTTATTCATTAAATATATCTGTTGTTTAACCAGCGCAACACATTTGCGATGTCATGAAGTCATTTGATGTACCGCATAACGAGTCTCCGCGAGTAGCCAGCCAGTGATAGTAACTATAGTAAAATCATGAGAAGACGCGCTCCGTTGTAGTCAGCGCTTGGTCGGTTAATTTTGGCATTTTCTAAGACTAAGTAAATTGGCCTAATAGGCTAGTAATAAATGAACACGCATACAAAAAGTCTTTCGTCCTGTAGGCGTCCTGGAGAATATTTCTGTTCGTCCTAAACACATTTTCTATCGTCCCCAGGACGATAGGACGCCGTTAGTCTCGAGCCCTGGCATACAAAAATCCGCGTGCAGTATACCGGAAGTAAACATGGCAAGACCAGGCGAGACACAGCACAGCATAGTTTTGGAGCGAGGTCAGTAATGATACCAGCATCAAAGTGCAAACAAAGGTGATCGCTATCTGCCCCGAACTATTCGTTATCCGCGTACTGCTGTTGTTGTTGTTGTCTTTGGATACAGGAAGAAGAATCAAAAAAAAAAACGCATTTTGCATCTGAAGGTTGTCCGTACGTCTAGACGTTAACCGTCTAGACATTTAAACGCTCACGCATGTAAACGGGTTATTCCTAATGTTTCAGAAACCAGAATAGTGACCTTAACCCGACCATAACCCGAAAATTGGCTGCATGTAAACATAGTCAGTGTTTGTTGGTCGTCGTCAATGTATGGTTGAGTGTGTGTTGAAGTCCTGGAGAGCTTTCCTTTGTCCCTGTAAGTTGAGTTGTTAAATAAATCAGCTATACTGCAGTTCCTGTGTCCTCGTCTTCAACATCCTACACTAAAACCTGACAAAACGACCAACCCTACAAAACCGAGAATGAGCCGAAGGAGGAAGAACAACCTGACAGAAACACACCTCAGACCCCAGAGGGTTAATGCGACTTTTAAAGTGAAAATAACAACACACTTCAACAATTTCTCTCAAGCTTTCTGTCTTCTTGTTATATTTTAAAATAAAATTTTTATATATGTTATTGCACATAGTAGTTAATAGTTTTGCCCTGTAGTTCATGTCTCGGCAATTAACAAAAATGACAATGATCAAACTTAATTGCTTCAGTTCACAGACACTTTGTTTATATGCCTTATATGCCATATTTTTGCAAAATCTGCAGCTCCTCACGTCTCCTAACACACACTCATTCTCACTCACACACTTCGACACTCTCCTCCCGCTGCAGAGACATCACACTCGTCTCACTCTCGCTGTCTGTCTCACATCTTCATTACCGTGTGTGTAACGTAAAACAGCGTTCACACTTGACCGGAGGAAACCTGACGCTGTTGCATTGACCTGATTCTGCTCCATGCGTCCCTCGTCTTCTCTGCATTTACAGCTCTTCCAAAAATACTACCTTTTCCAAAAATAATACTCTTAATGCATATTCAGTAACACTTTACAATAAGGTCTCAATTATTAACATTAGTTAATATGAATCAACAATGAGCAATTTGATTTTTTTTTTATTTGAAATCTTTATTTCAGAACATACAAAGAAAGTATATAAAATAAAACAATGTTTAATGTTTAAAATAAAACAATGTTTATAAAACAATATATTTGGTAACGCTTTATTTCGACAATCCACTTTAAACATTCTACAAACTATGATAACTCATTATGTGAAACTGTAAATGTAATATTTTAAATTATATCACCAATTTTTTAAATAATTGGTTACACTTTACAATAAGTTTTCATTAGTTGGCATCACAGTCCCTAACATGAACTAAGAATGAACAATAATTTCACAGTATTAGTTAATGTTAATTTCAACATTTACTAATATGATATATAAAAAATGTTAGTTGATGCACAAACAATGACAAAACAATGAACAGCTGTATTTTATTAACTAACATTAATAAATACTGTAACAAATGTATTGCTCATTGTTAGTTTAGTTCATGTTAATTAATACATTGAACTAACTTACTGTACCTTACTGTAAAGTGTTACTGAATCATTTTTCCTGTAGTCCACTTGTGATGCTTTTCAAAGTCATTTTATTTTTCATGCAGAATTGCTTCATCATATTTCATTAATATAAATGTCGTCTCACAATTAATCAAAACATGGAAATTTAGAAAAACACATTCGACAGCCAATACTAAATATCAAAATCTCTAGCGGTTGTCACATTTCCACCGTCAGACTGACACAGCTCTACATAAAGTGATTAAGTGAACTCACTTTAAATCTTTATTCAATTAGATTTTAATGTAATAAAACACACACACACACACTTTAGTCCTGAAAACCATTAGTTATCCGGTTTCCCATGACAGGCCAGACGTCGCTCTCTACACACTGGATTTCCCTCATCCCGACGCGTCGCACAACTATTTTTTTTTCTCATTTTCTCAAACATAAAAACACTTATTAATGGCACACACCTCATCACCGGGAACCAGATTTAACCGAGGACAATATGTTTCTGGATCAACAACTTTATTGATCCTGCAACAACATTTCAATCAACCAATCAGATCTGAGGGACAAGTGTACAGGTGATGTCACAATCAGGGTTAGGTGCTTACATCAGTGTCATGCACACATCATTTCTCTCTAGCTGAAGGGATAACATATAATGAGTAGAGTTAGGTTTAGTGGTAGGATTGTTTAAAATGGACATTGGACTATGAAAAAGCCAAAGCGGACAAACTTCTTGAGTTGCTGCTGTCCTTTTTTAGATCAAAATTTGGACTTTCTTAATTTCTGAGACTAAAGTTAGAGGGACCTTTATCGTTGTAGCTCTAATGTTTAAAGATTTATTTCATGAAAAAAATGCAGATGTATAATTTTACAGTATATTATTCTTCAATATTAAAGTTTACACAAGTATACTAAAGGATTATTAGGAACATCTGTTCAGTTTCTCATTAATGCAATTATCTGATCAACCAATCACATGGCAGTTGCTTCAATGCATTTAGGGGTGTGGTCCTGGTCAAGACAATCTCCTGAACTCCAAACTGAATGTCAGAATGGGAAAGAAAGGTGATTTAAGCAATTTTGAGCGTGGCATGGTTGTTGGTGCCAGACGGGCCAGTCTGAGTATTTCACAATCTGCTCAGTTACTGGGATTTTCACTCACAACCATTTCTAGGGTTTACAAAGAATGGTGTGAAAAGGGAAAAACATCCAGTATGCGGCAGTCCTGTGGGCGAAAATGCCTTGTTGATGCTCGAGGTCAGAGGAGAATGTGCCGACTGATTCAAGCTGATAGAAGAGCAACTTTGACTGAAATAACCACTCGTTACAACCGAGGTATGCAGCAAAGCATTTGTGAAGCCACAACACACACAACCTTGAGGCGGATGGGCTACAACAGCAGAAGACCCCACTCGGGTACCACTCATCTCAACTACAAATTGAGGCGACAATTTGCAAAGAGCTCACCAAAATTGGACAGTTGAAGACTGGAAAAATGTTGCCTGGTCTGATGAGTCTCGATTTCTTTTCAGACATTCAGATGGTAGAGTCAGAATTTGGCGTAAACAGAATGAGAACATGGATCTATTATGCCTTGTTACCACTGTGCAGGCTGGTGGTGGTGTAATAGTGTGGGGGATGTTTTCTTGGCACACTTTAGGCCCCTTAGTGCCAATTGGGCATCGTTTAAATGCCACGGCCTACCTGAGCATTGTTTCTGACCATGTCCATCCCTTTATGGCCACCATGTCCCCATCCTCTGATGGCTACTTCCAGCAGGATAATGCACCATGACACAAAGCCGAATCATTTCAAATTGGTTTCTTGAACATGACAATGAGTTCACTGTACTAAAATGGCCCCACAGTCACCAGATCTCAACCCAATAGAGCATCTTTGGGATGTGGTGGAACGGGAGCTTCGTGCCCTGGATGTGCATCCCACAAATCTCCATCAACTGCAAGATGCTATCCTATCAATATTCAATATGGGCCAATATTTCTAAAGAATGCTTTCAGCACCTTGTTGAATCAATGCCACATAGAATTAAGGCAGTTCTGAAGGCGAAAAGGGGTCAAACACAGTATTAGTATGGTGTTCCTAATAATCCTTTAGGTAAATGTATCATACTCCAATATCTAATCAGATGATGTCTCAGATCTAATATCCTCTTACCCTAAAACCAGCAGATCCATTCAGAATTAAACTCAATTAAACATGTCACGACACAACATTTTTAAATAATTTTTAATGTTGTTTAATGTTTATGTGTCTATGTGGTGTTTTTAAAATGCTTTAAGACAAACCATGTGTAAATTCATAAGTCGACAGCATTGCTGAGTGTTTTCTACTTAAAACTGCAGTGAACCAAAGACAGTCTCAAAAACACGGTTTGAAATCACTGGTGTTTCTGACGTCACAAACTACCTTGCAACCAATCAGATCAATGTGTGATCGTCAACCAGTGGATCTCTGAGCTGAGTGGGTGAGTGGAGGTGGGTCTAATTTGCATATTCATAGAACTGCGCATACTAAATGAGGCAAGGTTGTTGAGTTACATTCAAGATAATTTAAGGCATGACATTTTTTTATATGTAATTTCGGTGATCAAAGATGAATTTAAAGGGAAAAATGATTGACTACAAGGAGGCTTTTTTCCTTCATTGTACTCTCAGTCTCAATGAATGCTTTCCAGGTAAAACAAAAGAAAATTGTTGCTTAGAAGCTAATGATTCAATTCAAACAGCAACAGCAACATTTCTTACAATTAACAATCACCAGACAAGTCTGAGGCCGAAATGCATCAGCACTCTAAACAATGCTGGGTTGTTTTAACCCACAATTGAGTAAAATATGGACAAACCCAAATGTTGGGTTAAAAATGTAATTCAAAAGTTTCATGTTCAACTGTACATTTTAACCCAATATTTGGGTTTGTCCATATTTGACCCAAACTTGGGTTGAAATAACCAAAAAATTGGGAAACAAAACAGCCACCATTCAAGAGTTCATTAGCACAGCAAGAGACCCAGTAGATTTGGGATTTCTGGGAAATGTAGTTTTGAGTAACGTCATTTTAAAGGCAATGTGGTAATTCAAAACCTTCTGCCATCTGGTTCTATAATCGCCTCCCACTCACAAAGAGCCTTTTCTCGTCCCTCGGCTCGTGTTTATTTTGTGTTCTCTCTTTTGTTTACTCTTATGGCACAGGTACAGGAACGAGAGATCGGGATCAGAAAGACAGGCCAAGAGAGATGGCCGAGATATGTCTGGAATTCTCCACATGTGCACTTAACCTGCACATGAACTCTGGGATATGGCCAAATGTTTTTCAGCTAGTCATGGGAGTAAAGTTCTCTTCTCACCACTGAACATAACAGTTCACTTCAGCCATAGTGTTGTGAAATGTGTCTCAGGAATATATGTGCTGAGAGATCTGTTTAATCTGTCTAAGATATAGTTGTTGTGTCACTGTTTACCAGTTTAAAATGTATCTGAATATACCAAAAGTGTCTAATTCTGATCATGTTTGTAAGGTTATTTAGCTTTCACTTGTTTTATTTTGAAATGTGACAGACAGAAACCATGAGAGAAATGTTTCACAGCAAATTCTTGTTATATTAGTATTATTTTGCAGCCAATCAAATGTTCAGTTCTCGAAGTTATTTGAGTGTGTTTGTGCTTTAAAGGTCATTACGAAACACTGCTATTATGTTTTAATAGAACATGGTGATGAAACTGACTGATATTAAGAACTTTAGAATTAATAAACCTAATTCAACATGATATGATCTATTTTATTGGTATTTAATATCAATAATGTGTATTTTATAGTATATGTAGTGAGTGGATGACACTGTCTGAATGATTCTGACAAAAATGTATGCAAAGACTAATAATTTTCTGTCTGTAATTATAATCAATAAATAAATAAAACTTTATAGAGATGACCTAAGACAAACCGTAACGTGCAGGAAGAAAATATAGGTGGTTATTGTTGCTCAAATGCTAAACTTACAACTAAAATTGTAAATACTCAAACTGTAATTCATATGCAAATTAATCTAATTCTAAATATAAGTGTTTAATAAAAGGAGAAACAATTACAAATATATATATATATATATATATATATATATATATATATATATATATATATATATATATACATATGAGATCATGTTGTGGTGTGAACAGGGCTTAATCTGATATATGAAGGACTAGCATGCATGTAAAGTCCAGTAATTATTTACTCTTTCCTCGCCATTGAAGGAAATTGTTTGTGTTTTCACTGTTATACAGTAGGGGGCGCTATTACACATCTTTTGAAAGAGTACTGAATCTCCTGATCAAAACACAGGCGAAGAAAAAGCAGAAACAAGTGATAGCATAATGTTACTGAATTAAGTTTTAGGGGTGTTGATGGGACTCCGATCTATATCTCTTCTCCATCTGTGTTTTGATCTAGGGCAGCAACGATTAGTCGACAATAAAAATTTGTTCAACAAATATCGTTGTTGTCAAGAAGTCGTTTGATCTCACTTGACCTAATGTAAGGTATCGTGCAATATCGCGATTTGACCTCTATATGGCACTGTGGCGCTAGAGTGTAATGCAGCAGTTTACAGATGCTAGCACTGCCGAAAGTTACGACGTCACTCTGTAGGCCAAAAACGCGGAAGTGAGTTAGCATTTTAGCACTCCCGGTTCCCTCGCTCTAAAGTCTATGGGATTTTTGAATGGGTTTTTTGCTAAATCGCCTGAAAAAAGGTCTGTGGTGAACAAAGCCTCTGAAATATTTTCACGTTTCTGATTTATGACATAGAACACACAGTTTTAACCTGCCAGTTTTAACTTTATTGTGTCTGCTTGTGTTTTTTTAAAAACTTGCTTCAAAATGTATAAATTTTGGATTAACTTGTAAAGATTATTGTGATAAACAAAATGTGTAAGGGTCACAACTCTTTGTTGAACACAGTTCTTATTTTTTGCGATTTTCCAAAAGTCTATGGGGAAAATACTACTAATATTAAATGCAATAAATAATATTAAATATAATAAATGCTACTACTACAATACTACTAATAATAGTAATAATATTATCAGTATAATATAATTACTAGTGGTGCACGATATATCGGCCGTCGATAGAACATTGGCCGATTTGGTAAATTTTTTATACATCGGTATCGTTCCGATGTCAAAATAGGGCCCGATGTGAACAGGCCGATGATCATTCCTGTGTATTTGACGTGCGTGTAGATTTGAGTGTGGGGGCTGGGCGTTTGTTTTTACATCGAGCGTGCGCAGTCCGTTAAAACGTCAAGCGCCTGAAGACTGGAACTGGCGCATTGTTTTCTGTCAGCCTAATGCGTATTTTTGTTTCCCGCCAAAGCCATATTTGACCGGTAAGTGATGTGAGATGAGTGACTGCTTCGCTTGTTTAACCAGGGAACGAAGAGAGTGAAAGCACCGGTCACGCGCGGTCGTCTTCAAACGGTCTCTCCCTCACTCGCGCATGTTTACTGGAATTGAGTTGACTGAATATCTTTGAGAATACACGATGGTAAAAGGTTTTTTTTTCTGAACTACTGGTTGTGAATTGTGCTAAAATAGCGTTTCCTTATCTTCTCTGAAAGCTTTCCACACATCAGATCAGATGACATAAACCACACTTTCAATAAACCAAAAAAAAAAATCTACCTGGTGATGAAATGTTTTTGTGTGTCGAGAACTATAAAAAATAGGTCGAGACAAAATCTCGTGCGATGTCCTAAACTGCCTGGATAATCACACAACGTGTGGCCTCACCGTGCTCTCGTTAATGATTCATTTGATTTGCGAACTGAATGATTCATTCTGAACTGATTCACTTCTAATGAATGGTTAAAATCTGATCTGTCCTTCACTGAACTCAAGAGACATAAATCGGAAACACTTTACAATAAGGTTACATTTATTAAAGTGTACATTTATTGAACATTCATTAATATTAATCAATTTAATATTATATATATTAAATATATATTTAATATTATTTTGACATTAGATTTACTCCATGACAACAGCTCCACCCCAGCCCAGTCATTCTAGAACGATTTACTCTCTTTCAAGATAGAAGACATTCAAGTAAATCTGGTGAAACTCTGTTTTCATCACAAATCACAATATATTATACACAGTAAAATATCACAAAATGTAATTTTTGACCAATTTTGTGCAGCCGTGTAATCTCGGCGTCATGTGTTTTCTATACAGAGAGATCGACATCGGTAAATATCGGTATTGGCAATAACAGCAATATTAATATCGGCTTATCGGCATTCGGCCACAATTTTTGATATTGGTGCAATCACTGAGTAATTACAGTAATGTGAGCTGATTGTCATTTGGCATAGGCATAAAGCTTGTATCTGAACTTAAGGAGCCAGGGCTGTTTTATGATTGTAATCACTAGTTAGGGTATTAGCTCGATCACTCTGCCTGCATTTCTGCCTCGATAATCACTGAAGACTTAACAAAGGTAGATGTTTAGGATAGAATATCACTGGGACAGTCCTTTGTGGTCAGTCGAATTGTCATCAAAAAGATTGCAATTTTATATCTATATAATAATGAATGTTGCGGATGGCAATATCTAACTGATTTTCTTGTGTCTTGTAAGTAAATTACCCTTTTTCTGTTTCAGTTCTAAGAAAGAGCAGTGGTGCTCATTAAACAATGCTTAAAAGAGCATTTGTGTGTGATTTGATTTACTAAAGTCTGAAAACTTAAGAACGAATGACCTGTCTCAGTTGTGGCTCAAAATTCATTAAAAGCAACTTATTTCAAAACCTTGGAACTGATTTCTTTTTCATATTATAGTAAGAATATGTCTCGAATGTTTTAATAAATTGAAAAAGCTGAATAATCGTTTCAAAACTTACCTGATTAGCCGGCAAAATAATTCGTATGATTAGTCGATTAATTGTTCAAATAATTGATTATCAAAATTATTCGTTTGTTGCAGCCTATTTCGATTATTGTTCTGAATCCCATCTGGATGTAAGTCTTTACAAAAAAGTGATTTTCTTAGCTTTTTGATAAAAGTTGCTTCTTTTATTCATCTCTTACCCACATTTAAGTGTCGATAAATAACAAAAATCCATGAAACAAAACGGAGTTTTTGCTCTTCTTTTGATAGGTTGCCCATATTCAGGTATTCATACAACACAATATTCTTGGTGCCATGAACCTTTTGTGAAAATTATCCAAATACTGTCTGGCTGGCAACTTTAGAAAAAGAGAGCTTTTTTTATTAAAGAGTTAAGAAAGCTTAATACATTCTTTGTGGCAATAGTCAAGCTGCTGTAACAAAGCATCTTGGAAAAAGAAAGCAGAATTTAATTTCACTTTCATTTGTCAAATTACAATCAGTTTCCCAAGTGTTTCTCAGTGACGTTGTGTTGGGAGTGACTGCGAGTGACACACACTCTGTGTCATATTAGATTTACTGACTGTAATATTCCAGACTCTCTGCACACACCATCATTAACAGTTTTCAGAAATCAATCATGTCACTTCCTAAGCGTTCGACTGCATTGCAGGACACAGTGCTCGAGACATACGCAGTGTCACGGGTTCAATTTCCACACTGAACTTGGACTGATGCATGTATTGACTGAATGATAGACATGTTTGTAATCACAGCTGTCAAATGTAACTGTAAACCTTGCCGCTTCTGAAACTGAAAATGTGGACACATTGATAACACCTATACCTTATTATTTGCAATTGAATATAAATTGACATAAACAGACAATTATATGTTAAATCATAAGTTCTATCTTACATGAGGTCACTTCAATAGCCTACATAACTTTATAAACCTATAAAGTCGTTCTTACATTAAGAAATAATAAATAAATACATAAAATACTGGTGCCTTGACATAAAGAAATAGGAAGGCCTAACACTTTTTTTTCCACACTTACATGTAGTTATTAACTATAAATTATTATGCGCATGCAAATAACTCTAAACCAAACCCTATAGTAAATACATGTAGTTCCTTGATATCTCTCAGTAGACTAATTAAATGTATAATTACAGTGTATAAAGACAATAAAATAAAGTGTAACCAAGAAATATTGAAAGGAAAGCATTGATTTTTATCGTCTTATGGAGTGTGACATTCAGAAATGTCACATTTGATCAGGCCAAAAAATTCTTAAGTTCAGGGAAACAATAGAACATCCACATCCTGAATTATGTAATGTTTAACCCCATCTGACAGCTCGGCTACTGAGCGAACGCTCGAATAACGCGCATATTATAAACAACGAAGCGGGAACATTGCAAGCGCGCGCTTCGTTTACTTAAGAAAATGTAACTATGTTGCGTCGCGCGCTCGAAGACTTGCTTCGCTGATCGCGATTTAGCTGGTCGTGTCGCGTTGCTCGTCGAAGTTGCTTTGGTCCTTTAACAAACATGGACGGTCACAAGAGGCGTAAACGTAATGAGTTCGATGAAATGAAACTTATTCCCATTTTTTTACTCTCCAACGCAACAGTCGCGCGCGTCACGGTGGGTTGTTTTTCAGGGTGGGGCGTTGTATTTTCCCACCGATGAAAACTTGCAAACATCAAAGCATCCGCATCCCTCTTTTCATACCATACACAACACGTCGATCACTCGCCGATACAGCTCACATTTCAATGGTCCACATCTGTCAGTATCAGAAGATCTTCTTCGCGGTGGGAAAGTCAATTTCCACAAAATGTAGGCTGACTTTCAAAGTTCGATAATCCTGAAACTTTCATGGAAAACGATGTTGCTTAATGTATGGGGTTTAATAACGACTTGAACGATGACGAATGTAGCCATTATTGCCAGAAACTTATGAAAGCCGCCATTCCCAACAAAAACCAAGCATATCCCGAGGCGTGTGTATCCACAGCTCGAGACAATGATCCCACAGAAAGCTGAAGTTGATTTGTCAAGGACACTGCAGCTCGCATTTCTCACTGGTTTTGGAAAGCAACAGTCAAATACGCGTAAAAGTCGGATTGCGTTACCTTTTTGCTGTTTCTGCTGTTGTACCCGTTGTAGGGGTTGAATCCTGTCCTCGGAGGAACGGAGAGCAGCATTTCTCCTCCGCGGTGTCCGGAGCGGCGAGCCTGACGTCAGTGAGAGGAAGTTCAGGCGGGATCGAGATTCCGCGTCGCGTCAATATAATATCGCGTCGCCAGCTGCCGTGTCTCCAAGCCCCGTTCACACTGTAGCTGCGAGTCACTGTGGGCGTTCGTATAGTGCTATCACTTTAAATGTTATTGGTAGACTGCACACTGGCCATATCTCATACAACTAAATTCTAATTTGACTGAGGAATAAGCCTTAAAAATCATAAAAAGTAACATGCTGTTTAAGATTGTTGCTTATATCTATCCTACCACAGCAGTGTTAAAGTGGATACTCATATTGCTCATACATTTCTGAAAACGTCATTCGAATTTTGACAAATAATACATTTTCTTAATAATCAAGATAAGTTGGAAACTGTAAAATGAACTACAACATCCTTGCTAAACTTGCATCACATGAGCTATCATTGTATAAATCAAACTCACTAAGTTTGTCGACAGTTTCCATGAATCATTTTATATATCCATATTTGTGGTTACAGCCTACAGTCAAAACAAATAAAACAGTGAATTGTTTCGGATCTCCGTCTTGCCTGACCTCGAGACGGTGATGCTAGCTCCACTGACAGCCCCTCCTATTGGTTGTTGCTGTGAAATTCGCTTTTCATTTGCATAAAGTCGAAATATAAAGTATTTGGAGCAAAAATTGGTGATTCACTTGGAAAATACCATACTCAAACAGAAATGGACTACACATTCATTTTATTTCAAAGTTATGCCTGATATGGACAACCTTCAGGAAGCATAAACGAGTTAAAATCACTTAAAAAGTCAAAATGTTGTCCAGTTACTGTAACAGGGTTGGCTAACATTCTGGCAGGATTATGAAAAAAAATTTCATCCAGTAACATCAATACAATGTCTCTTCAAAGTTTATAAAGATTATTTTTTTTTTATCTTGTAAGTAAGTGTTATAAGTAAGTGTTTGGAGCAAATTTGGTGATTAACTTAATAATTATGGAAAATACCATATACAGGAATTCGACTAATAATAACCTAACATTATATTATTTAAAATTGAACTTAAGCATTAAATTGAGGCCTTAAGAGATGAAGAAATTAGAAGAAAATTTAGAAGAAAATAAAAAAGCAAAACGGATAGTATAGAATTGTTGAATCCTTTTTTCCTTCTGAAGTTATCCCTGTATATTTTTTTATTAAACACCAATGCAATGTAGAAACAGACACTATTTATTAGGCCTAACATTACTGTTGTATACCAACATACTACAAAATCATAAACATGTAAAGTGCGTGCAGTGTAGAGTTTTAAAAGGGGGACAGTTTTAAAAATGTGGGTAAGCAGTTGGGAAAAAAAAAACATTGTAAATGAATGGGAAACTAACTGAATTTAGTGGGAACGGTACTGCACCCAAACAAAATCTTAATTCGAAAGATACAAAGTGAATACTTGTATTATTATAACTACTGCATAGATATATTTTAGTACCATAAAACCCTCTAAAAACCAGTTTGGACTGTCACACCAGGAGCAGCAAATCTGCAAAGGAATTATCCATTTAGTGATTACTTTTTGCATTAAATTTCTCTTAAAATGCTTATAGTGATGCAGTACAATATAGATAACAATAAAGTACAGGTCAACAGAGAGGTCACAGCTCATGTTCAGCATAATTGTTCAACTCAATTTCCAATTGCATAACAATGTAAGAGACAGCTGTCATAGTTTGATTAGTTTCTTGTATTGCTAATTTAGTAAATCAATGAATTAGTCACTGTTGATCATAACTATACTTTATGAACTGCAGTAATATAGCCTACTATAATGCCCATTCATTTAATTCTTTTTATCATTTTTAGGTCTAGTGTTGTTCTCTTATTTGTTCTAAATACGTCATTTTGACAGTTCCTTTCATTCGCAAAATTTATTTGACCACGAATTTGAAATATACCGAATGCTGTCTGGACAGATATAATGACCCTCAGCCAGAGAAGATAAATGATAGTGAGACAGTGATAGCGAGAGCTCGTCTGTCGATATACGTATGTCACTGTGGAGATTTAAATGGTTTGGGTATAAACAGGACTGTTGCCAAGCAACATAGCCCACAGTTATGGACATTTCTGACCCACAAAATCCACACAGATGAGCTATTGAGAGCCTGAAGCGAAAATACATGTGAGATTCTGTTGGTTTGTATGGTTGTTTTACAAGCCGTTCAAGGGTTGCTTTGACCCTTTAACAGAATGATAACATGATTAGAAAAAGTGAGTTTTCACGTTGCATTACAGTAAAAGGTGCTCTTTTTCACACTGGTGAGTCGGTTAATTTTTTAAATTATCGGGAATATTTTCCCCTGAAACTGAGATTGCACTGTTAATGGCACTGCTACAACTCTTAAATATGTATACATGTGAAAAAGAGCCCAAATGATTTTTACACATCAGCAAAAATTAGTGAAGAATAGATTTATTGAACTGGACTGAGTCTAACTTTAAAATTATGTAGCTACTAGTTTATTTAATCTATCTAACAATAACACACATTAGGAGAATTATACCTGACGTTTTTTTTTTCTTTTAATTCACCTTTATCCATTAATCTCTACTTGTACTCTTCTTTATTCATAATTGCATGGTGGAGATAGATCACAACTGTGTCAATAAATGTCAACAAATATTACTTTGGTTTATGTTTATTTCCATCTTTGTTTAGATTATCAGTGTAACAATCATTTTATAATGGATACTCTATTTTTAAGGGTCTTTCTACGAGGGTAAAATGATCAAATCTTGTAAACAAAATGTGTCTAAGATTGATGATATAATATGAAAAGAAATGAGGGTTTGGAGAATCTGTGTTGTACAAAGACAACTGTAATGCAGTTAAAATGATGCATATTTATGTGTTGTTCTTTACTTTGCAAAATGTTGCCAGATCACATTAAAACATTTATATTACATACAAAACATAGTACACCAGTAAAGGTTCCCTTCGTTGACACTCCGAGTTTCAACGGATGACGACGAATGGGATTTTGCTGATAAAGCCTATCAGCTTCGCTCCCAATATAAAATGAGCCAATGGCAAATAAATGCCCCCCCTCACCTTTGAGAATAAAAGGAGGGCAGGAATACATACATGTCTTCGCTTCAAAGCCAAGATCATTCTTCGTACCACAAGCCTCCTGAATTGTCTGCTTTTTTGAAAACGAGCAGATTCTTGGTGTTGGTGTGACGGCTATCTCCCCACAAGTGCACACTTCCTGCTTATCTGTGCAGTGGTTTTGCCAGTGAGTGTTTGTTTTTTCCATAGACTGTAAAAAATATGGACAAAGCGTCTGTGACGCCACCCAACTACTCTCTTGTAAGAGAACGGGTTTGAGGCTGTTTATGGGGGTATGGCGGTGATTCGGCCGCCGATGTCCGCAGAACAGCTTACAAATGAGCGCGTCGCAGTCACTGCTGGCTTGCCTTCAGAGGGGATGCAACTTCGGTCCTGGAGGGCCACTGTCCTGAGCAGACTTCAGGCTTCAACCTTAATCAAACACACCCGAACAAGCTAACCAAGGTCATCAGGATTACTAGAAAGTTACAGGCAGGTGTTTTTTTTTCAGGGTTGGAGCAAAACTCTGTAGGACTGTGGCCCTCCAGGATCCGAAGTTGCCCATCCCTGCCTTAAACAGTACGAGGGCAAGAGTTCCACTGAAACGTTTTCAGAGGCTCCTGGCCCATATTGCATCTGCAGCCATGGCAAAGCCGATATGGATTGCTTCATATGAGACTGCTTCAGCTTTGGCTTAGCGACGAATCCCGAGGTGGGCATGGCAACATGGCACTCGCCAGATCAGTGTACTCCGACTTGCCGGCAGACCTTCCCCCATGGTCGAACATCAGTTTCCTACGGGCCGGAGTGCCCCTGGAACGAGCTTCCAGGCGTATTGTCGTCAGCGACAGATGCTTTCACCACTGGCTGGGGTGCCATGTGCAATGGACGTGCTGACCAAGGGCTCCTGGACAGGACCCCAGCGCCAATGGCACATCAATCGCCTCGAGTTGCTGGCTGTACAGCTCGCCCTGTGCCCCTTCCGAGCCACACTCAGGGGTCAGCATGTACTAGTCCGTTCAGACAATACCGCAACTGTAGCGTACATCAACCGTCAAGGTGGCTCTACGCTCCCGCCATATGTCGGACTCCGCCCGCCACCTCCTCATATGGGATAAGAAGCATCTGAGGTCGCTTTATGCCATTTATATTCCCGGAGCCCTGAACTGTGCAGCCGACGAAGCTCTCACGGCTTCAGCCCCTCCCTGGAGAATGGCGAGCTCCATTCAGTCAGTTCAGCTGATTTGGGGAGGCACAGATAGATGTTTGCTTCTCACAACTCGAACCCATTGCGCCCTGTATTATTCCACGAGACACGTCAACTGGTGCTCTTCTCACCAAGAAGACCCCCAGAGATGTTCAGTGTCGTGCTTTCCTTCCTTCAAGATGGGTTGGATTGAAGGCTGTCTCCGTCCACCCTCAAAGTCTATGTTGCCGCTTTTGCCACACACCATGACCCGGTCGAAGGTAAGTCCGTAGGGAAGCATGACCTGATCGTCAGGTTCCTAAGGGGAGCAAGGTGACTGAATCCTCCTCACCTCATGCCCTCCTCGCTCCTCATGCCCTCTGGGACCTCTCAGTGGTCTTAACTGCCCTGCAGTGTGCTCCCTTTGCACCTTTCCAATCAGTCGAGCCTAACTTCCTTGAGCCTAACAGCGCATCTGATTGCATTGGCCTCCATCAAGGGGTAGAGGACCTGCACGCATTCTCTGTCCAGTACATGCTCTCCGCATCTATGTAGACAGAATGCAGTGTTTCAGGACCTCAGTCCAGCTCTTTGTCTGTTATGGTGGGAAGCTAAAGGGAAAGGCTCTCTCCAAGCAACGGTTGTCTGACTGGACAGTGGACATCATTGCTTTGGCTTACCAACAGCAAGGTCAAACGTGCCCCCTTGGTGTGACTGCCCACTCCACCCCGAGTGTGGCTTCCTCTTGGGTCTAGCGCATGGCGCCCTCGCTAACAGACATCTGCAGACCTGCATTCTCCATGCCCCCCTAGTTATTGAATATTTCCCTTCAAACTTGGGATATGCTCCCCAGTGTACCATGGTATTCCTGTGCTAAATAGGAATCCTTCGTCCGTGCCAGTCTCACGACAGGGATCTCAGATTTACGCAGTGCCCTGGAAGATAACTGAGAAGGTGGCGTGATTAGACTGGTATCCCCATTCGTCGTCATCTGACGGAACTTGGAATGACAACAAAAGGGAATGTCTCAGTTACGGGTGTAATCCTTGTTCCCTGAGTAGGGAATGGAGACGTTCTGTCTTCCTGCCACTTTCCGTTGTGCGGCGGGGATCACTTGACCTCAGTCTTGGCTCCTCAGTGAATGTACATGTCTGTATCTGCTGCCAACATCCTCCTTTTTATGTTATGCTCCTCCTTTTTTAAGTTATACTATGCAAAATCTGCAGACCAATAACATTTCTTTGCCAGTGGCTCAATTTATATTGAGCGAAGCTGATAGGCTTTCTAAGTGAAATCCTCATTCGTCGTCATTTGACGGAACAAGGGTTACATCCGTAACTGAGACGTTTTAAATATATAAACTTTTTTTAAACAATCAATAAATGATTTTTTAAAAAATTATTATATATTTAATAAACCTCTGCTCACCTGATTATATTGCCTGTGATTATTTAAGTTTTGTACAGAGTGTGTTTTTTTGTGTCGTTGTTCAGAAACCTGAACCAATAGAGACTATGGACTCATTTCAAGGCTGTTGTATGTTACAACTGGTTCAAAGTTGGTTAGGGGTTGGTTCTGTATTTGCAAAAACATAGTAAAGTGAGTGGATGGCGACATCTTGAGTTCAGTGTTGAAAATCAAATTCAAATCAGAAGTGCAAAGACAGTTCACCCGAAAATAAAGTAGGTAAAATAATAATATTGCAGTTAGATCGGTGGGTAAACCCGCACCAGGCTGACCGGGAGAGAGGGAGCAAGAGCTGCCAGCACCTGACTAGCCTTCTTGTTCATCTCCTTAACATTGTGGCAGATATACAGTGCATACTATCATCTCTTAAACACTGTGTAAATATATACTTTTACAGCCGCCTCATGCTCCCTCTCTCCCGGTCAGCCTGGTGCGGGTTTACCCACCTATCATGAACTTCAATATTACTATTTTAACCTACTCTATTTTCAGGTGATCTGTCTTTGCACATCTGACAAGGCTGAATGCAGGTTATCATCTATACTGGTTTGTCCAGCCTTTATTGAGCTCTGTTGGTTGAACATGTTAATTTGCCAAATATAAAGGTGTAACTATTTTGGCAGTTTGTCTATTAATTTTTCTACTCTTTAAGGTTAAATTTTTATTTAAGGCATTTGTTTCTAGGGAAAACTTTAGACCCACTCACATTTTACTGGTCCAACCCAAAATAAAAAAGAAATTGAGGGACTCTGAACGGACTTGTCGTATGTACAGTTGGTTTGGTCACATCATTAGAAATAAGTGTGAACAATTTTGAGTCTTGTGTGTAAATGGTGACAACTGTGTTGCAGTTGTGTTTAGCTTTTGCCTAGCCTTTAGCATTTTGAAACAAGTGCATCGCAGTGCAAAATGTGTTTTAGTGAGTGAGAATGTGTTTATAGTTTTAAAAAAAAGAGTGCATGAGATATGCAAACAGTGTTTTAACCCACCTGAACTTGTTTAATGTTTTAAAGAGAGATTTAAATTTCAACAATTTGGATTTAGACTATTGAGAATTTGGTTCATAGAATGTGGATAAGTGTTTTAGCAATTCAGAAAAACTGTAAACAAGAACAAACTATGCAAAAGCGGCAACCTTTCCGGCTCAGCTCTTGTCCAATATTCACTCAGTCGTTTTCATGTACTCCTTCAAGTGATCCATAGTGGAGTAATGTAGGGAATAGTGAATGAGGGTGTATATATATATATATATATATATATATTTTTTTTTTTTTTTTTGACACTATATGTATCAAAACTCTAAACACATTCTCACTCACTGAAAACACAGTTTTAAAGGGGTCCTATAAGGGGTCAGGTGTGTTAAAGGGGTCCTATAAGGGGTCAGGTGTGTTAAAGGGGTCCTATAAGGGGTGATTACGGACAGCTAGTCAGTTGAGTTAATGAAGCTGATGATCTGAATCAGGTCAGGTCAGGTCAGGTGTGTTAAAGGGGTCCTATAATGCCTCTTTCACAAAATGTAAAATAAGTCTCTGATGTCCCCCAGAGTGTGTATGTGAAGTTTCAGCTCAAAATACCCCACATATATGTTTTGAATTTGTTATATATAATGAATTTGTAATGTTCTTGTGAAACAAATACAGTTTAAAATCACTAATCAAGCACGTAACGCTTAAATAATGCTGGTTGAATGTGGAGAAAGTGTGGCATATGTCAGTTCATCTAGTACTCCTGTGCTTTACCATCCTACCCAATTCTGTAGTCCAGGGAGAGTAGAGATTAAGCCACGTCTCAGGACCGAGTTCCTCCTCTGAAGGACAGCAAGCCTAATCCGTTCAACGCCATCTATCAAGACTGGATGTGCAGATGAAGTCATGAAAAACTGTATAACTGGAAAAGACAATGAATCAATGAACTAAAAACAATCTTGTGCTTGCAAAGATAATGTGTGGCTGTCTAAGTTTATCCTGAAAAGTCTGAAAAACAGGGATACTGACCATAGCTTTGCCAGCTTACACACAACATCAGATCTCTCTGAATCGATGACTTGACCATGCTAAATGGGGACTTCTGAGAAATCATATGAATGTGCCAGATTGGGACCTCCTTTGCATGTTTTTTTTTTTTTTGCATAAATTGCACAATTTCCCATTTGATTTGTGGGGACCTTGCAACAATAATAAGTGTATTTCTAATAACAAATGATACATATTTATATTAAGTAAATCCTGAAAAAAGATTTAATTTGTCCATTTGCCCTTAAAAAGAGTCTTAACCTATCCGAATTAAAAGATACAGTAGCAGGACAAAACATCAGATTAGTTGATCATACTGTAGATAACAAAGAGATGTAGTGAGGCCTGCAAATGGTGTTATTTATGCAAAGTCTCACTCTTGCATAGCACACTTAGGCCCGGTTTCATAGATAGGGCTTAGATTAGGCCTTAGTTCAATAGCCTCTATGCACGAGCCCTGACTGACGTGTGTCCGAAGAATCTCAGTCAGCGTCTCTACTTCCGGAAGCCGCGTTCTGCAGGCCAAGTGTATAGAGGCAAAACTTTAATAAAATCCGTTTTCTCAGAAACGGAGACAACGATTATAGAAACGCTGATTCGCTAGTCGAATTTCGTAGCAAAATGAGAGAATACTAACCCTCAAAGTTGTTAAAGGTTTCATAAAATTGGTATTGAAAAAATTAATGTTCAGGAACCTGGTATCAAAGTCAAGGTATTGATATTGAAAAAAAAATAAAATGTAACGATATCCAGCCCTACATTTATGTAACATTTATAATATTACTGATGTGCATCTTGAGACAAAACAATGGCACTGATACATTTTAAAATATGTCAGTGCAAGTTGCTTTCAGTTAAAACTGCTCAAACATGCATTGTAGTCTGGGACTAGCTTTAGCCTGGCCTGTGAAATCTAGTGTGGCTGGTGATTCTCCATGTAGTCGTCTTCACAACACTAATATTTGGTTCGATTGACTAGATGCTCCTATACTCAGTGATTGAAGCAGTAAAAAAGTAATCTATTCTTTATTATATACAAAGATTACTCTGGATATTCATCAAACCATCAAGTCTAACCTTTAAACCTTTCCACTTCAAACCATTCTTTCCTTAATTTGAATGATCCTTTAACAGTTTTAACCACAACCAACCATCTGCTACTAATTCACCTGGTACTTACAACCATGAAAATAAATCTACTACTATGAACTAGGAACTAAACCTCAAAACATCAACTCACATTTAAGTAGCTGAATTTAACTTTTAAGGAGTTCAACTTTACAAACAAACTCAGCAAATAAAGTTGCATGAACCTCAAAACAAACTATCGTTATACTAAAAAGTATAAAAGGAAATCATGTAGACCTAAAAATATAAACAAAAAATAGGTCAAAACTCTAGTAAAACTTGTAGGATATTGAATTTTTGTATACCAATATGTGTGTGGATGTGTTTTACAGTATATTTATGATGACTGATAAAGGCCACAAGCTGAAAATTACTGGTCTGTTCAATATCCTACAAGTTAGGCTGGAGTTTTGACCTGTTCGGAAGAAGAGTAGGAATCTCTGGAAAAACTTAGAAACATGGAAAAAGGCAAATGTATACAAAAACTGCCATGCTACCAGAGCTGGTAATCTTCATATTATTTGCACTGCAAACTCTTTTTATAAGCTGTAATGCGGTTATATATGAAGAATTTCAGGTTCTTCCAGTCCCGGTTCTTTAAAGCCTCTGGTTCGGCCTTTAAACACTTCTCACAGTCACTCTTTGCTGGTACAGTACAAGATGTGATGAAGTGCATCATGTGCCTTTGCACCGCCTGCACCTCGGTTTGCTGCCAGGGTTTTTCTCTTGGTAGTTTTACCTGAAAGTAGTAAAAAAAAATATAAAATAAAATATATAATAAATAATATTCATATTTTAAATAATTTACTATTATTTAAAATATAAATAAATAATAGTAAAAATACATAAATAAAAGGACAAAGAAAAGCAGCGTGTGCTGAAGTTCTGAATCCTACATCAGTATTTCGCAAAACTGCAATGGAAACTGTTTTTGCGCATTTACAGGTCACCTGGCATATATGGTGCGATGTGGTTGGTCAGAAGATGAGACAGAGATTCCAAACAACAAAGAAATGCCACGATCAAAGACCTTGAAGCAGAAATAAGGGGGAAACACCCAGAATCGCCTCATAGGGGCCATATGGATTGCCTCTCCATTAATGCTCGAATACGTCTGTACGTCTCCTTCCATTAATAATAACGGCTAGTCCGGTGACTGGGATATATGTAAACCTAGCGACATCCGTTGCCATACTTTTTGGAATGACTTATCACAAGAGGAAAAAATTTTTAGTCGCATAACATTGGTTAATAGAAATTTCACAATTGTTTTTATCGACATTTAGAAATATCCAACGCGTTCTCATCCTAGGGCGTCATTTAGTGACACTTTTGAAATTTCGTCTAAATCGTCCAACGCACATGGCACCCTTTAGCGTCAATATAACACGCACAGAGCTTTGTTCGGTTATGGTAGGTTTAGTTCTGGGGTAGTGTTAGGGTTAGACCACCAGGAGGCGCCTTCTGGCCCATATATATCTGCGTCTCATATTGACTAAAGAGTGGCATGTGCGTTAGATGTAGACGAAATGTCAAAAGTGTCAGTATGTGACGCCTTGGGATGAGAACAGGCTGAAATATCGCAAACATTTTGCGCAAATCTGTATTGTGACACGCGACCAGTGAAACACTGATTTCTAGATTCTGCCATTTGGACTGAATAGATAATAGGGGAAAATAATATTTTTTGATATTTGCTATAAGTGTACTGTACTGTCTTCAAAACGTAATGGTTAAATCAGATCACTTTTTATGCATTCATTAATTTTTGGATTAATTACAACATTTTTGGATTAATTACATAAATCCATCTAGCATACTATCTAGCATGTTCAATGAATTCTATAAGACATAGCAACAGGAATTATTTCAAATGACAGTAAAGCTACTTGAAGTTGAGTAATACAAACCATAAACAGTAGATGAAGAGTGTCCCTCCTGTATGTGCCCGTCTTCCTCATCACAGTTCACAACTTTTTCTGTGGAGGACATACAAAGCACAGCTTCACAAAGGGATTAGGCAGAAAGCAGTAAACACAGAACAAACTAACAAAAATCAAACAAATGATAACACTTTACAGTACTTTGTTAACTTCCTTAGTTGGCCGTGTGTCCACCAAAGTGTTTTAGCCAGCTGAAAACGCTAGGCGTTCTGCTGAAGATGCTGTGTTTTGGGCTCCTGAGAGTGTTTTGGCAGCGCAGCGTTTTTCCGTCGAGATGTTTCGTTGCTATGACACAGAAAATCCGCAGCACAGTTTACTTGTAACTGATTTCGCAGATAATTTGTTTCATACTAAAAATTCATTTTTCATCCATTTTGTTTGGTTAGCTCTGTTGGTTGATGTTGTTGTACAGATCAAATGTTCTGACAGTTGGTCAGTGTGGTTTAGTCCCGCCCCTCCCTCCACTGTGATTGGACAGCTGGGTAAAAGTGACGGTAATGAGCGCTGCGTTTTATCCAAAGTTGAAAATTTTTCAACTCCCTGCGACCAAAAAAAAAAAAAAAGTTCAGCGCCTCGTTGCGCTGCATGGCGTTTAAAAAACGCTGCGCTTCCCTTGAAAACAACTGAAAACGTACGCCAGGCGCATGGAAAAACGCTTTGGTGGGACACACGGCCTAAGAATGAACAATACTTCTAAAGCAGCAATTCTTCTTAGTAATATCAGACTCATCTCATGAAATAGCCTATGTATGACACGCCAATTCGTATTTGCATTTCGGACATGCTATCAACACAAATAATCGCTTTTCAGCGTGTTTATGAACGCTGTTGACTTAACGTTACATTACTGTATATATAAATATATGACCTACCCCAACCCCATCCCTAAACCTACCCGTCACTGAGGTTAATACAATTTACGAGTCTTCCCCAACCATCTTGGAAAACAAAATATCGCTCCCCAGATGTAGATCTACATTTTGCTTCGTTTTGCTCGGACATTTAACGTTGTGTACATACACGCGGAATCACTCAAACATTTAACGAAGTAGACATACACGCAGATAGCTCAAAATGCGTATAGATAACATGCCACTTGACTTGAAAATCATATGTTGACATCATGTTGGTTAATTTCTACATTTACTAATGTTGTTGAAATCAAAAACATTAGTTAATGCACCGTGAATTAAATAATGAACCAGAGTATTTTTATAAACAAATATTAACAAATACTGTAGCAAATGTATTGCTCATTGTTAGTTCATGTTAGTACTAAAGTGTAATCAAATAAATGAACACACCGTCAGGCTTCGAATCACAATTTCATCCCAGTTCTTGCCATGGAACTCAGCTAATCTTCCTTGCTCGAGAGCCATCAAAACTTTGCTGATCTTGGCAAGATGCAGGGTCTTCTCAGGGAGTCGGCAGAACTCACAATGGATTATTATGTAGTGTCCGAGAAAGTTGGCGAGCGCCTTCATCTCCGTGTCGGTCATATTCAGCACCGTTGAAAGGGTTGCGGCTTGCTTCCGCAGTCTGGTGGACGTCAGTGACTTGGGAAACTTTGCACCACACGCTTTTGCAAAGGCACGGAGGCAGTCTGACCCTTGGAAATGAGTCATGGCTTCTGGCCTTGCGAACAAAAACCCATTGTCTTTCAAAACCCCACAAGCCTCTCTGTGCTGAACAAGAAGTTCTAAGGCACTCAACATCTGTGGAGTCAGAAGAATTGGAACAGGCCAACCATGCGTTCCTCTGGTGACAATCATTGAGAAGTTTCTGCAGAGTATTTTCTCCACTTCAGAGAGCGCCCAGCCCACATCCACATGCGGGTCAAAAGTGTCTCTTGATAAAAATGCAGACAAAGGCGTGTTCGCCACCTCTGCTTCCCTGCGCCGGTTAAAGAGAATCACCTGTGCTAGACACACCTTCGCCAGCTCCGTCCAGGCTTTAGCAGAGGGACTTTCAGAGAGGCAACTGTTCCACTTATCCCGCACTTGACTGAGATACGTATGCATCTTCTGGACGTCTTCGGTAAAGGGCACTGACAGTCGGCACATTGCTCTTTGCTTCCCTGATGTTCCTCAACGCCGCAGCCGAGATCATCTCGTTCCACTTCTCCTCATGGATCTCCTGAAACTCACTGGCATTCTTCACAAGCTCTTTGTTGTTTGAGAGTAAACCCTGAGCTTTCAAGACTTTGTTTACTTTAACTAGGGAATTCCCGAGCTTGGTGGCGAGCGTCGGAATCAAGAACTTGTCGGATTCAACGTCATACCCACATGTGTACCTGACAGCTTTGACAGTCTCCATATACTTCTTTGGATTTACACAATCTTTAATTGTTTTTAAGGTGGTGACTTTCCTAGCATTGTCAAGCAGCCTTCCCAATTCTCGCATCTTCTCTCGCACGCCCTGTTTATTCTTAGCTGAAATCCCACCTTTGTTTAACAAGTGCTGTCCAAAATCAACAATTACTTTGTCATTTTTTATTATATCCGTGATCGGGTCAGGAGTCATGGTGGTTATTACTCCCCACAGCTGTTTAGTTATGTTTGCAGGCACAGGCCCTGTGTATCTACACAACGATTGAACACGGTATTTTCCTGGTTTGGGGGCGACTGAGCGAGGTTTACAGTCTACAGTAGCGCATATGTCGCCACAGGACCTTTCTTATAAAAAGCCCTTGACAGTATACACAGTGCATGAAATCATCCGCCTGCGCTCTTCAGGCGGCCGTTTAAATGGCACAAGTTCCCCCTTGCCTGATTTCACAACAGCGGCATTGTGAGCATAGTTTCCTCTGTTGCGAATATAATCTAGCAGTTTTCTCCTCTCCTTGGATCCCTTCGGGAAGCTTAGAGCTTTCGCCACATCAGATTTTTTTTTATGTGAACCTTCTAGATGCCTTGCCATCTTAGCATAAGGCTTACGGCAATACAAGCAGTAATGTCTCTTGTCATACACTCTGCTGCCTCCTCTTTTCTGGTATGCACTGACAACTGACGCCGTCTTTAGTGTTCTGACTCGAACAGGGTTCTTCTGCTGTTCCAGACGCTTCAGATGTAAGACTGTGGGTATCAAAGTTCATTTGGTCAGACGTTGTCTCGTGGACGGGGGAATTCGCCGAGCCAGATTCATCAACATTCATCTCATCGAGAAGCTGAAGTTTTGTCTGGTCTGGTATGAGGTTATCTTCACTGTCGGTTTCAGAAAAGATATCTGAAATGTAGGAATCCTGAACTCTCTGATGTAGAATCATAGAGATCATAAGAATCCTTAAGATCCATGTTTTTCATCTAAAAAACAAATAAATAAATAGAATTGTCACAATTATTAAATTAATTGATCAGCAAATTAACAGAAATAATTTTGCTACTATTTCGATCATCTCTTAAAGCCACACTGTGGAACTCTTCAGCCTTTATAATATATTACCAAAACCCATTGAGATGGTACATCGACTTACAATAGGTTGAATGACACGTCTGCCGTAGCCTGAAGGTGTCTTGTATCGCTTTTACTAGCACTTTGTAACTTCGGGTTTCGGTAGGAACCCGAGCACAAAAAGAACTGACACAGTTCGACCGCTCTTCCGGCATACGTCACTTCCCACCACCCAAACTTCCTCAGATTCTGACGTTAGTGCTTAACTCCGGTGTCCGATCGCCGTCTGCATGCTTTTCCGTCATGCCGCCGAACAACAGCCACAAGGAAGAAGCCAACGGTTTTACCAGAGGAAACTGAAAAAAGAAAAGGGGAGAGTGACAGAATCAAAAGCCGCATCGAGGATTTACATAGAGTCTGACCGGGGTTCGGCAGCTTCGGCCCGACAGACCCGAACGGGACCGCGGGTTCGGGCAAATCTGGGTTCGGGTCGTAAAACATAAGCAAATGACTCGGGTCGGGTCGGACCTCGGGCTTAACCTGTCTCCACCCAGTAAAAAAAACAAACAAATTATTATAATCACTCGCTGCTAAGTTCACCGCAAGAGAAGCGTCGCTGCTGCTGCAAAGTCCATCGCGGGTGGCTGGCAGAAGAGGTAGAACACGCCTCAGTCTCATCCACCACTGCGGACGCACTGATCCTCCTCCATCGATGCCTGATTATAAGCATTCGATCATGTTTGTAGGCTAGGTCTATTTTGTTTCAAACTCTCGAGCCCGCCTGCCTGCGTCGTCCAAACGCGGTCGGAAGACTGAGGAAAAGGAAAGAGAATCCGTACCGCGTGAGAAACCTAGCAGAGAGTCCCGCTGATTTCGGGCCGCGGGGCCGGGCTCGGGCGGATAATTCATGTTGATGTGTCGGGTTACATCGGAACGTCGGGTTTTCAAAAGCGACGGGCCAGGTTGGGTCGGGTAAATAGTTTCCAGGCCCGTTGAGAACTTCTAGATGAACACATTAGTCTAGCTTCCGCTTTCCTCCGCTGGCGCTGAACAGCTATTCGGAGAGGAAGAGTGCGTCTGAGTTCTATGCTGGACGCTGACCTGCACTGGGAATTGCGTGATCCTTTCAGGGAACCCAGATACAAATCCATATAAGCGGTGTAGATATTTCCGGGTATTCCAGCCACAGCCGACTTGGTGTTACTGATAGGGCTGGGGGTAGAACGATTATTAATTAAACGATTGAGTTGGGTGATTATTTATCCATTAGTCGACTAATCTAATGACTAATTGGATGACTAATATAAAGAATATTTTTCTGCTGCTCAATTAATAAAAAACAATGTATCTCAAATAAATACTAGCATACTGAATCAAGATACTATAAGCTGGCTAACGTTAGTCTTAATGTTATGTATTTGAACACCATCATTATAATTCTACAACCGCCAAAACCGTTGTTATTAAAATATTTTTTACAAACATTTTTTATCATAGAGAATGTTTAAATATTAATATCAGCTGAGGAGGGAAACGGAAGTAGAGTCTCAACGGGTCGGGTTCGGCTTGACAAAACCTCAGCTGGCATCCACGGGAATTCTTGGGCCGGGTTCGGGTCGAAAATGTAACCAAATGTACTCGGGTCGGGTCGGAATCCTCAGGCTTAATCCTCTCTACCCAGTAGTAAAAAAATATATATATACACACATATATAATAATCATCGCGGCTGTTCACCGAACGAAAGTCTTGGCTGTGGCTGCCTGCGAAAGCGCATTCGAGGTGGCTGGTCGAGAGGACGAACGCGCGCCAGTCTGCCATCCGACTGTGGCTACAGCACCGACCTCTTCCCCTCCACGATGCCTGATTAATGTAAGCATATGATTATGTTCGTAGGCTAGGCCTACTTTGTTTCGAACTCCTAGCCCGCCCGCTGGTTGGCAAACACGGTCGGAAGACTAGGAAAAGGAAAAGAGAATCTGTACCGCGTGAGAAACCTGACAGAGCACCACTCTGTCGGGCTTTCACTCGTGGGCGCCAGCTGAAAAGCAGCACTGGATGCAACGGTGATGCTGACCTGGCGATCTTGTTGATGGACTAGTAAGTCAATCTTTTTTTGTGTGCAGTTTGTGTGCATTGTATTTTGTGATTTCACCGGAATGAATAGACGCCGCAACGGCAATGGATTGTAGAGCGCGCGTCCGAGCGGGGCCGGGTTCGGGCAGATAATTCATGTTGATGTGTCGGGTTACATCGAGTCCGGCCTTAAAAGCCACGGGCCGGGTCGGGTACTACTTTCAGGCCCGTTGAGAACCTGAAACGAGCGGAGTTAGTGGTGCGATTGGGAGCTCTGCTACTTTTGGAGATGAATCGGGAGAGGTTGTGCTGACACGGAGTAAAGCCTTGTTTATACTCGACACGTCCGCACGAGCGCGGAATGTGCGCACGGCAAAAGTGACGTCGTGGGTGCGCAAGACCTGGAAGACTGTGGCTGGCTGTGTGTAGGCCTTCTTTTTGTAACAGCGCGCGCGGCACCTGCGTCCGGGATGAACGACTTCAAGTCCGAATCTGCCCGAGCTGGTACGTTTCACCACACCGCACCCAGTTTGCGCTTCTAAATTGCAAAGTTTTTTTTCTTAAGGGTTTGTTTCACTGTGTGCGATTCATTTAATGGATAGCACATTCACTTCTAGTCGTCTTCGTCCTCTATTCTGCAATGTTTCGGTCTCCCACGTGTGTGTGGCAAGCTGTACGCCGGGAACGTGCAAAAAATAAATAAATAAAGAAGCGTGACGTAAAAATATGACGTCGACGCAATTTTGACGTCGAAGCATTAGACGTCATCGACGCCGCTACAGCACTATGTTATGAGTGTAATAAAATGCCCACAGCCCAGTGTTCATTTCTACACACAAACACAGCCCGCCTCAGTGCAGGGCTTCGCACAATAGAAATCGACTCATGTCAAATGTAACGTTACATTAAACGTCAGCGAACATGCCCTATCGACTAGTAGTACCCACAAACACTACACACCACATGTCCAACGGTTTCTGTAAAAATAAACCAACACACATAATGTAACAGTTAAGCTCATGGCCGACGGTGTTTTCAGTGCAGTGAATGTGCCCGCTGTCCCACGCCCACATTCACTCACAGACATGATAAGCCCCACGTGACTCACCCCGCTCGCCTTCTCTCAGCCAACTGCTATAAGGGAACTCGAGCTAGTTGGGCTGAATTTTATGGGGTGACCGGTTGACGGTTTGTTGACTCTATTTTGCGACAGTGCTGCGGAGCTTGTGGCCTCTAGGGACGCTTGAGACGTGAAAGTTACAGGTCGAGCACCATCTAGTGGTTAAAAGTTCTGCAGTGTGGCTTTAATCATTTAAGTAATTTTTCATTTTGGAACAGTTGATCTGACAAAAAAGGACATCTGATTAGAGCACTATAACACGTCCTGCTTCTGTACCGTATACGCACCGCACACACATTGCACATGGATTATGTGTGAAACGCTGGGGTAAAATGATGGGAACAGACTTTTCTGTGGGAAGTTGGCTGAAAGTTTAGCCTATTTATCCTAGCTAGCCTCTCCTGCGCTGGCTCAACCCTGTCTCCTTCCCTTCAAGTTTTCACATTTTTACAGACAAAAATCAACTTTTCTTCAATGCTAAATATATTTCATAAAAAACAAAAGTAAAAAGTCAGTAATAAAATAAGAACAAATAAACACACTGAATAAAGAGAGATATGAAATAAACATGGCTTTAAGGGCTTTTGAATCACCAATTTAAAGGCAAACGTAAAATGTGCCGCGTTTGCACGGGCTTACATAATGGTGTGGAACAGCACCGTTTTGTTGTTGTGTTTTTCATTAAGAATAATAGGCTAATGAACTAACCTGCTATGTGCACATTTTATTTTCGTTTTCAGTTCAGAACAAAATGGTATTTTTGACGTTTGACTTGACAACTTACCATGTTATTTCCAGTCCATCTCAGTCTCGGTCCAAAATCTCATTTTCATTTCGGAACTGCGACACAATCTGTAAAAAAAACAAACATCAAAAGTATAAAACAACATTTTGCATTAGTATAGTATTTGAAATCGGAAAAAGACTTGTCTGGACACACATTTGAATAAAACAGACTATACTGAGTTTTTATGTAATAGTTGTTTGTGGGGACCAGTTTCGCCCAATTGTTTACAGTTGATAGTCAGACACTGTGAGCTGCATGATTACTCATTAAAAGATCATGATCTCGATTCAAACACCCCTATTTCCTATATGACAACAATGTCTATTAAAGGTGCTGTAGGACATCTGGTAAAATGCTAACTTTAGCCTGATAGCAGTAAAAGCACTGCTTGCACGCTGTTTGTATAGTGTACGTGAACGCGCTGATGACTTATGTCTGCGTGAACCGGTTCTCGGCCAGGAAATCCGTTTTTCGTACATACACTAAAATTTGGAATGGAAATTCCAATCCAATTTGGAATGATATTCCCTATCACATTAAAAAAAAACATCCATCACATAATTTAAAAAGGTATACAAACTATTTCTTCTAAACAGCTACACTTGTACTCACTGATTGTTCATTTATTGTCTGAGTCCTGTTTGCATTGTTTGAATTGTTGTTTTTAGTCGTTTGTATCTGTCTAGCCCATGCTAATGTGTTTCTGACTTCATGTGTAGTAAATTGTGTCTTACGTTCTACAGAACAGGAACCTGCAGGAAACCAGTTTTTAAACCGAGTCAGGCCAGTTTAAATTGTACCTTATTGTTACTTTTAACCTTTCCTGCATAATTAATGAAATGAATGAATGGGGCATACTAACCATCATCCTGCAATCACTTGTTTTTCTTTGTTTTAAGAAGCAGACTAAACCTAGTTAACCTGATTAGGAGAGGTCCTGATCTGTGGCCCTTATAATTATCAAGCATTAAAAATGGCCCTTCCCACGCCCAAAACCAGACGTCTGCGTGAGTGAAATGAGAACGTTTGAATGACACGACAGTCATTTATTACACTATATTAACAACAACAACTTTCATTGTCACTGTAAGTTTTATCGTTTAGCTCACATGGGAAAATGACATTAAGTGCTTTACTTGCATCATTATTATTATTAAGAGTTCATATGAATATCTACAAATACATTAGGCCTATCTCCGTAGCTAAACATAACCACTTAAAAATAAAATAAATAAATGATGCTGTCTATTTGAATTACATGCAAATACTCATGGTCACGTTGTTAAAAATACATCAGCAAGTTTTAGGGGAAAATATGGTTTGTAAAACATGCAAACCAAATGTGTGTGTGTGTGTGAGAAAGTGTGGTTTTTGTGATTTATGAGCACAGACATTTGTATAATTACATTGGTATGACACTGGTATTACAACGTGAACATGATTTATGAGGATATTTACTGAGCATTTCAAATGGCTTTAAAAACATACTAAACAGTGTTTTATTAAAAATGTAAAAATGCATAAAGTTTTCTGTGATGGGTAGGTTTTTGGATTCAGGTTAGTGTAGGGGAATAGGATATAGTTTGTACAGTATAAAACCATTATGCCTATGGAGGGTCCTCACAAGTATCGAATATACTTGTGTGCGTGTGTTGTGTTCGTGTTTTCTCTATCCGCTGGGGACTTCAGCTTGAATGCACACAGACCCATGTGGACCCATAGCACTGTGGAGACCTACATTGAGGTGCCCGAGAGTAAACAAGCTTATAAATCATATATATCATATATCATACAGAATGAGTTTATTTGGAAAACGTAAACATGCAGAATGTTTTCTTTTATGGCCAGGTTTAGGGTCGGGTTAGTGAAAGCAGAGAGAATACACAGTTTGTACAGTATAAACACCATTACATCTATAGAGAGTCCCGTTAACCTCATATTTAAGAATGCGTGTGCGTGCATAATGTATTTGAAAACATTTGAATGAACACTGAATATGAATGGAATTAATGTCTAATAAAGGTTGGTTTAAAGCAATTCATTAATGTAATTTCCCCATTTCATATGACCTAATATAAAGTGAGAAACCATTAATAAGTTGTTAAAGCATTATCTAACTCTTTACATATGTGCTAATAAAAACAATAATAATTTGTTAATTACAGTGACAATTAATGAAGTACCCACTATTTGTATATAGTCTATTTATGTATTAGCTACAGTTTAAAAACTATTATTTAACTTTGACAATGATTTGTAAGTAGTTTATTACACTATACTCATAAAGTGTTAAGGCTGATTTATACTTCTGCGTTCGGACCTACGCCGTATCTTCTACGCTGTAGGCTAAGCATCGGTTTTCATTTATACTTCTGCAACATTGTCCGACGATGTAGACAGATCACAGCACTTTGGTGATGGGTTCACTTCTAGCAAACCGATCACAGCGCTTGCGGCCCGTGTTGAATTGACACGTTGTTGCATTTTTGGAGAGGTGAACGTCAGATGTAGCTGCAGCGTAAGTTTGACGCATAAGTTTAAATCAGCCTTTATTCTTACAATCCAAATTAAATATAAATCGGATTTGACCAATTTGTTCTAATTGATGTGGTTACATGTGTATTGTTCTACTAGTTCGATTAGGGGATTATTAGGGCCCATATATGGAGCTATTGACTGAAATTGTGCTGTGAGGATGTTACAAGTGTCCAGAACAAAAAAAAAACACAAAAACAAATCCCTGTGAAAGTGTGAAGGTTCAAATCAGCCCTAAATATTCTACGACCTCTAACCTTCTGGACACACAACACTAAACTGTTAGTGCACTAATTCTCACTCCATTATTATTCAAAACAAACACAAGGAAGAGAGACTGAATGATTGTTTCTGTGTGTGATGAGCATGAATGTACCTGGTGAGGAGAGCTGTTTGGATCTGTAGCATCATCCATCTGTAAAAAAATTAAATACAAGTTTATTACGACAACCTTCAAATAGTTATTTATATAGAGGTGTCTATTACAAAAAAAAATATATATATATATACATATATATATATATATATATATATATATATATATATATTTTTATTGGATGTCTGGTTAGGAAGGATATACCTGCTGGTGTGCTTTTCTATTGTGCACATCCATCTGAGCCTTTAAAATCGCAGGACTTCCTTGAACTTATTAACATTTAGACCACAAATATGAAATCCTCCTCCGTATGTCAGACCATCTCATTTATCAACGCTCGGTTCGACCTTCGAAGGGATGCAGCTACACACACACACACAAAAGCAAAATGACGAGAAAACATTTAAACACAGGGATGCAAACTTAGGAAGATTTAAAAAAATAATGACACGCGATGGTGGACACAAAAATCCCCCAGAAATCATAGATATGGACGACCAAATTTGGTTAAAACATGACAGCACTATAAAAACAAAACACAGATAAACAGATATCTATCTATCTATCTATCTATCTATCTATCTATCTATCTATCTATCTATCTATCTATCTATCTATCTATCTATCTATCTATCTATCTATCTATCTATCTATCTATCTATCTATCTATCTATATCTATCTATCTATCTATCTATCTATCTATCTATCTATCTATCTATCTATCTATCTATCTATCGTCTTTTTGCTGTGTTTTTGTATGGGTGAGGGAAAATGTAACTGTAACTGCTGTGTTTTTGTATGGGTAAGGGCTAATTTAACTGTAACGTTAACCACCAGGACAAGATTGTTTATAGAGATTTAACGGGTTGTTGTCTTACCATCAAGCCACACTAGCCGAATTTCTGTCCCCGGTGAATAATTCACAAGTTTCACCCCTCAGTTTAATAAATTGAGCAGTCTGCTCCATTAGAAAACACAGCGAAATGCTATACAGTTTTGCCCCACAGCACCGAACAAATGCAGTGGCTCAGCTAACTTAACGGACTGTTTAAATAATATTTTTAGTTTTTTAAAAAGACGCTTGGTTTTTTAACATTTGTATCGCTAGCTATTTGAGTGAGTTAAAGCACAATACTTACATTTAAACGTGCAATTAGTGATGGGCGCTTTAAATCGACGTGAAGCTTCGAAACCTTTGTGAATCATTTGTTCCGAAACAGAGATTCGGACTGCGTACCACGTGATTACAGTAAACGAGGCTTCGTTGCGTCATTGCCTTGTCGATATTTCAGTGGTTCGCCGCTAGGGGTCGATCATCTCTTTTGGCTTTGAACTTTGTGTCTGTGTAGGTTTTTTTTTTTTTTTTTTTTTTTTTTTTTTGTAGAGATGTTAATGAAATATTTGAATAAAAGGGAAGAGTTTTTGTTCATAGTCTTTTATTGGCCTGATTAACCAATAATTGATTTACTCTCTATAAGACAAACAAGAACAATCGCTACAATTTAACGAATTAGCTCATATTATAGACACTTCATATTGAATGGTATCAGATGATTTGTTCATTGCATTTAAATACAATATACAAGTTGTCGCTGCTTTTGCACTGTTATGACCAGCAGGGGGCGCCAGCGTGTGGCGATTCGAACGGTTAGAACTAGTGAATCATTTTGATTCAGTTGATTCAACGATTCGAAAAGCTTTGATTCTCGAATCACTAGACGGGAAATGGGCGGAGTAAACACGATTTTTAAGAGTTTCTTGTTCTGTTTTAAAGTGCCACTGAAAAATAGTGCGTCCTATTGATCACATAATTACGCGTCAGTCTAGAAATAAATTGAACTTTGAAAATAAATGTTCATCAATATACAACGGTTTACACATTGTGTTGTGTTTATGGCTGATATAATGATTTACAGCCATTGATTTGCCAGAGGTAGGCTTCACTGTTTTTATGAGGTAGCCTACAGCTCTGAAAAAATAAAAAAATAAAATAAAAAATCTCCGGATGTATTATTTATCTGTTGGCTTAAAAAAATGTTCTACAAACTACTGACAGCATTTCTTCCAAATAAAAATACTGTCATTTAGAGCATTTATTTGCTGAAATCTCTCAGATTTAATAAAAAATATACTGTGTTCTGAAGATGAACGGAAGTCTTTATTTACAGTCTGATTTGTAACGACAGGGGGGTGAGGGATTAATGACAAATTTAAATTAACGTTAACGTTTTTGTGCAAGTGAGATGAGTAAATGTTCACATTAAGTCTAGAACTAAAATAACCATCATGTTGACACACAGAACACCTCACTTTATTTCTCTCAGCAGGGACAGGAGAGATGTCAGTAAATAAATGTGAAAAAGTGACTAGCGTTACTTAAAAAAAGTAACATAAAATGTTGTACTTTACTAGTACTTGAAAAAGTAATCTGATTATGTACTCAAGTTACTTGTAATGAGTTATCCTCAACACTGTTGACATTGATGGCCATTTCCATTCATACAGCACCCAAAAGGAATCTAATATAACTTTTTACATTCATTTCATCTTAAAATACACCACCTGCATGCTTACTCTCTGGCACTGAGTTCTGGATAAAGTCACCCATCTTGTAAATGTCGTGTGATTAATTATTCCAGAGTAAACTTAACTATCATAAATGAAAGTACTAAAAGTTGTCCTCTCTCAACATGAGTTGAGCTGAAGAAGATCTACATTAGTCAGTGATCTAAGATGATGACTGCACTTTGGTTTGCTGTAGATGTTGCTATCGTTCTTTGATGTTTTACAATATGTCTGATAAGCATTCTGACAAACGCAGCATGTCAGCTGAGCAGAAAAATATGGATTTACTGTGAAAAAAAGCATACATTTTAAAAGTATAAGCAACATGATGGATGGTATATTTCAGAGGCAGATTACAAAAGACAAGATGAAAGTGTGTCAATATTAGAACACATCGGTTTTTCATCTGTGACATTTTAAAAACAATTATAAACAACTGTAAAAATTCACTTTCTTCTGTCATAAACTCTCATCAGGTTTAAAAGTGCTCAAAAACACGTCACTACAACCAATGCACTAATGTGCCTTCTATAGTTTTGGGATCAACAAAATTTGAATATCGTGCAAAAGTTCATTTATTTCAGTAATTCAACTTAAAAGGTGAAATACATAATGCAAAGTGAGATATTTCAAGCCTTTATTTGTTATAATTTTGATGATATAGCTTACATTTTATGAAAGATTTTCATATCTGTATGCCATAATCATCAAAAATATAGCAAATAAAGACTTGAAGTATCTCATTTTGCATGTAATGAGTCTATAATATACTGTATTAGTTTCACCTTTAAAGTTGAATTACTGAAATAAACGAACTTTTGCACAATATTCTCATTTTTCGAGTTTCACCTACATGTAAGCAGCTCTCTCTCTCTCTCTCAAATACACTTCATTTCATTCATCTGAAAATAAATACATTACCAGTCAAAAGTTAGGACACACTACCGGTACTCATTCTTTACTATTAATCTAAAATATGTGTCATGAAAACTATCCAACTGAAATACTTTGTAAAAATCTTTTCCATGTATGCTGCTTTTCCTTCTCTATCCGTGTTCTCACCCATTTCTTTAGATTTTTTCTTCACATTTGAACAAAGATGTTTGAGAGATTCATACATAGGCACAATTTATTGTTGTCTATAAAACTAATTTCAAGCAGTTAAGCAGAAGCCTTTCAATCAAAAGGTTTTAAGATCATGAGAAACATCTCAGTCAAGTGTGTCCAAATCTACAACACTGACATTCTCACTTAAAAAATCGGTTCTGTAAAAGTTTGTAATAAGCATAAGTAATATTGCAATGGTTTGGATCTGTGCAGGGGAAACTGATTATGATCCTCATAAATAATTATAATGATGAACCTACAATGAGAGTAGTAAAACTGGCACATAAAATGGATAACATCTGCTTGATCTTGTAGTAAGTTTAAAGCAAACACTGGTCAATGTCAAAGTTGCCCTCTCCACACAGTCAAACATACAACAACTGATGGAACAACATTTTTCTCTATACATCTCATACAAAAATAAAAAATGTCATTGTTCCAATCTTTTTCTTTTTGACTCCATATTGCACAGAGGTAGTGGCTATTAGGGTAAAAGGGAGGTGACCTAAAAATCGAAACCAAAAACTGCATCTTTTTTTTTTCTGAAAATGGATCTTTTGCTCTTGTGATGTTTAGTTGTGACCAGAAGAATTGTAAAAGAACAAAATATAATACTGCAATCACATACAAAAGTAGTCCTTCATTTTTGTACATTTTATACAGTGTTAACACTTAATCATTGATTTTCTTCATGTTTTCTTCTTCTTCTTCTTTTTCTCTAAAAGGCAAATGGTATTTTCCATGTCTGGCCCAAACGGACGGCGATGTCTAAGCCAGCGGGTCCACCAGCGGCTCCTCGTCGCCCCGGGACAGCAGCTCCTTCTTCTCATCTGTGCTGGCCAGGGAGTTACGGCTGTTGTGCGCTCCCATGTAAAGAGTGGCATACACGGGATTCGTGAAGTTGGTCGGCTACAAAAGACACAAGTTTGAAACATTTGGGATTATCTAGTTCGGTCGTGAAACCCACGGTCACATTATTGCGACATGACAAAAGCTGATTGGCTTATGCTCATTCTGTAGCCTATGAGATGTCTTGCTCTGGTTTGGTTGGTACCTCAAGGGCATCCAAGATGTACTGTAGCTGTCTTTGTTTCCACAGTATTTTCAATTTTGATATTTTTAGGTCAAACCGTTCTTGTCTGTCAGTCATAATGGAGGTCTATGGTCACCACCTCAAAGAGCATGCACAGAGAAGTCCAAATTAAACATGATTTAATGATTCTGCAAATGTACACTGTAAAAAAAAACCTGTAAAAACGGTAATTTTCTGGCAGCAGGGGCGCCAGAAAATGTCTGTTAATAAGCGGAAAAATACTGTCAGTAAAAAAACTGTAAAAAACTACACAAAAATAAATTTTTCTACACAAAAATATCTTTCATTATCTGATATAATAATGTTAATTTACTGACCTATTGAAGTATTAATATCTGTTTTGTACCATTGTAACACTGACAACCACAGTGATGATGAGAGTCACATGATCATTCAAAGCTCATTACAAGCAGCTTTTCCACAAGAGAGTTAATACTAATATATAGAAACTGCACAGGGAAGCGTTTCCAAGGGCATCGTTAGCCAACTATGGTCGCGAGTTCTGTCGTTGGAACTTGCGACCATAGCTGGCTGACGATGCTTTTGGAAACGCACTCTAGTCTCATTCGCAGAAACATTAAACACCATCATGGTAACATATGAAATTTTTAAAATGCATTAAGCATTAGTTTAACAACATTAAATGTAACATAAAACCCTAATATACATAACTGATTCGAAAAAATTAAGAAAACTATGAAGAAACATAGTTTTTTCAACAAAAACATATCAAATGTGAAGTGTCATGCAGGGAATTGTGGGAATGTCAATTTACGGTTTTTCACTGTAAATTATACAATGAGTTGTTCTTTTTCACTTTCAAAAACTGTAAATTTAATGGTATTTAGTACGGAAATACTATTATTTAACCTTAAAACTCACTTTAACACCCACATACTTAATGATCTTCAAGGAAAACATGTTAAATGACTGCTGATTTCTGCTGTTATACCTTCTTTTCTGTGTTTTCTAATTTAACAGAAAAAATCTGTAAAATATTATGGAATATGTTATGTAAAATTACACACAACCCTGTAAAAATACAGACAATTTCCTTTAAAAAAACATAAAATAGATGTAAAACCAAAATACAAGCAATTACCTGTAAATTCAATAGTGGACCTTTAAATTACAGCAAATATCTGTAAAATAACAGGCATTCACTGTATAATGACAAAACGGCAAAATTCTGTACAAAAAATACAGACCATTACCTGTAAATTTAATTTTTTTTTTACAGTGTAAGTACACATTGATGGCCTAAGACACGAAACGAGCAGTTTGTGTGAGAAAACAAACAGGATTTATATTGTTTTTATCTCTTGTAACCACAGCCACGTCCAAGTGATCTGAGGGCGCGGGCGCTTCGGTCTGAACAAGCGCCCTGAAGCCCCGGAAGTGATCTCTCGCGCGGTTGCGGAAAAAAATTCAACGTTGTCTGTTGATATCGAAATCATCTTACATTGCGATTTCCTGTATATCTAAATATGTTTAGATATTCATAGTAAAAGGGTAATGCTTTCAAAATATCTGTGTAAACAATAAGTGACATACACGCGCAAGAGGTCACTTCCAGCGCTTTTCGGCGCTTGCACATACCGAAGCGTCCGACTCTCAGATCACTTGGACGAGGCTGTGGTTACACAAGGTAAAAACGATATAAATACTATTCGTTTTCTCACACTAACTGTTCTTGTCTGTCAGTCATATAATGGAGGTCTATGGTCACCACCTCAAGGGGGATGCACAGAGAAGTCCAAATTAAACATGATTTAATGACTCGTAAATGTAAGTACACATTGATGGCCTAAGACACAAAACAAGCAGTTTGTGTGAGAGAACGAACAGCCACGAAGCGCCCGCGCCCTCAGATAACTTGGACGTGGCTGTGGTTACAAGAGGTAAAAGCGATATAAATACTGTTCGTTTCTCACACACAAACTGCTCGTTTCGGTGTCTTAGGCCATCAATGTGTATTTACATTTACGAGTCATTAAATCATGTTTAATTTGGACTTCTCTGTGCATGCTCTTTGAAGGTGGTGACCATAGACCTCCATTATATGACTGACACACAGGAACGGTTTGACCTAAAAATATCAAAATTGAAAATACTGCGGAAACAAAGACACCTACATCTTGGATGCGCTTGAGGTAAGCTAAAACATATCAAAAATGAATTTCAAAGTGAACTATCCCTTTAATAGAGTAGTGCAATAAAGTATGAAAATGTGGTAACGCTTCCTTTTACAGTACAGTACTTACAGTGTATTTACCTAGAAAGTACTGGCTAATTTAAGGTAAGTACATGGAACAGGGGTAGGTTTAGGGGTAGGTTCAGGGTTAGTACTAGTTATTACCCAGTAATTGTAGTTACTAAAATAAGTACATAGTATTTACATGGGTAACTGGACTGTAAAAGGAAGTGTTACCGAAAATGTTTAGTTGGCTATTTCTTACTTTGTCGGGATCCAGTGTGAAGTCGGCGTCCAGCAGTTCTCCAACATCGTCATCTTGCTCTCCTTCATAAATTTTATAGGCTGGGTTCCCAATCTCAACATTCATAGCGCCATTTGTCATTCTCTGATGTTGAAAGCCTTTGGCTCTGCAGATATACAATATACAGTTTAAGTCACAGAAATAACTCTGCAAGGTCATTATTACACTGTACAGAGCAGCACGAGGAGAAATACAACCACAACACACAGGGACGCCACTAACAGTCACTGGAACAACCTACGACACCATCAGAAACCCAGCGCTTACCAACATCTGTACAATTTGAACTCAACCATCATAGTGAATTATTAATATTATTTATTAAGGTACAAGTATAATGTATCTATAAAAAAGGGTTGGGCTGTATGACAGTTTATAACATGCAAGTACAGCGGTACATAAAGTTGCAGTTTTTTTTGTAACATACAATAGAAAGCGGGATAAATATATCGAACTCGCTGCATTGATATAGCTCAGTGAAACTCAACAGATGTGCATGTTTATCGATATATCTCATTTTCAACAACTTCTTTCAATATGAATTTAGTCAAATATGTTTTTTTGATATAAAATGTCAAGCCAAGTGTATTTATATAGTGTTTTACACATTACAGCTGGCTTAAAAGCTGCTTTCGAGTAATAAACAGGAAAAACAGCATTAACGTCGCAAAATTCTTCAATTAGAAATCTCTAATTTCAGTGATAATTACAACTTCAATTAAACTATAAAGTGACAACAGAGGACAAAATAGTGTCTTAATTCAGCTCAATTATTCAGTGAGCTCACTTAACCCTCTGATGTTCTTCGTTTGGGAATCATGTGCGTGGTTCCTTGGGGTATATATATATATATATATATATACTGTATTTTTTTTTTACAAATATAATTTTACTTGGTTTATTAATGTTTTTACTCAACATTTGTGCAGTTTTTGGAGGATTTATGACATCTTTAACATTTCTATAAATAAATGAATAAATAAATAAATAAATATTTAAATAGATTTTTTTTCCAAAAAACATCATTTTATGTAAAATTCAATTTATAAAAGACTCATATTTTAATTTTTCATTCATGTGGATAACGTGGATCATTTTACTTGGTTTAATGTAAGATTTTTGTCCATTTTTTGGAAAAGTTAATAAAAAAATCACTTTAACCACTACATGACCATAGAGCTCCACTATATGTTATTTTACTAACCAAAGGTATCTTTTGGATTTGTTGAAGTTGGATTCATATCTAAATATTATAAAATCACAATTATAACAAAAATAAAATATTTTTGTCAAAGTTTAGCATTTTTTGTACTGAAAAAAAAACAACAACTAGTTTTTCAATAACGTTACATCATCATTAAGAATCAAACATGAACAACGTTATAAAGAGAAATGTTGGGGTCTTAAGATTTGAGTGTGTGTGTACGTAAATTTTCAATGTGTCAGTGTTACAAATTTATTTTTGTGGTGGTTCCGCATTTTGGATGATTTTATTTTACAAGTGATGAGAACAATTTTTATAGTTCCAAAAATTCATCTATGTATGTGTGTGTGTGTGTATGTGTGGTGAGCATGATTTTTTTGCAATGAGGGAAGTGTGACACTTTTTTTCTGTCATTTCTGTCTATGGGTTCTGCTTTGTTTCTGATTTTGATGATGATTTTGTGTCGATTTTGAGTGCCCCATGAATGTGACTATATTTGTCACGCTAACATAAAAACAGATATCATTCCAATTTTTTTTTTTTTTGTAGATCTAGATAGTGTTGCGAGCTGTAGAAAGTTTTTACCATTTGGACAAGGAGAAAATATATTTTTTCAAAGTCTTTTGGGGTCCAACAGACCCTGCGGACCATCAGAGGGTTAAAGGTGCAATGTGTAACATTTTTGAGTCTCTATTAACAGAAATGCAATATGACATCCATAACTATGTTTTCAGTGGTGTATAAAGAACTTACTTAATAAACCGTAATGTTTTTATTATCTTAGAATGAGACATTTATATCTACATAACCGCACTCCTTCTAATGAAGGTCGACATATTGTGAAGCCATCTTTCTACCGTAGCCGAACGCGAACACACATCGCTACAGAGCGCGTTTCGTCACTACCTTGAAAGAGAAGCGGCAGAATCTATAAGCTAGCCATAAACACTGTGAGTAGTGACTTTTCCCTTGTCAGTGTTATATATATGATGATAAAAGATAAGGTCTTACTGCCCAGCCCTAGTGAAATGGAAAGCTGTGATAAGTCATTTTTCTTCACGTTAAGGACGTTATCTTGATAAACACTGGGTTTTGAACATGGCACATGTTCAACAGATCTGTTTCGACTAATGCAGTCCTGCTGAGAACCAATCTAAGTGCATTCTGTACTCTATTACAGCGGGACTGTCGCAAACAATACGATTGGTTCTCACAGTCTAAAACAATTGATCTATTTCTTTATGCTCGGTAACAGATTACCACCTTCTCCTCTGAACAAGGGACAAACCACATGTAAGGTTTAGTCAGGTGGTTTGACAGAAAGAGATCGGGTGAGACCATGAAGACAACAAGAACACCACAATTCTCCAGCGAGAAAGATGGACAGAATGGCAGAGAGACAAAATAAAGACATAATGGACAAAGACCGTTACCGCGGTCGTTTGGAGTGGGATTTGCCAAGCCTACGGAAAAGAGCAGATGCGGTTTACCAAGAAAGAAGGAGAGAAAAGAGGTGTTTTTTGGGATGGGAGTTTCTTATATTTCAAATTCTCAACAGTATGACACTTTAGAGAGGTGAAAATCTTCTGAAAAAAGCAGTTCGCTGTAATATACTCACCCTCTCATTCGTTTTCTGTACCACAACACTGCTCCTCCAATCAGCAACACCAGCAGTATCAGTAAAATCACTGGAATAACAATTGAAGCGGTTCCTGAAAGAGATACACATTACTATTAATATTAAGAATTTTTCACTGGAAGTATTTTTGTTAAAGGGGTGATGAACTGAGAAATCAAATTTTCCTTGAGCTTTTGACATCTAAGAGGTCATCATTTTATAAGAATATCCTGTAAGATTCAGAACTGAAAACGTCCTTGTTAGTCCAATAAAAGCTTTTATTGACACCAATCTCAGCAAACGACTCGTTTTTCAAAGTGGGGAACTATGACGTCATAGAGGATAAAACACCACCCCCGCAGAAGAAGATCAACGCCTACTTCAACACAGCCGGTTTAGCCCCGCCCACCGATTCGCGTATTACACGCATAGCTAAATAACATAGATGTCTACCTCATACAAAATAATGTTTAGTGCCTGGTTGTCGCTGCAAATGCTTCCTCTGGATTCCAATAGGACTGCATGGATAAACTTTATTTTTAATGACGTTCCAGCTGACTGAGGTAAAACATTTGTCCGTCTGTTCGCTTCATTTCACTGAGGATTGTTTTGTAAACAAGACTGGATTTGCAGACCGATTAAGAGTAAAGAACGGTGTCGTCTATATTGGATCTGACAGGAATTGTGCGACACACGGACTCTGGGTCAAACATGTATAGGCGAATCATTCCGGTTGCCATTTTACAACATTGGACGTTTTCAAAACATTTTCCACCAAGTGCATTCGACGAGTGAGTTGAAACTCATTATAATATGCAAAACTGTTATCCACTCACAGCAGTGGGCGTTTACTTCCAAGTCTTCAGTGCGAGACGCCCATAAAAACCGAAGCGTTTTTCAGCTAGGCTCAAAACTTGTGTACAAAATAGCCTATTACTTATTCATTTTGATGTTTTTGAATGCAAAACCAAGCGAATGTCTTAAGTCGACCTCAGACAACAATATAATAAAATTTAAAAAGCCAATTCATGACCCCTTTAATTACACCACCATCAAAAATCGATATATTTGACAAAACCCTTACCAGTGTAGCCACCTATTGGCCTAACATGTTCCTACTAGCCATCAAATTCAAAAACGGACTTACGGCCTCCGGATTCAGCGTTTCCATTGGGAGCGGGATTCTCACAGCGATGACCCTCCCATCCAAGAGGACACCTACATGAGGCAGAGAAATGTAACATTTACATTTATATACATAGAGAGATATTTTGGTAACACTTTATTTTGATAGTCCACTTTAGACATTCTACTTACTATAAGTAATTTTTCAACTACATGTCAACTAACTGTCATTTGACTATCAGTAGACTGTCAGCCTAATGTCTGCTAACACTTTATTTTGTTGGTCCCCCAACAGACATTCAAATGACTATAAGTAATTTGGCGACTACAAGTAAACTTATTCTCCTAACCCAAAGCCTAACACCTAACCATAACCTAACAGTCTACTGACAGTCTACTATAATATACTAATACTCTAATGACAATTAGTTGACATGTAGTTGAAAAGTTACTTATAAATAGTAGAACGTCTAAAGTGACTATCGAAATAAAGTGTAACCGATATTTTATATAAAAAATACTAAAATAACAGCTTACTTGCACTGAGGGAGGTTTGTGGCCCCGAGAGAGCACTGGCCATTAGCACAGTATCCTTCACACGTGTAACAGCTCGCCTGGATCTTGCCACTGGTACACCTACAACACATACAACACATTAGATAGCTGTGATATTTAGTAAAAAAAGTGCTGTCAAACTATTCAAATATTTAATCACGATTAATCGCATTAATGTCATAGTTAACTCGCGATTAATCACACATTTTTATCTATTCTAAATGTCTCGTTGATTTCTTTTTCTCACATTATTTTTTCTCATTTTAATTCTCTTATCAACATGGAAAAGTGAATCGGCTTGCTTTGTGGAAATGTTTTTTTTTATTGAAAACAACATTGCCATATACTGTGTTCAATTTCACACTCAAGTGTTACTACAAGATCAAGGCATGATTTGTGCAACCAAACACTAAAGTCATTTCAAGCATTTGAGATTTTTGGTGAACTTTAGTATACTTTTAGAAAATTTCTTTAGAAGTATGTATTAACACTTGAGTCATGACTAGTTAGTTCCCATGATCTTCACTTTAGAATATGGATCCAAATAATTCGTAATTCCCATAGAAGTATGTAGTAATACTTTCATCTGCGCACTATTTAACTCGTTAATATGTTTTTTTTTTGTTAATAGTAGTTACTAGATTGTTAATAAACTTTTTCAGTAGTTCTCTGGGAAGTATTAAAAAATAGTAGTTATTGATTAGTTAATAGTGAACTACCACTTTCATCTGTGTGCTATTAATTACTAGTTCGTTAATCAGAGTTTCTTGTTAGTTAATAATAGTTACTAGATTGTTAATATTGTTCTACTTATTGGTTATAGTGAAGTTATTCATTAACGAAGGAACCGTATTCTAAAGTGTTACCGTATTTCCTATAGTGAAATGTTTAATGAGTCAACTGAAAGAAAGTTTAGGGCCAGTTGTAAAGCTATGGAGCCCCAACATATGGATGCTCTAATCTTATATGTGTACTAAAGTATGAGATTGTGTTTGTGTACCTGCATGTGACGTCTCCATGAGGCTGGTAGATGTTGGTGGGAATACACTTGCCATCACGGCAATAGTGACATTTGTCCACTTCACAGGTGTTTCCAATGAAGCGTGGAGGACAACGGCACTGTCTCGACCCATCGCTGGACTGCATGCATGTGCCTCCATGATCACAGAATCCGTCACACGTCCCTAGAGTAGAGAAGACTGTTTAATATCCCACTACAACTCTATTAATGTCTACATCATGACTTGAGGATCACCTTCAGACTAATGCATCGATCCCACTGTGTATTCACCGGTCAATTGACCAATGCACACTGTAAAAAATAAATCTATGGAACTAAACCTAACCCAAACCCCAATCCTAACTCTACACTAAGTACATGTTGCTAATAAATAAATAGATTGCTCATTACAGAACTATAGAAGGTTGTTTCCGCCACACATTAAAACATTTAGAAAAATAATTGCGACTTTTTTATCTCACAATTGCGAGTTTACATCTTGCAATTCTGATTTTATTTCTCAGAATTGTGGGATATAAATGCAATTGCGAGCTATAAAGTCCAATTCTAAGGAAAAAATAATTTTTCCCTCAGAATTAAGAGTTTATATCCCACAGTTCTGACATAATAAAATGCAATTGTGAAGTCATATCACAAAATTCTGCCTTTATAACACACAGTTGCGACTTTATATCATGCAATTCTGAGATAAAAAGTCAGAATGGCGATATGTAAACTCACAATTGTTAGAAAAAAGTCACAATTACTTTTTTTTTTGTTCTGTGATGGAAACAAGCTTCAATAGTAATTACACTGTAACAAGGAATAAAATCTGTATCTGTAAAAAATAATAATAAATAAAAATATATATATATATATATATATATATATATAAAAATATAAATATATATATAAATATATAAATATATATATAAATATATATATATTAGGGGTGTAACGATTTTCGAACCGAACCGAAAAACCGCGATACTGAACTCACGGTTCGAATCGCGATACTGTCATTGCGTACCGAACACGCCCCGCCCCGCCCCCTGCTACCCCGGCCCCGCCCAGCCCGGCTCAATGGACCTCATGTCTTTTGTGGACAGTACATAGCCTAACGAATTCAGTTTTGTAGCCTAACCACCATTAACACCAAGTAACAAGCTCCATGTTTTGTTACTTTCGATAATAAGCAAGGTGTAATCTTTCCAATTCCGTCTATTTGATCGCGAAATTCAAACAATAAATGGCGTTTTGGCGCTCTTTGATGTGGCGTGACAGAGATCGCTCTAGGCATTTCAGGCTCGTCATCTCAAGCGGCAGCGCTGCGCGCGAGTAAACGCGATCATCTCTTCCTCAGTTACAGAAAGGACACCTGAAGGTATGTTGAAAGATATTAGTGTACTTACTGAAAGGCATCATAACTCGTGTAATCGTTCAATCAGTGTTTCAGCAGCGGAAAGACGTCAATAAAACAGCATAGCTTGTCACTAGCATTATATTTACCTCAGCAGGCAAGTGATTCAGTGTCCACAACTTCCTATAAATGAACTCTTGCACTAAATAAATGCACTATGTTAGCCTGTATATTATATTTTACTTAACCTGTAATGATATCTTGATTATTTAATGTATGTATGTTTAAAATATCTTTCATGAAAATGACAACTGTGTCAATTATTAGAGTAAAAACACAAGTTAATGTAAAAACTGCCTTAGGTTCAGTTTACATGTTTTCATACAATGTGTTGTGTGTTGATTATTATATCTAAAAAATTAATAGCATCTGAATTTACTTTAAAAGTCTAGGCTACAACCTTTAATATTATAGTAATGTGTGGCTCCCTATATAGTTTACAGCATTAGCAGATTTTTTTTAATCCTTGTGAAATGTTTAATTGTAATTGAATAAAATTAAAGACAAAGAACATTTTTTTTTCATTAAACCACTTAAAAATAAATAAATAAAATAAATAAAAGCCATTTTAGCTTTCTAAACCGAACCGAATTCGAACCGAGACATCAAAACCGTGGGAAAACAGAACCGTCAGTTTTGTGTATCGTTACACCCCTAATATATATAAATATATATATATACATATATATATATATATATATATATATATATATGAAGAGTTCAGATGCAAAAGCCTCTAAATGCCATTTGAAATTTTCTTCTAAAATGATCATTTTCATCAAGCTTGTATATTAAAGTTCAGTAATTTCACTTAAATGGCAATGAAGATTAATTGTCATTTAAGTGAAATTACTGAACTTAAATATACAAGCTTGATAAAAATGGTCATTTTAGAAGAAAATTTCAAATGGCATTTAGAGGCTTTTGCATCTGAACTCTTCATATATTCTTTATCCCTTGGTAATAGACATTATCTCTTGTGTTTACGGACATTTCCCTTAACCCTAAACCACAATTCAATGCATGATTTTAAATGCATTTAAAACACCTGTGAAAAATGAATACACTCTTAAAAATAAAGGTTTCCTAAAGGGGATTGCAATAGAGGCACCATTTCTGGCTCACTAAAGAACCTTTCAGCGATTGATTCTTAAACCAAGTGTGAAGACCATTTTAATAATCCTTTTTTCACTATAAAGAACCTTTTGTGGAATGGATGTTTCTTCCATTGTTCTTCCAAAGTTTCCATAGAAAGTTCTTCATGAAACCATCAGTGCAAATAAATGTGTACATATTCCTTCATATTAACACGGTACATTTGGCCCATTTTCACAGACTTTTAAAAAGAGTGTGTGACTTTAAAATATATCATCTGTCCACTGTAAATGTTGTGCGAAGCCTAAACAAAATCATCTCCAGTTCTCCGTATACAATTAGATAAATGCACCTGCTAAAAGAATCATGTCAAACACGGCCAAGTTCATTTAAAACAGACTAAAATAAGTATGAACAAGATGCATTTGAGATTTATGTTCCAGCCAGATGTAAAGGCCTTGATCCGTTTACCTGAGACGGATGTTTATACGTTTTCTAATGAAACTGCACATCCAGTACTCACGATATTGGCACTGGTCTCCCAGAGTGTCTGCTGCACAGCTGCAGGTGGGCTGGTTTCCTCGGTTGACTGTGCAGTTTCCTCCGTTCTTACAGTAGTTCTCACATGTGCGCTGGTTACAGTTCGGTCCTGTGAAGCCCGCCAGACAGCGGCAAGTCGGAGCTCCTGCAAACATGACATACAAGTTACTGCTATTAAAATATTATAATAACATCATATATCTTTCTATTAAACAGTATGTTGTGTGGTGAGCCAGCCATGCAGGTGTTAAAGGGATACTTTGGGATTTAGCATTAAGCTTTGTATTAGTAGGAAACCTGTAGTATTTTCGAATTACCATGCTTTCCACCCTCATATCCCCTGAGATGAGAGATTTATGTATTTTTTTGTCTGGAAAAAATCCTCAGATGACGCAGAAAACGTCATTTGACATCATCAGAGGATTTTTTTGTCCAGAGTCTAAAGACTACAGTCAGTAGTAGGGTCTGTCCCGCATGTCCTCAACCCGCCCATAGAGGGCGATCTCACTCACAGAATGAACACATAGTGTTGGCCATCTTTTTTCTAAGCTAGCAGGCTCTTGTTCTATGGAGAAAGCTGAGTAGTCGGGGTTACCGTCCTCTTTTCCCGGACATATCTGGCCGTCGATGTCCGGGATTCAGCTTTTTCTTTCTGCAGTCGCCATTCATTTTTTACATGCACAGCTTTTGTTTCAATCTAACTGAATTCATTCCGATTGATTAATCTGAATGTAGTGTTTACATGAACGCTAAACAAGTGATTGGTTGATGTGCGTTTTAACATTGCTAAGAAAATTCCCGCTCCTCCGTGAGAGATACGAGACCGGTGCGTCTCACGGTGCGGCTCATCGGTAATCACGCGACCCGCCTCGCGCCGTCTCCCGCGGCCCTCACTCGTCCTGCTCGCCACAGTAAACATGATGAACGGCGACTGTAGAATGCAAAAGTCGAATCCTGGACATTTTGGGGGATCTCGAAACACATTTTCAGGCAGACTCATCACGGAGACTCACTAGTACCCTAGACTTGTTAGGGCCTCCTAGGGTAGCAAAGCAAGTGCATTCTGGGAGTTGTTGTCTTTCATCCACATAAGCCAAAAATACATTTTCTGGCTTTTCTCAGTCTAGAAATTCAAAAAAATTTCACATTTCTTCTACATATAAATGACCCATTTTATATACACATTCATGTTTCCAAAGGTGAAGTATACTTTTAAGGTCCCTGCACACTAAAGTCACAAAGCACACTAGAATCCGAAATTTTTTATGCGTTTTTTCATATCCGTCACTCTGAATTGTCAAAACACCTCTCAAAATGCTTGTTAAAGATGCGAAAAACGCAGAAAATCAAACCCAATTTTTTTTACGGACGAAAGTTTCTGAGGCAGTGTGTAAATGTGATTGACACAATGTGAGGTCGTATTTATCTTTTAACGTGCGAAAATTTCGTACGAGAATTTCGAACTCTGTGTGCAAGGACCTTTAACATCGTCCCTTAGCCTGCTCTGCTTTGATTAGTCGACCGCTTACTGCATGTGTCAGAAATCAAACCCTCGTTATCATATCTGAGTTTCCGCTCTGGATCTTCCTCAGCTCTTGATACTCAGGCCCTGTCCACACTACTTAGAAACGGAGACCTTTTGCTACGTTTGCACCTCCAGTCCAGACTAAAACAGAAAAAACGTAGACCTGAAACAGAGAAGTTTAGAAACGCTGCAGCTCCGTTTTGCGTTTTAGTGAAGACGGGACAAAACGGGGAGTTTAGAAATGCTGACGCAGAGGCTCACGCTTGGCTCTATGATTGGGTGTCATCAGTCATGACGTGTCCTTCCCTGATTCGTCAGCCACCGGTTACACCGGCACGCGCATGCCCAGTGTTGGTAAATAGTCACGTGATCCGCGTTTTCAGTCGATGATGACCGCCATACCGATGTGTCGGAACGAACATTACGCTGCGCCGCTTCAGACGGACCCTTTACAATGTTGCACTTCTAAGCAGTTTTATTCCTTCGTTTCAATTCTCTATTTTTAAACGAAACGCAGTAGTGTGGACGGGGCCTCAGTGATACGAACAGTGACGATAGTGTCGGTTTTACTGTTTCAATCTCATCAAAGTGGATTTGCTTTGTCAGCAGAAAACAGCGTCTTCTCCACATGAACAACACGAGCCAAACTCTTCCAGTCTCAGATACATCTACAGTGTTTGAGGGTCAAAGTAGACGTTTGTTCACGACAGCCGATGAAGAACATAGACTGGCATTATGCAAATCTGTTACAAACCTACGCAGATTCAGCAGGAAGTGAGACTGGAAATACTGACGACTCGTTTCAGTTCAGAATCACTTCTTTCATAACACTTCCATTTATCTGCACTTTGATCTATGACACTTTTGCAGATCTTTTACAGTCACAAACAGCTCTATTACACACTCCATGAAAGGCAATATCCCAAAAAGCATAACAGGGGTGCTTTAAAGCCCATATAGTGTGTGTGTGTTTGTGTTCTTGTACCTGTGGGTGATGCGGTGCAGGTTCCTCCGTTCTTGCAGTATTCTCTGCACTGGGTTTCGCTCACATCTCTCTCCTCCATAGTTGGGCTGACAGCGGCACTTGGGCTGTTTTCTGGCGTTCAGGACACAAGTACCACCGTTGAGACACAGCAAACTGCAGGGGCCACTCGGAGCTGAGGGACGAGGAACAAACAGAGTATTAACTCTTTTAATGTTAAAGTCAATAACCCATTTCATTTCCTTTATGTGACATTTTTGAGTAAAACTGGACCAGAATAAAGTGTACAATGGGACTAAATTGTAATCATTTGTTTTGATGGTGAAAAGTGGACATTACATACCAGAATTAAGCCAGGACGAATTTTAGGTTCCTAAAACAATTAAAGCTACTACACGCTAGTTAACATGATCCAATAACCCATAAGTTGTTTCAGAAGAAGAGTTACAAAGTATTACATGTTGATGAAAGATTACAAAACATTCCAACCCAAAGAAACTTCTTTCTTTTGAATAACATGCAACAATAAAACATTAGCAAAATGACAATAAATCACCACTTACTGGGATAAAGCATGAAGATTGAATGCTGTTTTTGTTTTAGAATCGAGATTGTAATAACAATAGTCAGGGTTAAATATATAGAACGTTTTTATAAATAGGCTATAAAAAGTTTAATATGAGATTTTGTAAATTTAACAGAGATAAAGTAACTGCGGTTGCATTGCATCCCATGTTTTTGTGTGTCTTCTTTTCCTCTGGGACGTGGGAGCCTCCGTCTGTTTATTTAAATTAGGCCTGCCAATTGCAAAGGCCGTCTCTGACCGCACTTAATCAACAATACACTGACTTGAGCTGAATAATGACATTTTTGTCTCATTTTTGATGATTTTTCAGCCATTGATTTTCCTGTTTAATACCGTGAATCTGCTTTGAAACAATCTGTACTGTCTAAAGCGCTATAGAAATAAAGATGACTTGGCATATTGTGCCAGTCATAGAGGGTCGTAGCCTCACATTGAATATGCCATTAGACATGTGGCCGTTCACTGCAAGAAAATGCTTTTCTTAGTATTTTTGTCTTGTTTTCAGTCCAAATATCAAAAAATTCTTAAGTAAAATAACATAAGATATTTTATCCTGTTTTCTGGGGGAATTCATTAGAAATTCGAGTTGATGCTTAAAAAAAAGCAAAATTATCTGCCAATGGGATAAGAAAAATAATTAAAACAGAAACAAGATTATTTTTCTTACCCCAATTGGCAGATAATTTAGCTTGTTTTAAGCAAAAAAATCTCAGAAAACAAGACTTAATATTTGATGTCATCTTTCAACTGTAACTGCATCTTGATTTAAGAAATGTTAATGTTAGATATTTGGACTGGAAACAAGAAAAGCATTTTTTGTGGTAAAATACTCCCGTTCCACCACATCCCAAAGATGCTCTATTGGGTTGAGATCTGGTGACTGTGGGGGACATTTTAGTACAGTGAACTCATTGTCATGTTCAAGAAACCAATTTGAAATTATTGTGAAATGAAAGTGTGCCAAGAAATCATCCCCCACACCATTACACCACCACCACCACCAGCCTGCACAGTGGTAACAAGGCATGATGGATCCATGTTCTCATTCTGTTTACGAGCAGTTTTTGCAGTAGAAAACCACATGAATTTGCTGCATCTGTTTCCCTTTTGCAGCGTTCTGCAAGGCCTCAGCTGTACTGTATACTCACAGACAGGGGCCAGTGTCGGGGCCAGCACCTCCACACAGGTGCCGTTGTCCAGGATTCTCCCGTTGGGACACGTGCAGACCGGGCCGCTGGGGCTGAGCAGACACAACCACTCACACTTCTTTCTGTCACATGGGTTGGGCACTGAAATACAAAACAGCAATGTTTACATCATACATTTATTTTCAATGATTCAACTGACCTTAATTACACACAGTCAAACCAAATTGTATTCAGACACCTTCAACATTTATCACAGTTTATTCGCTATAGTTTAGAAAATGGTAATAAAATATGACAAGATCTCAGTTGATATTTCACTGGTTTTGTCTGTCCTTCTGTTAGAAGGACTCATTCTCAAAAATGAGAGTTTCAGTGCAGCTTTAAAGGGCTTTAAATGACACCAGACGATGAATAAGGGTCTTATCTAGGACTTCGAGTCATGACTCAAAAAAAGATTTGTTCATTTTGATGAACAAGTTAGAACAGGAGAGTCACGAACGCTCATCACAGAACAGAGCAAGGCAGGCATTTGTGCTTATAAAACTTAAACCTTTTTATTTATTTTTTAAAAGACTGATCGTTTCGCTTGATAAGACCCTTATTCATCGTCTGGTGTCGTTTAAAGCCCTTTGAAGCTGCACTGAAACTCTCATTTAGACCTTGAGCCGTTTGGTTCCCAATGAAGTCCATTATATGGAGAAAAATGCTGGAATGTTTTCATCAAAAACCTTAATTTCTTTTCGACTGAAGAAAGAAAGACGTGGACATCTTGGATTATATGAGGGTGAGTAAATTATCAGCAAAAGTTTTTTTTTAAAGTGAACTACTCCTTTAGTTTTGTTCAGTCTGTGGTGTAAAAATATCACATTAGCAAAACATGGTCAGGCCAAAGTGTCTGAGTAAATGTTGGTCCCAAATTTTAATACATTTTAATGGTAGTCACTGTATGACAAATTTTTAGGTATAATATGTCACAGTTTACTTTATTTAGCTCTCCTCACTTACATAAATAAACTATAGTGGCCTGCACACACACAGTAGTAAAAAATTTCAAACTTTATATCTGGTGTTTGACTAATTTTTGGTTTGACTGTCACACAAAATAAATAACATTTATAACAATCAGTTTTATGACAGATTTGCTGCCAGACTCACTCTCTGGCTGTTTGTACGGGTGGTACAGCACCAGATCTGTAGCGTGGTTCATTCCTGTGGTCAGATGCTCCACTGAACTCTTGCCAAACTTGTTGACGCGGAAGACAAAGTTGTTGTGGTAGGTCACACCATATATGAAATCCTCAAAGATGTCGATGCTGAAAGGCTGGTGCAAATCTAAAAGAGAGAGAGAGAGAGAAAACCCTTAATGTCGTTATTTTATTGCTCAAGTTTTAGAAAAGCGCATTCAAACTTTAGTGATGCATTAATGTCAAATCTTTCAAAACTGTTATAAAAAAGTTGCAAAATTGTATATGCATACATCATGGTTATTAAAATGAAAACCATAAAAAGATGTTTTCATTATTTAAAGTACAATAAAAGTTTAATGAGAAAGAGATCTTTTGCTATTTTCTCACTATTAAAGCTGTCGAGATGAATTAATCGTGAAAAGTGTTGATTATAGTATTATATTTAGATCTACAAATGTTGCAGTGATATGATGACAGACATGAATGCAGTGATCTCGTCATTGCAACTCTTTTCTGCACTCTTACGACTGCTTTTATCATAAGTAAGAGTGCAAACGCTATAAATAAGTGCAGTGTAGACAGCATCATTGATTTTAATGGGAGTATTGGTGAGAGTCCAGAATAGGGTTGCACGATTAATTGCAATTAACCTGAAATCACTCAAACCGAAAGTCTGGGATCATTTTCCATGCACAGCTTAATCGTGCAGCCCTCGTCCAGAAACTTGCGCTGTTTCATTGACTTCTCCAGCGATTGTAAAGGGAGCGTTCTTTGATCGCTTTCTATATATAATTTAATCACAATTTAAGTAAAAGATTATTTCCATGCTACTAAGAGAAACAATGTGAACTGACTGTTCAATCATTGGCTTGATTTACTGACGCATAAACAACAATAAATGATTTTAGAGACAAAAACATCTGACAGTGCAAGAATCACTGTATATCACAGATCAGGCATCGGAATTAAAGGAGTAGTTCACTTTTAAAAAAACTTTTGCTGATAATTTACTCTATGTCATCCAAGATGTCCATGTCTTTCTTTCTTCAGTCGAAAAGAAATTAAGATTTTGATGAAAACCTTCCAGGATTTAATCTATATAATGGACATTATTGGGAACCAAACAGTTCAAGGTCCGAATGAGAGTTTTAGTGCAGCATTAAAGGGCTTTAAACGACACCAGACGATGAATAAGGGTCTTATCAAGCGAAACAATTAAAAAAAATTAATCAATAAATAAACAAATAAAAATTATTTAAAAAATAAATAAAAAAGTTTGTTTTATAAGCACAAATGGTCGCCTTGCTCTGTTCTGTGATGCGCGTTTGTAACTCTCCTGTTTAAACTCGTTTATCAAAATGAACAAATCTTTTTTCGAGTCATGACTCAAAGGGTCCTAAGTCCTTATTCATCATCTGGTGTTGTTTAAAGCCCTTTGAAGCTGCACTGAAACTGTCTTTTGGACCTTGAACCGTTTGGTTCCCATTGAAGTCCATTATATGGAGAAAAATCCTGGAATGTTTTCATCAAAAACCTTAATTTCTTTTCGACTGAAGAAAGAAAGACATGGACATCTTGGATAACATGAGGGTGAGTAAATTATCAGCAAAACTTTTTTTTAAAACTGAACTACTCCTTTAACACATGTTGGTTACGTGGTTACTTGTTGTGGCATTACTGTTGGGTCCATATCTTTCAGTAAAAGTCTGTTTGCAAAGCCTGCACCGAAATTGCAACTGACATGCCTGAAAGACTGTTCTCAGTTCAGTGTACTGTTGGATTAACTGGAGCACTGAATGAGTCCGGCATCATAGGATCTTAAACTCCTGGATATTGGCTCATTTCGAGATGGAGTGACTGTCAGGCACGTCTGGAAGTGAGTTTGATTGAGTAACTGTGCTGACTTCAGCAACAAAATGTTTTAGATGGTTCAGTCTGATTTGGTGAACTGATTCAGCCAGTTCACTACAAAGAACCAGTTCAAAAGAATGATTCGTTCGTGAACTGGACATCACGAATGTGAATCCACATATGTGTTTCAGGGATGTGACATAAACAGCTGAAGTGAATGACTCAACTGTTTTTAAGGCTGGAGACAGCTATGACCGGATCCGTTCCATTCAGTCTGACGCTCCCAATCACCGAGAGTTTAGCATCAGCCCAGTACAGACGCTCGTTGAAGTAATCCACAGCTAGACCTGGCAAACAAACACAACACAAGTCATGTTACGGGTGTTACAGGAGCTTGAATCAGTGTTTGATTCACATGACTGACCTGTGGGCCACTGGATGTTCTCATGCACCAGCGTCTCTCTCATGGTCCCGTCCATCGCGGCCGTCTCAATCTTAGGGTGGTTTCCCAGTCGGCCCAGTACATGGTGCTTCGAGGATCAATTTACATAGTTTTAATGCAAAGCCAAATGCGAATTTCAAAGAGAGTTAACCCTAACTATGAACGGATGCATTGATTTGTGTTTAAGGCACTGGCGTATGTCTTCTCACCCTCTCTGCGGGTCCACCACGATGGCGGTAGGGCTCGTCAATCATGCCCGAGATGAGGGTTTTACGGGTTGCGCCCGTTCATCTGTGCCACCTCGATGACATCCCGACCCGAGTCCGTCCAGTAGATGTTGTTGGCCACCCAGTCCACAGCGATCCCACGAGGCATCTTCAGACCCGGGATCTACAGACAAACACACACAGCACATCTTACTTCATTTATTCTCTGTGTATTACACTCTTTGTTTACTCGTGCTGTTACGCCATTATGTGTTGCATGCTTCTTTTTCCTAGTAAGAAATTTTGCTTCATTTATTCTTTATACATATATTTATTTAAATATAGATATTTAAATATAGTTTTTTTTTCCATAATACAAATCATTTGTTATTTTAATCTACAGATAGGATTTTTTTTTAATAGTCAATGCAAATAAAGGGTAAAAAAAAGAGAGTCCTTTAGAATATTGCTCTTACTTCCTATGAACCCCCATAAATAAATAAATAAATAAATAAATAAATAAATAAATAAATAAATAAATAAACAAACAAACAAACAAATAAAAAAATAAATAAATGGGCAAAGAGTTTAACAGCATTAAAAATATATTAGGGCTGTGAAACAGTTAATCGCGAAAAAATATTATTTATATCTAAAATATTTATATTTATATATAATATAAATTATATATAAATCTATATAGTATATACATGAAAATATTTCTTAAATATATACAAGCATGTGTGTTAATTAAATAATTATACACAGTGCACCCACATATATTATGTAAACACAAACTTTTATTTTGGATGCAATTAAACACCATTAATCACTCGACAGCCCTGAAAATATATATATTAATAAATGAAGATATAATGTTCAATCAAAAACATGATTAATTTGCAATTTGCAATTAATCAATTATAATTAAAATGTTTTATTTAATGATAATCACAGGTTTGAGATATATAAGAGACGAATATTAAGCATTATTAAGTGTTATTTTTAATATCACTGAGATACAACTATAGGTTTTATAAATATTTTCAATTCGTTTTTATTTATTTTCATTTCTAATTTGGTTAAGGTTAATTTTATTGTTTTTTTTTTTTAAATATATATTTAGTTTTTAATAAAATTTGAATTTTAGTACATTAAATGACACTTTTTTTAATGGTTTTAGTCTTAGTGAACTATAATAACCCTGATATTAAGATAGTCTGTGATGAATCCATATGTCAGTTCTCAGAGCTGAGGTGTCCTGTCGCGTGCGGTGAAGCGCTGACCTCTAGATCAGTGACTCTGGAGTCCGTTTGTCTGCGGTTGCGGTTGGAGTTCGCGAGGCGGGTCCGGCAGACGGCTGCTCGAACGATGAGATCCTGCCGGTGTGCCAGTTGGTCCAGAAGATCCGTTTGGATTTGATGTGCAGGTCCATGGCGTCGATCCGGACGTTGGCATCTCCCTGGAAGGCCTGTTCATATATCCAATTTTGCATCCCAGGATACAAACTCCGAATTTCATTATCATCTGCCACGTACAGCGCTTGTTTGTCACTGCCTAGAATGACAGATAGGGGGCGTCAGCACCACAATGACAGAGACCGGAACCAAATAAAAGCAACACAACACATTTGATTTGTTGATCAATTCTAACGCAAACTATTCACACAGAAATTTGTTCTGCTTTGAGACACTGAACAGACTGTACTTTCTCATAGCAGTGCTTGTGTTCATGGAAAATTCTATTATGTTTCCTTTTGGGAGCACTTGGTGAATACTGTCAGCGTTCATCTATACTGACACAAAATGTAAACTATATTATCACACAGCTCTATATAGAAGATATTAGAATCTGTAACATCACAATTTTCTGAAACTGTGTATCGTGACTCGTGTGGACTGTAGTCTTGGTGAGGAACGTACTGTCAGCCTTGCAGGTGTCGTTCACTTTGATGAAGTTCTTGGAGCAGCTGCATTTGTGTGAGCCTTTGGTGTTGTTACAGATGTGAGAGCAGATCCCGAACTGCTTGCACTCGTTCACATCTGTTGAGAGAGAAGGCGTCATGTTACAAGAACATGGACTGCACAAAAACAGTACATCTTTAAAGTGAGTTTTCCATTTGTCTCCAGTGAATGATGATACGATGCATATATTCCTGTGTGATGCTGCTGGTCTGGTTTGGTGTCGCAGGAGCAGGTTCTCTTTAATTTTGTATAAAGATAATTAATTAAAACTGTGCTCTATTTTTCTTTGTTATTGCTGTTTGATTAATATTCCCTAATAGGGATCAATTTAAGAACTTTGGCTAACGTTCTCTAAAAGTTTGTTCTATGAACAAACATTCTTCCAGTAACACTAATAGAATGTTTGTTCAATGTCATCTGGTGTTTAACAATGTTTTCAAAATGTTAGCAAATATTTTCTACACATCATTTATGTTTTTTGTTTTGCTTCTGCAATGTTTTAGTTGGACTTTCATATAAGTAAAAAAGAATGTAAATACTCATTTCAGAACTTTCAGAGAACATTCAAAAGTAACATTCCAAAACTGTTTCCTTAACATCCACGTAACCAAGAATTTATTTTTTAAAAACGTATAAAAAACGTGTTTTTATGATTGTTTGAACATATTTTGTAATCTGGGATGTTGTTTAAATCTGATATCAATTAGATACTATATACGTATATATTACAGTGCTGTCAAACAATTAAAATATTTAATCGCGATTAATCGCATTAATGTCGTAGTTAACTCACGATTAATCAAATTAATGTCATAGATAACTTGTGATTAATCGCATTAATGTCATAGTTAACTCACGATTAATCGCATTAATGTCATAGTTAACTCGCGATTAATCAAATTAATGTCATAGTTAACTCGCGATTAATCACATTAATGTCATAGTTAACTCGCGATTAATCACATTAATGTCATAGTTAACTCACGATTAATCACATTAATGTCATAGTTAACTCGCGATTAATCGCATTAGTCATAGTTAACTCACGATTAATCAAATTAATGTCATAGATAACTCGTGATTAATCGCATTAATGTCATAGTTAACTCGCGATTAATCGCATTAGTCATAGTTAACTCACGATTAATCAAATTAATGTCATAGATAACTCGTGATTAATTGCATTAATGTCATAGTTAACTCACGATTAATCACATTAATGTCATAGTTAACTCGCGGTTAATCGCATTAGTCATAGTTAACTCACGATTAATCAAATTAATGTCATAGATAACTCACGATTAATCGCATTAATGTCATAGTTAACTCGCGATTAATCGCATTAATGTCATAGTTAACTCGTGATTAATCTCACATTTTTATCTATTCTAAATGTCTCTTGATTTCTTTTTCTCACATTTTTTCTCATTTTAATGCAATTATCAACATGGAAAAGTGGATCGGCTTGCTTTGTGCAAATGTTTTTTATTGAAAACAACATTGGCATATACTGTGTTCAATTTCACACTAACATTCTCACTTGGAGCAAATAATCTCTCAATGTCACACTGTCCATCAATAAAAGGGTGACAGAAATACTGACGAGGTCCTGATATTGACGAGGGGGCGGAGAATTCACATCAGCTGTGTGTGTGTGTGTTTTTGGCCATCAAGTGGTATTTCAGACTGGACATGCTGTGATGATGATAGCTCAGTTCACAACGACAAAACACACAGACCACTTTGGTCTTGTCAATTGAAACATTTGGCAACTTTTTTAGTAAAGTAAAGTTTCCATTCAGAATCGTATTGGCATCCATTTTGGCGTCTCGCGCTCGTCATCCACTCAAAATGTACAACCGTTAACCTATTTTGGCCAGCTCGCAAGCCCAAATGAGTGTGTGCGGCATGCTTGTTGTTTTGTTTCTGGTCTAGCTAGACCACTTGCGCTTTGGTCGACGAAGCAACAAAACGCGGCGCAAGCCATTGAAATGAATGGGTTTCATAGCGTAGTGCCGTGCATACTGTGTCCTGTTGCAAAAGCATATGAAAAAACACTACAAAGTTTGCTAGGCCAAAAAGACCTTTAATCGCGCAATAAAAAAATTTGCCGCCATTAAAATGGGTTTGCGTTAACGCCGTTAATAACGCGTTCAACTGACAGCCCTACTATATTATAAATATTTATCAACTTGAAAGAGAGTGTGTTTTACCCATGGGTACATTACGATTTAACAAAGTAAAAGAATCAGTGGTTTAGTTGGCTCCCATTCTCATGTGTGTGTGTGTGAGTGTGTTGTGCCGGTACCTGTGCAGGTTTTCAGGTTTGCTTTCTGGAAGCCGGGTCTGCAGGAGCAGAATCGAGTCGGTTCCGTTCACCACGCACTGACTTTCATCTCCACACATACTGCGGTTCTGATGGCATTCATATAGACCCGAATCTGTCCAGACACACACAGCAACACACATACACACTCAGGATACCTTCATCTTCTAGTTTTGACAAAAATACCAGACACACACACAAAAGAATAAACTCACCTTTCTTGTTGCAGTTTATCTCATCGGAGCCGTAGTCCTCACAGTCATTGAAGAAATTGCAGCGTTGGTTAATACTGATACACTTTCCACTACTGCATGTAAACTCACCCTTTCCACACGACGCAGGTCCAGGAGGTTCTGACAGGAAACAGACAAATTCACTTTATAATCAAGGACTTCTTCACAGGAAATGACATCATTTGTGTCCTCATGACTTCACAGCCTACTGACATAATGAACATGACACTGATGATCTTAGTCACGTTATCTGGTAGACCCAAATCTTTCTGAGATGGTAAAGCTGAAGAAAAATATTAAATGTAATTATAAATTAAATTACACATTATAAATCAGTTTTGTCCCCAATACATTTAAATGGGTTATAAAATAAATATGTGCAATGGAAAAAATGACCCACGACCTGAGACTGGAAGCACATAAATGTAAAACACGATGGTGGAAATGGACTTATGTAACTCACTCAAATGTATGAAACACATGGAAGACCTGTATTTGTAGCACCCTACTAGTTGTTGTTGTTTTTTTGTTTTTGTTTTGTGTTCATTGTGTAAATTAAGAAATGCAAATAAAAAAAAACTCTGAAAAAACTGAAAAAAAAAACATTCAGTATCTGAGGAATGACATCATCAAGCAAGATTTCATTGTTTGCACTTATGTTGGCCTTTCCAATCTCATTATTTTAATTTCCAATTTCATTATATTGAGAAATTTATTTTCTTGGCATAAAGTTCGTGAAAAACATTCACGGTTAAACTTGTGATGTGGTGCAAGACATTTTTGCACTGATCTTAAATTTTATAACATTCATCCCAAAACTTATGATGCAACAGGGTTTAATTGTACATTGTACAAGACATGCTTTAAAAGAGAAATACCATGGGTTCTTGATAATTATTCTATAATATGCAATATGTGAAGGCACTCCAAAACTGTGTTACTGCCAGAATTTACTTATCTATTCTATCTATTCTTATCTAATATAGTTTTCTATTCAAATTATATGTGCGCTGTATATAAATTCATAGTTAACTCGCTATTAATCACATTAATGTCATAGTTAACTCGTGAATAATCTCATTAATGTCATAGTTAACTTGTGATTAATCGCATTAGTCATAGTTAACTCGCGATTAATTGCATTAATGTCATAGTTAACTCGTGATTAATTGCATTAATGTCATCATAGTTAACTCGTAAGTAATCACATTAATCTCATAGATAACTCGTGATTAATCACATTAATGTCATAGATAATTCGCGATTAATCACATTAATGTCATAGTTAACTCGTGATTAATCACAATGTCATAGTTAACTCGTGATTAATTGCATTAATGTCATAGTTGACTCGCGATTAATTTCATTAATGTTATAGTTAACTCGCGATTAATCACATTAATCTCATAGATAACTTGTGATTAATTGCATTAATGTCATAGATAACTTGCGGTTAATCACATTAATGTCATAGTTAACTTACATTAATCACATTAATGTCATAGTTGACTTGCGATTAATCACATTAATGTCATGGTTAACTCATGATTAATCACATTAATGTCATAGTTAACTCGTGATTAATCACATTAATGTCATAGTTATCTCGTGATTTATCACATTTATGTCATAGTTAACTCACGATTCATCCCATTAATGTCATAGATAACTCGTGATTAATCGCATTAATGTCATAGTTAGCTTGTGATTAATCGCATTAATGTCATAGTTAACTTGCGATTAATCAAATTAATGTCAAAGATAACTCACAATTAATCACAATAATGTCATAGTTAACTCGCGATTAATCGTATTAATGTCATAGTTAACTCACGATTAATCATATTAATTTCGTAGTTAACTTGCGCATAAATATCTATAAATAAAGATTGCATTCAACCTTAAAAAAAAAATTATATATATCTATACACTCTGATATTTCAGCAATAAATGGCACAGAATGACCCTGAAACACAAGTGATAATGATGTAATGGCACAGGAAAATATTGCACGTAAAAAAAAACACATGACTTTTTAATCTAAGAAAAGTGGCAATTACTCACCGCAGTTGAGTTCATCACTGTTGTCTCCGCAGTTGTCAACACCGTCACATTGTTTCGACACTGGCAGACACACTCGGTCATTATTGCATCTGAACTGTCTGGTGGGAGGACACTGGAATCTCTCTGAAACACACAGATTAAAAACACACTGATCTTTCTTGATGTGAAGAGTCAGATCATTGTAAATAAACATAAACTCCTGATGCAAATTAAGGAGGCCTGTTTCACACGTCTACATTACCGGTGGGAATTTTCTATTAACAAGTTGCAGTATTCACACTGTATACAGATAGTCCAACACATAGATGTTCAAACCTGGACTCTAAGAGTGCCGGTTTTGTGGTTTTGTGTTCCAGGAAAGTTTTGCTGATGTTTGTGAATATGTTATTTTTAAATGTTTCTGGTCAAGACTGGGGACCGGCTCGCTGCCCTCAGCCTCCTAAAAGCCCAGACCTCATGACTATCATCTCCAAAAAGAGGAAGTCCTGATGACCCCCCTTGGGATGGGGCATGTAAAAATAAAACAGCCCACCCCTTCCAAGCAACCCCACAAAACCTCGGTACCATCCAAGCCATCTCTGGTGTTTAGGGGGGCAGTGGCTTCCAGCTAAATGTTGGGTGTCCCATTGCTTCCTGTTGTTGCCCAGGACACGAAACAACAACAAAAAACAAGTGGGAAGTATCAAAATTGGTTCCCATTTCAGAGTACTTGGCAGCATGGAAGCTCCTGCTGGGTGTCTCTACGTGGGACTGTAAAAAAATCTTACAGGATCCAGTATGTCCGCCGTTATTTTGCTTTAAACTCTAAACTGTTTTCACACTTATTTCAGACTAACGATAACTATAGCGATAAATACTGTATATATTAGTTCTGTTTATTCTATACATTTAGCATGATTTTTAAAACTATATCTTTATCGTTTTCATTATAGTTTTCGTCTTTGATGTGAACAGGCCATTATCTGAGATTTTTTTGGCTTTCGTCCATCAAGTTTAACCCTCTGGGGTCCAAGGTGTATTTGGGGTCCTTGAGATGTTCTGACATGCCCAGACATTTGTGCTTTTTTCAGTTTCTTATAAACATATTAATGGCACAGGTGAAATTACACTCTATTTAGCACAAACAGGGCTACCATAATATGTGAGCAACATGTATGTACATGTTTGTATTTTTGAGAGAATATTGTTTATGCATGATTATTGATAAACAAAAATTGAAAGTTTCTGAAATAAGGCCACAAAACACATACGAAATATGCGTCCGCAAGACTTTGGACTAATGGATATTGTGGCTTAGAGTTTTTTTCTTCACAATGATCTGAAAATCCTCCTAATCCAGCACATCCATTAGTCCAAAGTCTGTGCGTGACGCATTATATTCGTATGTCGCCCCCCCCCCCGTGGCCTGATTTCAGAAACTTTCAATTTTTGTCTATCAATAATGATGCATAAACAATATTCTCTCAAAAATACAAACATGTACATACATGTTGCTCACTGTTATGGTAGCCCTGCTTGTGCTAAATAGAGTGTAATTTCACCTGTGCCATTTAATATGTTTATAAGAAAAAAACTGAAAACAGGCACAATGTGGGCTGGGTGCATGGCGGACCCTCGGAGGACCCCAAATACTCCTTGGACCCCAGAGGGCCAATCTTGATGGGCGAAAGCCAAGAAAATCTCAGATAGAATGGCCTGTTCAGCCATGGAAGACGAAAACTGTGATGCAAAGTCGATAAAGATACAAGTTTTAAAAATGGATGCTAACATGTATAGAATAAACAGAACTAATATATAGTATTTATCGCTATAGTTCATCGCTAGTCTGAAATAAGTGTGAAAAACAGTTTAGAGTTTAAAGCAAGTGATCGGGCGACCGTATCCGGATCCTGTAAGATTTTTTTACAGTCCCGCTTTAATGAGACACCCAGCAGGAGCTTCCGTGCTGCCAAAGCAACTCTGAAATGGGAACCAATTTTGATACTTCGCACTCTGAGTTTTTTGTTGTTGTTCTGGTGTCGGCTAACAGGAAGCAAGATGGGACACCCGACATTTAGCCTACAGCCGCTGCCCCCCAGAAAACACCAGAGAATGGCTTGGATGGTACCGAGGTTTTTTGTGGGGTTGCTTGGAAGGGGTGGCTGAGTTCATTTACATGCCCCATCCGAAGGGGGGTCATCAGGACTTCCTCTTTTTGGAGATGATAGTCGTGAGGTCTGGGCTTTTGGGAGGCTGAGGGCAGTGAGCCGACGTCCCGAGCTCTTGACCAGAAACATTTAAAAAGAACATATTCACAAACATCAGCAAAACTTTCCTGGAACACAAAACCACAAAACCGCACTCTTGAGAGTTCCAGGTTTGAACATCTATGTGTTGGACTATCTGTATACAGTGTGATTGCTGCCAACTTGTTAATAGAAAGTTTCCCACCGGTAATGCTGTGACGTGTGAAACAGGCCTCCTTAATTTGCATCAGGAGTTTTATGTTTGTTTACAATGATCTGACTCTTCACATACGAGAAAGATCAGTGTGTTTTTAATCTGTGTGTTTGGGGGAGATTCCAGTGCCTCCTCACCACCAGACAGTTACAGATGCAATAATGACCGAGTGTGTCTGCTCAGTGTCGGAAAGCAATGTGACGAGTGTTTGACAACTGCGGAGACAGACAGTGAATGAACTCAAACTGCGGATTGAGATAATTGCCACTTTTCTCTAGATTAAAAGTTGGTGGTTCTTTTTGCAATCGCGAACTACTTCTTCCTGTGCCGTTACATCATTACTCACTTGTGTTTCAGGGTCATTCTGTGCCATTTGTTGCTGAAAGGGTGTCAGAGTGTATAGATATATATAATTTTTTTTTTAGGTTGAATGCAATCTTTATTTATAGATATTTATGCGCAAGTTAACTGCGAAATTAATATGATTAATCGTAGATTTACGCACTGACATTAATCCGATTTAAATCCGCGAGTTAACTATGACATTATTGTGATTAATTGTGAGTTATCTTTGACATTAATTTAATTAACCGCGAGTTAGCGTAGTGACATTAATGCCGATTAATCACAAGCTAACTATGACATTAATGCCAGTTAATGCACGAGTTATCTGTGACATTAATGGGATGAAATCGTGAGTTAATGCTATGTGACATAAATGTGATAAATCACGAGTAGCTATGACATTAATGTGATTTAATGATCACGAGTTAGCTGATAAGACATTAATGTGATATTAATCATGAGTTAACCATGACATTAATGCGCATAACGACGAGATCAACTATGACATTATAAATGTGATTAATCGTGAGTTAACTATGACATTAATGTGATTAACCGCAGTGAGCTACTAACATTAATGCAATTAATAGCAAGTTATTGATGAGATTAATGTGTATTAATTGCGAGTTAGCTATAACATTAATGAAATTAAGTCGAGTCGACTATGACATTAATGCAATTAATCACGAGTTAACTATGACATTGTGATTTAATCGCATGAGATTCTAGACGATAGACATTAATGTGATTTAAATCGCGAAGTTCTACTATGACATTAAATGTGTATTAATGACGAGTTATCTGATGAGATTAATGCTGATTACTCGAGATTAACTGTATGAATGACATTAATGCAAATTAATCGCGAGATTAAGCTTATGACGTTGAGTGCAATTAATTCGCAAAGATTAACTGCTGGGCTAATGGTCGATTAATCACGAGTCAGCTGTGACATTAATGTATTATTCGCAATGAGTTAACTGTGACATTAATGTGATTAATCGCGAGTTCTCTATCGAGAATTTAATGTGATTACTCCGAGTTCGCTATGATGAGCATTAATGCATTTAATGACGCAGTTTACTGTGACATTTAATGCAATTGGTGATCTCCGTTGTCTATGACTAATGCGATTAATCGCAAGTTAACTAAATGCACATTAAATGCGAGTTAATCACAAGTTAACCATAAAATTAAATGCGATTAATCGCTCAAGTCAACTATGACATTAATGAGATTATTCAGCGAGTTAACTATGACATTAATGTGATTAATAGGAGATTAACTATGAATTTATATACAGCGACATATAATTTGAATAGAAAATTATATTAGATAAGAATAGATAGAATAGATAAGTAAATTCTGGTAGTTAACAGTTTGGTAGTGCCTCCACATATTGCATATTATATGGATAATTATCGAGAACCCATGGTATTTCTCTTTTTTGAGCATGTCTTGTACGATGTACAATTAAACCCTGTTGCATCATAAGTTTTGGGGATGTTATTGGATTCAAGATCAGTGCAAAGATGTCTTGCACCACATCACGAGTTTGAGCCGTTGAGTGTTCGCAATTAAACTTCATGTCAAGAAAGTAATTCTCATATAATGAAATTGGAAATTAAAATAATGAGATTGGAAAGGCCAACGTAAGTAGCAAGCGATGAAATCTTGCTTTGATGATGTTCATTCCTCAGATACTGAATGTTTTTTTTTCCAAGTTTTCAGTGAGTTTTTTTATATTTGCATTTTCTTACTGACACACAACTGAACACAAAAAAAAAACAAAAAAACAACAACAACTAGTAGGGTGCTACAAATACAGGTCTTCCATGCTGTTTCATACATTTGAGTGAGTTACATAGAGTCCATTTCCACCGTCAGTGTTATACATTTATGTGCTTTCAGTCTCAGGTTGATGGTTAGTTTTCCCATTGCACGTATTTATTTTTATAACCCGTTTAAAAATGTACTCGGGGACAAATCTGATTTATGATGTGTATATTTTAATTTATTATTAGATTTATATTTTTCTTCGGCTTTACCAGTCTCAGAAAGATTTGGGTCTACCATAGACCGTGTGTACTGGAGACTCATATCAGCGTACATGTTCATTATGTCAGTAGGCTGTGAAGCTCGTGAGGACACCAATGATGTCATTTCCCTGTGAAGAAGTCCTTGATTATAAAGTGAATTTGTCTGTTTCCTGGTCAGAACCTCCTGCTGAGACTGCGTCGTGTGGAAAGGGGTGAGTTTACATGCAGTAGTGGGAAATGCTGCTCAGTATTTACCGACAGCTGCAGTTTCTTTCAATGACTGTGAGTACGGTGAGTT
>JAQIUQ010006325.1:0-17750 GCA_030378365.1 Hybognathus amarus
TTTATATGCTGCGTTTGCAGGACATAACTGATCCGCGGCTGTACCACAAACATCCCGGTACTCATCGACTTTTTATTTTAACACATACTCACTATTTCAACAACGTAATCCAATTATTCCATGCATTACTTCTATATATTAAGTTTCCAAGCAAGTGGTCAAATATGTAACCATGTACTTATATTAAAATCACAAACATTTTAAATGAAAACTTAAAATTGACAAAAACAACAAACTCTCATGGCTTTTTTTTTCGCAATTACATTTTAATACAACAAATCTTGCATGTCGCAAAGAAAGTTGTTTTTCCACCTCCACGAAATGAGACGAGTGTCGTCCATGTTGCCTTGTTGAGGTAAATTGTAGTTTGTATCAGATACTGTATGAACAATATATAAACATCTGAATAAGTTGTGGCTGGCAATAAGGACAGATCTTTACTTAATGCTATTATTTGATGTGGGTCCATACCAATCAAGCTTATCTTCTCTTGATAATCGACGAGATTCCAGGCTACTGCTCCCCCCAACTCAAATCCGCGTTTGGCTAGGGGCAGCAGGACAGATGTCATATCAACAATATGGCCGCGGTTAGCTACTTCCGGTGTTTGCGAATAAGGTCTATATGCTGTCAATTATAGTTCCTGGAAAGAAATTTGTAATCGGCAAAAATCTGCATCAGCAGGTCACACTTAAAAAAAAAACAGAATCAGTCAAGAAAAGTGCAATCGGTGCATCTCTAATCAGATGTCCTTTTTTGTCAGATCAACTGTCCAAAATATTGAAAAATTACTTGAATGATTGAAGCCACACTGCAGAACTTTTTAACCACTAGATGGTGCTCTAACCTGTAACTTTATATAAGCAGTGTAGTATTTTCTGGTATTGTCCCTAGAGGCCACAAGCTCCACAGCACTGTCGCAAATTAAAGTCAACAAACAGTCAACCGGTCAGCCTCCCGTGTCTTTAGATTGTGTGTGCTTGCAGTGTTTGAGGCGAGCAGCCTTGCCTGCGCTCGATTCCCTTATAGCAGTCGGCTGAGAGAGAGCGAGCGGGGTGAGCCCTGAGGAGCTTATCATGTCTGTGAGTGAATGTGGGCGCGGGACAGCGGGCGCATTCACTGCACTGAAAACACCGTCGGCCTGAGCTGACTGTAACGTTATGTGTGTTGGTTTATTTTTACAGAAACCGTTGGACGTGGTGTGTAGTGTTTGTGGGTACTGCTAGTCGTGGGGCACGTTCACTGACGTTTAAAGCTCCAATATGTAAGGATTTTGTAATAAAATATCCAAAAATCACTTGCACGATGTGATATATTTCCTACAGTTGTGTACTTACAATATCCCCAAAGTCTCCAAAGTTCTTTTATTTCAGAGAAATTCCAATTTTAAAAAGTGTCCGTCCCAGAAAAAATGTCGCCTGTAAATGACGCAATATCCGCGCTTTCCTCGGCTATTCTCGGCTATCCTCGTTTCCGCTCGTATTGCCATAGCCATGACGTAAACATGGCGACAGACGCGGACAACTGCATAGTGAGTAACATCTAGCGGCACCCAGTTCTTGTTTTGTTCAAACACAGACCATGGCAAGCAGACTAGAATGAGGATCAATATCAGCGTGATGTTTTTGAGATGCCGATAGCTAGCGTCCGAGACTGACTTCCACTCGAGAGAGCTACGTAGCAGTCCGTGACTAATTTGGACTTGACAGAACTCACGAGTCACGACATTACAGCTTCATTGGACAGGTGAGCAAAATTATAAAACAAATCAATGTTATAACGTTAGCTTGACATGATGAAATGTTAGAATATGGTCAGTATGTTATTCTTATGTTGATCTAGCTGCTAGTTCGTATAGCAAACCAACTACAGTAACACGTAGAATAACATTATGACTTTCAACACACATTTAAATGCTGTTTAGTGTGATAGTGTAGCATTATTCCAAGTGGAACAGCGCTGCGTTTCCCTCACAAGTTTAATTCATCTAATAAACTGACCTGTGTGAGTAATCCAGCACTTGCGTGTAGTTCAATAGGATGAAATTTCCTTATTCCTTTATATCCGCGGACTCGCGTGTGATATATGTATATTATTAGCAATCGTGACCTGCTTCATACCACTATAATGTTAAAAAACATGAGTGTTTTCACTTATCCTTAAATATTATTAGATCCATCAGCTTGACAGCAAGTCCCATCATTCAGCTCGTTACTGCGTCATATACATTCGCCTTTGTTATTGTTGGAAACGGCGCCCTCTTGTGCCCAACTAAAGTTACATACTGGCGCTTTAATGTAACGTTACATTTGACATGAGTCGATTTTATTTGTGCGCGCCCTGCTCAGGCGGGCTGTGTTTGTGTGCAGAAATGAACACTGGGCTGTGGGCATTTTATTACACTCGTAACACCATTCGGCTGTGGCCGGAATACTAGAAAATACTACACTGCTTATATGAATTTATCTGGGATACCTTGGAAACAACATTTGTGTGCAGGCAAGCGTCCGGCATCGGTCAGAGCACCCTTCCTCCTCTGTTAGCTCACGCCCAGCAAGTGAAGCGAAAGCTGAGACCAAATGTGTTAATCCTCGTCCGGGTTTTAATTCGTCACTCTCCCCTTTTCTTTTTAGTTTCCTCTGATAAAATCCGTTGGCTTCTTCCTTGTAGCTGTTGTTCGGCCATGACGAAAACATACAGACGGCAATCAAACACGAGTCGAGCACTAACGTCAGACTCTGAGGAAGTTTGGGGTGGTGGGGGAAGTGACGTATGCCGGAAAGCGGTCGAATTTTGTAGTTCTTTTTGTGCTCGGGTTCCTGACCCGCAACCCGAAGTTACAAAGTGCTAGTAAAAGCGATACAGACACCTTCAGGCTACGGCAGACGTGTCATTCAACCTATTGTAAGTCGATGTACCATCTCAATGGGTTTAGGTCATTTATTATAAAGGCTGAAGAGTTCCATAGTGTGGCTTTAAGAGATGATCAAAATAGTAGCAAATTTATTTCTGTTAATTTGCTGATCAATTAATTAAATAATTGTGACAATTCTATTTATTTATTTGTTTTTTAGATGAAAAACATGGATCTTAAGGATTCTTATGATCTTTATGATTCTACATCAGAGAGTTCAGATTCCTACATTTCAGATATCTTTTCTGAAACCGACAGTGAAGATAACATCATACCAGACCAGACAAAACTTCAGCTTCTCGATGAGATGAATGTTGATGAATCTGGCTCGGCGAATTCCCCCGTCCACGAGACAACGTCTGACCAAATGAACTTTGATACCCACAGTCTTACATCTGAAGCATCTGGAACAGCAGAAGAACCCTGTTCGAGTCAGAACACTAAAGACGGCGTCAGTTGTTAGTGCATACCAGAAAAGAGGAGGCAGCAGAGTGTACGACAAGAGACATTACTGCTTGTATTGCCGTAAGCCTTATGCTAAGATGGCAAGGCATCTAGAAGGTTCACATAAAAAAAAATCTGATGTGGCGAAAGCTCTAAGCTTCCCGAAGGGATCCAAGGAGAGGAGAAAACTGCTAGATTATATTCGCAACAGAGGAAACTATGCTCACAATGCCGCTGTTGTGAAATCAGGCAAGGGGGAACTTGTGCCATTTAAACGGCCGCCTAAGGAAGCGCAGGCGGATGATTTCATGCACTGTGTATACTGTCAAGGGCTTTTTATAAGAAAGGTCCTGTGGCGACATATGCGCTACTGTAGACTTAAACCTCGCTCAGTCGCCCCCAAACCAGGAAAATACCGTGTTCAATCGTTGTGTGAGATACACAGGGCCTGTGCCTGCAAACATAACTAAACAGCTGTGGGGAGTAATAACCACCATGACTCCTGACCCGATCACGGATATAATAAAAAATGACAAAGTAATTGTTGATTTTGGACAGCACTTGTTAAACAAAGGTGGGATTTCAGCTAAGAATAAACAGGGCGTGCGAGAGAAGATGCGAGAATTGGGAAGGCTGCTTGACAATGCTAGGAAAGTCACCACCTTAAAAACAATTAAAGATTGTGTAAATCCAAAGAAGTATATGGAGACTGTCAAAGCTGTCAGGTACACATGTGGGTATGACGTTGAATCCGACAAGTTCTTGATTCCGACGCTCGCCACCAAGCTTGGGAATTCCCTAGTTAAAGTAAACAAAGTCTTAAAAGCTCAGGGTTTACTCTCAAACAACAAAGAGCTTGTGAAGAATGCCAGTGAGTTTCAGGAGATCCATGAGGAGAAGTGGAACGAGATGATCTCGGCTGCGGCGTTGAGGAACATCAGGGAAGCAAAGAGCAATGTGCCGACTATCATGCCCTTTACCGAAGACGTCCAGAAGATGCATACGTATCTCAGTCAAGTGCGGGATAAGTGGAACAGTTGCCTCTCTGAAAGTCCCTCTGCTAAAGCCTGGACGGAGCTGGCGAAGGTGTGTCTAGCACAGGTGATTCTCTTTAACCGGCGCAGGGAAGCAGAGGTGGCGAACACGCCTTTGTCTGCATTTTTATCAAGAGACACTTTTGACCCGCATGTGGATGTGGGCTGGGCGCTCTCCGAAGTGGAGAAAATACTCTGCAGAAACTTCTCAATGATTGTCACCAGAGGAACGCATGGTTGGCCCGTTCCAATTCTTCTGACTCCACAGATGTTGAGTGCCCTAGAACTTCTTGTTCAGCACAGAGAGGCTTGTGGGGTTTTGAAAGACAATGGGTTTTTGTTCGCAAGGCCAGAAGCCATGACTCATTTCCAAGGGTCAGACTGCCTCCGTGCCTTTGCAAAAGCGTGTGGTGCAAAGTTTCCCAAGTCACTGACGTCCACCAGACTGCGGAAGCAAGCCGCAACCCTTTCAACGGTGCTGAATATGACCGACACGGAGATGGAGGCGCTCGCCAACTTTCTCGGACACTACATAATAATCCATTGTGAGTTCTGCCGACTCCCTGAGAAGACCCTGCATCTTGCCAAGATCAGCAAAGTTTTGATGGCTCTCGAGCAAGGAAGATTAGCTGAGTTCCATGGCAAGAACTGGGATGAAATTGTGATCGAAGCCTGACGGTGTGTTCATTTATTTGATTACACTTTAGCTAACATGAACTAACAATGAGCAATACATTTGCTACAGTATTTGTTAATATTTGTTTATAAAAATACTCTGGTTCATTATTTAATTCACGGTGCATTAACTAATGTTTTTGATTTCAACAACATTAGTAAATGTCGAAATTAACCAACATATGTCAACATATGATTTTCAAGTCAAGTGGCATGTTATCTATACGCATTTTGAGCTATCTGCGTGTATGTCTACTTCGTTAAATGTTTGAGTGATTCCGCGTGTATGTACACAACGTTAAATGTCCGAGCAAAACGAAGCAAAATGTAGATCTACATCTGGGGAGCGATATTTTGTTTTCCAAGATGGTTGGGGAAGACTCGTAAATTGTATTAACCTCAGTGACGGGTAGGTTTAGGGATGGGGTTGGGGTAGGTCATATATTTATATATACAGTAATGTAACGTTAAGTCAACAGCGTTCATAAACACGCTGAAAAGCGATTATTTGTGTTGATAGCATGTACCGAAATGCAAATACGAATTGGCGTGTCATACATAGGCTATTTCATGAGATGAGTCTGATATTACTAAGAAGAATTGCTGCTTTAGAAGTATTGTTCATTCTTAGGCCGTGTGTCCACCAAAGCGTTTTTCCATGCGCCTGGCGTACGTTTTCAGTTGTTTTCAAGGGAAGCGCCGCGTTTTTTAAACGCCATGAGCGCAACGAGGCGCTGAACTTTTTTTTTTTTTGGTCGCAGGGAGTTGAAAAATTTTCAACTTTGGATAAAACGCAGCGCTCATTACCGTCACTTTTACCCAGCTGTCCAATCACAGTGGAGGAGGGGCGGGACTAAACCACACTGACCAACTGTCAGAACATTGATCTGTACAACAACATCAACCAACAGAGCTAACCAAACAAAATGGATGAAAAATGAATTTTTAGTATGAAACAAATTATCTGCGAAATCAGTTACAAGTAAACTGTGCTGCGGATTTTCTGTGTCATAGCAACGAAACATCTCAACGGAAAAGACGCTGCGCTGCCAAAACACTCTCAGGAGCCCAAAACACAGCATCTTCAGCAGAGCGCCTGAGCGTTTTCAGCTGGCTAAAACACTTTGGTGGACACACGGCCAACTAAGGAAGTTAACAAAGTACTGTAAAGTGTTATCATTTGTTTGATTTTTGTTAGTTTGTTCTGTGTTTACTGCTTTCTGCCTAATCCCTTTGTGAAGCTGTGCTTTGTATGTCCTCCACAGAAAAAGTTGTGAACTGTGATGAGGAAGACGGGCACATACAGGAGGGACACTCTTCATCTACTGTTTATGGTTTGTATTACTCAACTTCAAGTAGCTTTACTGTCATTTGAAATAATTCCTGTTGCTATGTCTTATAGAATTCATTGAACATGCTAGATAGTATGCTAGATGGATTTATGTAATTAATCCAAAAATGTTGTAATTAATCCAAAAATTAATGAATGCATAAAAAGTGATCTGATTTAACCATTACGTTTTGAAGACAGTACAGTACACTTATAGCAAATATCAAAAAATATTATTTCCCCTATTATCTATTCAGTCCAAATGGCAGAATCTAGAAATCAGTGTTTCACTGGTCGCGTGTCACAATACAGATTTGCGCAAAATGTTTGCGATATTTCAGCCTGTTCTCATCCCAAGGCGTCACATACTGACACTTTTGACATTTCGTCTACATCTAGCGCACATGCCACTCTTTAGTCAATATGAGACGCAGATATATATGGGCCAGAAGGCGCCTCCTGGTGGTCTAACCCTAACACTACCCCAGAACTAAACCTACCATAACCGAACAAAGCTCTGTGCGTGTTATATTGACGCTAAAGGGTGCCATGTGCGTTGGACGATTTAGACGAAATTTCAAAAGTGTCACTAAATGACGCCTTAGGATGAGAACGCGTTGGATATTTCTAAATGTCGATAAAAACAATTGTGAAATTTCTATTAACCAATGTTATGCGACTAAAAATTTTTTCCTCTTGTGATAAGTCATTCCAAAAAGTATGGCAACGGATGTCGCTAGGTTTACATATATCCCAGTCACCGGACTAGCCGTTATTATTAATGGAAGGAGACGTACAGACGTATCCGAGCATTAATGGAGAGGCAATCCATATGGCCCCTATGAGGCGATTCTGGGTGTTTCCCCCTTATTTCTGCTTCAAGGTCTTGATTCGTGGCATTTCTTTGTTGTTTGGAATCTCTGTCTCATCTTCTGACCAACCACATCGCACCATATATGCCAGGTGACCTGTAAATGCGCAAAAACAGTTTCCATTGCAGTTTTGCGAAATACTGATGTAGGATTCAGAACTTCAGCACACGCTGCTTTTCTTTGTCCTTTTATTTATGTATTTTTACTATTATTTATTTATATTTTAAATAATAGTAAATTATTTAAAATATGAATATTATTTATTATATATTTTATTTTATATTTTTTTTACTACTTTCAGGTAAAACTACCCAGAGGAAAAACCCTGGCAGCAAACCGAGGTGCAGGCGGTGCAAAGGCACATGATGCACTTCATCACATCTTGTACTGTACCAGCAAAGAGTGACTGTGAGAAGTGTTTAAAGGCCGAACCAGAGGCTTTAAAGAACCGGGACTGGAAGAACCTGAAATTCTTCATATATAACCGCATTACAGCTTATAAAAAGAGTTTGCAGTGCAAATAATATGAAGATTACCAGCTCTGGTAGCATGGCAGTTTTTGTATACATTTGCCTTTTTCCATGTTTCTAAGTTTTTCCAGAGATTCCTACTCTTCTTCCGAACAGGTCAAAACTCCAGCCTAACTTGTAGGATATTGAACAGACCAGTAATTTTCAGCTTGTGGCCTTTATCAGTCATCATAAATATACTGTAAAACACATCCACACACATATTGGTATACAAAAATTCAATATCCTACAAGTTTTACTAGAGTTTTGACCTATTTTTTGTTTATATTTTTAGGTCTACATGATTTCCTTTTATACTTTTTAGTATAACGATAGTTTGTTTTGAGGTTCATGCAACTTTATTTGCTGAGTTTGTTTGTAAAGTTGAACTCCTTAAAAGTTAAATTCAGCTACTTAAATGTGAGTTGATGTTTTGAGGTTTAGTTCCTAGTTAGTAGTAGATTTATTTTCATGGTTGTAAGTACCAGGTGAATTAGTAGCAGATGGTTGGTTGTGGTTAAAACTGTTAAAGGATCATTCAAATTAAGGAAAGAATGGTTTGAAGTGGAAAGGTTTAAAGGTTAGACTTGATGGTTTGATGAATATCCAGAGTAATCTTTGTATATAATAAAGAATAGATTACTTTTTTACTGCTTCAATCACTGAGATAGGAGCATCAGTCAATCGAACCAAATATTAGTGTTGTGAAGACGACTACATGGAGATCACCAGCCACACTAGATTTCACAGGCCAGGCTAAAGCTAGTCCCAGACTACAATGCATGTTTGAGCAGTTTTAACTGAAAGCAACTTGCACTGACATATTTTAAAATGTATCAGTGCCATTGTTTTGTCTCAGAGATGCACATCAGTAATATTATAAATGTTACATAAATGTAGGGCTGGATATCGTTACATTTTATTTTTTTTTCAATATCAATACCTTGACTTTGATACCGGTTCCTGAACATTAATTTTTTCAATACCAATTTTATGAAACCTTTAACAACTTTGAGGGTTAGTATTCTCTCATTTTGCTACGAAATTCGACTAGCGAATCAGCGTTTCTATAATCGTCTGTCTCCGTTTCTGAGAAAACGGATTTTATTAAAGTTTTGCCTCTATACACTTGGCCTGCAGAACGCGGCTTCCGGAAGTAGAGACGCTGACTGAGATTCTTTGGACACACGTCATCAGGGTTCGTGCATAGAGGCTATTGAACTAAGGCCTAATGTAAGCCCTATCTATGAAACCGGGCCTAAGTGTGCTATGCAAGAGTGAGACTTTGCATAAATAACACCATTTGCAGGCCTCACTACATCTCTTTGTTATCTACAGTATGATCAACTAATCTGATGTTTTGTCCTGCTACTGCTATCTTTTAATTCGGATAGATTGAACTCTTTTTAAGGGCAAATGGACAAATTAAATCTTTTTTCAGGATTTACTTAATATAAATATGTATCATTTGTTATTAGAAATACACTTATTATTGTTGCAAGGTCCCCACAAATCAAATGGGAAATTGTGCAATTTATGCAAAACAAAAAAAAAAACATGCAAAGGAGGTCCCAATCTGGCACATTCATATGATTTCTCAGAAGTCCCCATTTAGCATGGTCAAGTCATCGATTCAGAGAGATCTGATGTTGTGTGTAAGCTAGCAAAGCTATGGTCAGTATCCCTGTTTTTCAGACTTTTCAGAATAAACTTAGACAGCCACATTATCTTTGCAAGCACAGATTGTTTTTAGTTCATTGATTCATTGTCTTTTTTCCAGTTATACAGTTTTTCATGACTTCATCTGCACATCCAGTCTTGATAGATGGCGTTAACGGATTAGGCTTGCTGTCCTTAGAGGAGGAGCTCGGTCCTGAGACGTGGCTTAATCTCTACTCTCCCTGGACTACAGAATTGGGTAGGATGATAAAGCACAGGAGTACTAGATGAACTGACATATGCCACACTTTCTCCACATTCAACCAGCATTATTTAAGCGTTACGTGCTTGATTAGTGATTTTAAACTGTATTTGTTTCACAAGAACATTACAAATTCATTATATATAACAAATTCAAAACATATATGTGGGGTATTTTGAGCTGAAACTTCACATACACACTCTGGGGGGACATCAGAGACTTATTTTACATTTTGTGAAAGAGGCATTATAGGACCCCTTTAACACACCTGACCTGACCTGACCTGATTCAGATCATCAGCTTCATTAACTCAACTGACTAGCTGTCCGTAATCACCCCTTATAGGACCCCTTTAACACACCTGACCCCTTATAGGACCCCTTTAACACACCTGACCCCTTATAGGACCCCTTTAAAATGTGTTTTAGTGAGTGAGAATGTGTTTAGAGTTTTGATACATATAGTGTCAAAAAAAAAAAAAAAAATATATATATATATATATATATATATACACCTCTCATTCACTATTCCCTACATTACTCCACTATGGATCACTTGAAGGAGTACATGAAAACGACTGAGTGAATTTTGGACAGAGTGAGCCGGAAGGGTTGCCGCTTTTGCATAGTTTGTTCTTGTTTACAGTTTTTCTGAATTGCTAAAACACTTATCCACATTCTATGAACCAAATTCTCAATAGTCTAAACCAAATTGTTGAAATTTAAATCTCTCTTTAAAACATTAAACAAGTTCAGGTGGTTAAAACACTGTTTGCATATCTCATGCACTCTTTTTTTTAAAACTATAAACACATTCTCACTCACTAAAACACATTTTGCACTGCGATGCACTTGTTTCAAAATGCTAAAGGTAGGCGAAAGCTAAACACAACTGCAACACAGTTGTCACCATTTACACACAAGACTCAAAATTGTTCACACTTATTTCTAATGATGTGACCAAACCAACTGTACATACGACAAGTCCGTTCAGAGTCCCTCAATTTCTTTTTTATTTTGGGTTGGACCAGTAAAATGTGAGTGGGTCTAAAGTTTTCCCTAGAAACAAATGCCTTAAATAAAAATTTAACCTTCAGAGAGTAGAAAAATTAATAGACAAACTGCCAAAATAGTTACACCTTTATATTTGGCAAATTAACATGTTCAACCAACAGAGCTCAATAAAGGCTGGACAAACCAGTATAGATGATAACCTGCATTCAGCCTTGTCAGATGTGCAAAGACAGATCACCTGAAAATAGAGTAGGTTAAAATAGTAATATTGAAGTTCATGATAGGTGGGTAAACCCGCACCAGGCTGACCGGGAGAGAGGGAGCATGAGGCGGCTGTAAAAGTATATATTACACAGTGTTTAAGAGATGATAGTATGCACTGTATATCTGCCACAATGTTAAGAGATGAACAAGAAGGCTAGTCAGGTGCTGGCAGCTCTTGCTCCCTCTCTCCCGGTCAGCCTGGTGCGGGTTTACCCACCGATCTAACTGCAATATTATTATTTTACCTACTTTATTTTCGGGTGAACTGTCTTTGCACTTCTGATTTGAATTTGATTTTCAACACTGAACTCAAGATGTCGCCATCCACTCACTTTACTATGTTTTTGCAAATACAGAACCAACCCCTAACCAACTTTGAACCAGTTGTAACATACAACAGCCTTGAAATGAGTCCATAGTCTCTATTGGTTCAGGTTTCTGAACAACGACACAAAAAACACACTCTGTACAAAACTTAAATAATCACAGGCAATATAATCAGGTGAGCAGAGGTTTATTAAATATATAATAATTTTTTAAAAAATCATTTATTGATTGTTTAAAAAAAGTTTATATATTTAAAACGTCTCGGTTACGGATGTAACCCTTGTTCCGTCGGATGACGACGAATGAGGATTTCACTTAGAAAGCCTATCAGCTTCGCTCAATATAAATTGAGCCACTGGCAAAGAAATGTTATTGGTCTGCAGATTTTGCATAGTATAACTTAAAAAAGGAGGAGCATAACATAAAAAGGAGGATGTTGGCAGCAATACAGACATGTACATTCACTGAGGAGCCAAGACTGAGGTCAAGTGATCCCCGCCGCACAACGGAAAGTGGCAGGAAGACAGAACGTCTCCATTCCCTACTCAGGGAACAAGGATTACACCCGTAACTGAGACATTCCCTTTTGTTGTCATTCCGAGTTCCGTCGGATGACGACGAATGGGGATACCAGTCTAATCACGCCACCTTCTCAGTTATCTTCCAGGGCACTGCGTAAATCTGAGATCCCTGTCGTGAGACTGGCACGGACGAAGGATTCCCATTTAGCACAGGAATACCATGGTACACTGGGGAGCATATCCCAAGTTTGAAGGGAAATATTCAATAACTAGGGGGGCATGGAGAATGCAGGTCTGCAGATGTCTGTTAGCGAGGGCGCCATGCGCTAGGACCCAAGAGGAAGCCACACTCGGGGTGGAGTGGGCAGTCACACCAAGGGGGCACGTTCTGACCTTGCTGTTGGTAAGCCAAAGCAATGATGTCCACTGTCCAGTCAGACAACCGTTGCTTGGAGAGAGCCTTTCCCTTTAGCTTCCCACCATAACAGACAAAGAGCTGGACTGAGGTCCTGAAACACTGCATTCTGTCTACATAGATGCGGAGAGCATGTACTGGACAGAGAATGCGTGCAGGTCCTCTACCCCTTGATGGAGGCCAATGCAATCAGATGCGCTGTTAGGCTCAAGGAAGTTAGGCTCGAGCTGATTGGGAAAGGTGCAAAGGGAGCACACTGCAGGGCAGTTAAGACCACTGAGAGGTCCCAAGAGGGCATGAGGAGCGAGGAGGGCATGAGGTGAGGAGGATTCAGTCACCTTGCTCCCCTTAGGAACCTGACGATCAGGTCATGCTTCCCTACGGACTTACCTTCGACCGGGTCATGGTGTGTGGCAAAAGCGGCAACATAGACTTTGAGGGTGGACGGAGACAGCCTTCAATCCAACCCATCTTGAAGGAAGGAAAGCACGACACTGAACATCTCTGGGGGTCTTCTTGGTGAGAAGAGCACCAGTTGACGTGTCTCGTGGAATAATACAGGGCGCAATGGGTCGAGTTGTGAGAAGCAAACATCTATCTGTGCCTCCCCAAATCAGCTGAACCGACTGAATGGAGTCGCCATTCTCCAGGGAGGGGCTGAAGCCGTGAGAGCTCGTCGGCTGCACAGTTCAGGGCTCCGGGAATATAAATGGCATAAAGCGACCTCAGATGCTTCTTATCCCATATGAGGAGGTGGCGGGCGGAGTCGCGACATATGGCGGGAGCGTAGACCACCTTGACGGTTGATGTACGCTACAGTTGCGGTATTGTCTGAACGGACTAGTACATGCTGACCCCTGAGTGTGGCTCGGAAGGGGCACAGGGCGAGCTGTACAGCCAGCAACTCGAGGCGATTGATGTGCCATTGGCGCTGGGGTCCTGTCCAGGAGCCCTTGGTAGCACGTCCATTGCACATGGCACCCCAGCCAGTGGTGAAAGCATCTGTCGCTACGACAATACGCCTGGAAGCTCGTTCCAGGGGCACTCCGGCCCGTAGGAAACTGATGTTCGACCATGGGGGAAGGTCTGCCGGCAAGTCGGAGTACACTGATACTTGCGAGTGCCATGTTGCCATGCCCACCTCGGGATTCGTCGCTAAGCCAAAGCTGAAGCAGTCTCATATGAAGCAATCCAATCGGCTTTGCCATGGCTGCAGATGCAATATGGGCCAGGAGCCTCTGAAAAACTTTCAGTGGAACTCTTGCCCTCGTACTGTTTAAGGCAGGGATGGGCAACTGGTCCTGGAGGGCCACAGTCCTACAGAGTTTTGCTCCAACCCTGAAAAAAAAACACCTGCCTGTAACTTTCTAGTAATCCTGATGACCTTGATTAGCTTGTTCAGGTGTGTTTGATTAAGGTTGAAGCTAAAATCTGTAGGACAGTGGCCCTCCAGGACCGAAGTTGCCCATCCCCTGAAGGCAAGCCAGCAGTGACTGCGCGCGCTCATTTGTAAGCTGTGCGGACATGGCGACCGAGTCGCCGCCGATACCCCCCATAAACAGCCTCAAACCCGTCTCTTCAGAGAGTAGTTGGGTGACGTCACAGACGCTTTGTCCATATTTTTTACAGTCTATGGAAAAAAAAACACTCACTGGCAAAACCACTGCACAGATAAGCAGGAAGTGTGCACTTGTGGGGAGATAGCCGTCACACCAACACCAAGAATCTGCTCGTTTTCAAAAAAGCAGACAATTCCAGGAGGCTTGTGGTACGAAGAATGATCTTGGCTTTGAAGCGAAGACATGTCTGTATTGCTGCCCTCCTTTTATTCTCAAAGGTGAGGGGGGGCATTTATTTGCCATTGGCTCATTTTATATCGAGCGAAGCTGATAGGCTTTCTAAGCAAAATCCCATTCGTCGTCATCCGTTGAAACTCGGAGTGTCAACGAAAGGGAACCTTTACTGGTGTACTATGTTTTGTATGTAATATAAATGTTTTAATGTGATCTGGCAACATTTTCAAAGTAAAGAACAACACATAAATATGCATCATTTTAACTGCATTACAGTTGTCTTTGTCAACACAGATTCTCCAATCCCTCATTTTCTTTCATATTATATCATCAATCTTAGACACATTTTGTTTACAAGATTTGATCATTTTACCCTCGTAGAAAGACCCTTAAAAATAGAGATATCCATTATAAAATGATTGTTACACTGATAATCTAAACAAAGATGGAAATAAACATAAACCAAAGTAATATTTGTTGACATTTATTGACACAGTTGTGATCTATCTCCACCATGCAATTATGAATAAAGAAAAGTACAAGTAGAGATTAATGGATAAAGGTGAATTAAAAGAAAGAAAAAAAAAAGCGTCAGGTATAATTCTCCTAATGTGTGTTATTGTTAGATAGATTAAATAAACTCAGTAGCTACAGTAATTTTAAAGTTAGACTCAGTCCAGTTCAATAAATCTATTCTTCACTAATTTTTGCTGATGTGTAAAAATCATTTGGGCTCTTTTTCACATGTATACATATTTAAGAGGGTTGTCTAGCAGTGCCATTAACAGTGCAATCTCAGTTTCAGGGGAAAATATTACGATAATTTAAAAAATTAACCGACTCACCATGTGAAAAAGCACTTTTTACTGTAATGAACAAGTAAAACTCACTTTTTCTAATCATGTTATCATTCTGTTAAAGGGTCAAAGCAACCCTTGAACGGCTTGTAAACAACCATACAAACCAACAGAATCTCACATGTATTTCGCTTCAGGCTTCAATCAGCTCATCTGTGTGGATTTTGTGGGTCAAGAATGTCCATAACTGTGGGCTATGTTGCTTGGCAACAGTCCTGTTTATACCCAAACCATTTAAATCTCCACAGTGACATACGTATGTCGACAGACGAGCTCTCGCTATCACTGTCTCACTATCATTTATCTTTCTCTGGCTGAGGGTCATTATATCTGTCCAGACAGCATTCGGTATATTTCAAATTCGTGGTCAAATAAATTTTGCGAATGAAAGGAACTGTCAAAATGACGTATTTAGAACAAATCGGAGAACAACACTAGACCTAAAATGATCAAGAGATTAAATGAATGGGCATTATAGTAGGCTATATTACTGCAGTTCATAAAGTATAGTTATGATCAACAGTGACTAATTCATTGATTTACTAAATTAGCAATACAAGAAACTAATCAAACTATGACAGCTGTCTCTTACATTGTTATGCAATTGGAAATTGAGTTAAACAATTATGCTGAACATGAGCTGTGACCTCTCTGTTGACCTGTCTTTTATTGTTATCTATATTGCTACTGCATCACTATAAGCATTTTAAGAGAAATTTAATGCAGAAAGTAATCACTAAATGGATAATTCCTTTGCAGATTTGCTGCTCCTGGTGTGACAGTCCAAACTGGTTTTTAGAGGGTTTTATGGTACTAAAATATATCTATGCAGTAGTTATAATAATACAAGTATTCACTTTGTATCTTTCGGGTTAAGATTTTGTTTGGGTGCAGTACCGTTCCCACTAAATTCAGTTAGTTTCCCATTCATTTACAATGTTTTTTTTTTCCCAACTGCTTACCCACATTTTTAAAACTGTCCCCCTTTTAAAACTCTACACTGCACGCACTTTACATGTTTATGATTTTGTAGTATGTTGGTATACAACAGTAATGTTCAGGCCTAATAAATAGTGTCTGTTTCTACATTGCATTGGTGTTTAATAAAAAAATACTGCCGGGGACGACTTCAGGAAGGAAAAAAGGATTCAAGCAATTCTATACTATCCGTTTTGCTTTTTTATTTTCTTCTTAATTTTCTTCTAATTTCTTCATCTCTTAAGGCCTCAATTTAATGCTTAAGTTCAATTTTAAATAATATAATGTTAGGTTATTATTAGCCGATTCCTGTATATGGTGTTTTCCATAATTATTAAGTTAATCACCAAATTTTGCTCCAAACACTTACTTATAACACTTACTTACAAGATAAAAAAAAAAATAATCTTTATAAACTTTGAAGAGACATTTGTTATTGATGTTACTGGATGAAATTTTTTTTCATAATCCTGCCAGAATGTTAGCCCCAACCCCTGTTACAGTAACTGGACAAGCATTTTTCACTTTTTAAGTGATTTTAACTCGTTTATGCTTCCTGAAGGTTGTCCATATCAGGCATAACTTTGAAATAAAATGAATGTGTAGTCCATTTCTGTTTGAGTATGGTATTTTCCAAGTGAATCACCAATTTTTGCTCCAAATACTTTATATTTCGACTTTATGCGAATGAAAAGCGAATTTCAGCGACAACCAATAGGAGGGGCTGTCAGTGAGAGCTCAGCGTCACCGTCTCGAGGTCGGGCAAGACGGAGATCCGAGAGCGATTCACTGTTTTATTTGTGTTTGACTGTAGGCTGTAACCACAAATATGGATATATAAAATCGATTCATGGAAACTGTCGACAAACTTCGTGAGTTTGTTTTCTACGATGATAGCTCGTGTGATGCAAGAGTTAGCAAGGATGTTGTAGTTCATTTTACAGTTTCCAACTTATCTTGATTATTAAGAAAATGTATTATTTGTCAAAATTCGAATGACGTTTTAGAAATGTATGACAATATGAGTATCCACTTAACACTGCTGTGGTAGGATGATATAACAACAATCTCAAACAGCATGTTACTTTTATGATTTTTAAGGCTTATTCCTAGTCAAATTAGAATATTTAGTTGTATAGATATGGCCAGTGTGCAGTCTACCAATAACATTTAAAGTGATAGCACTATACGAACGCCCACAGTGACTCGCAGCTACAGTGTGAACGGGGCTTCGGAGACACGGCAGCTGGCGACGCGATATTATATTGACGCGACGCGGATCTCGATCCCGCCTGAACTTCCTCTCACTGACGTCAGGCTCGCCGCTCCGGACACCGCGGAGGAGAAATGCTGCTTCTCCGTTCCTCCGAGGACGGGATTCAACCCCTACAACGGGTACAACAGCAGAAACAGCAAAAAGGTAACGCAATCCGACTTTTACGCGTATTTGACTGTTGCTTTCACAAAACCAGTGAGAAATGCGAGCTGCAGTGTCCTTGACAAATCAACTTCAGCTTTCTGTGGGATCATTGTCTCGAGCTGTGGATACACACGCCTCGGGATATGCTTGGTTTTGTTGGGAATGGCGGCTTTCATAAGTTTCTGGCAATAATAGCTACATTCGTCATCGTTCAAGTCGTTATTAAACCCCATACATTAAGCAACATCGTTTTCCATGGAAGTTTCAGGATTATCGAACTTTGAAAGTAGCCTACATTTTGTGGAAATTGACTTTCCCACCGCGAAGAAGATCTTCTAGATATTGACAGATATGAACCATTGAAATGTGAAGCTGTATCGGCGAGTGATGCGACGTGTTGTGTACTGGTATCGAAAAGAGGGATGCGGATGCTTTGATGTCTGCAAGTTTTCATCGGTGGGAA
>JAQIUQ010006326.1:0-144641 GCA_030378365.1 Hybognathus amarus
TGGCAATGTCTTCGTTCAGTTACGTATTGCTCAAATATTTTATAAATTAATGCATTTTGCAAAAATAAACAGTTATAGAAATAAAGAACTAAATAGAACATAACTCAAGGTGCATAATAACACTCTGTCTTCTGTAGAGCTATTTATAAGTGAACTTGGTATTTTAATTGTTAAACTTTCTACATATTGAATAATGCCACAATTGTATCTCTCTAAACCTGCTTACAATAGGGATGTAAAATTGATTAATAGTGATTAAATATATATATACACACACATATATGTACATGTGCATAAGTATTTATACAGACACAAAAATCATATATATATAACATATAAAACATGCACATATGTTATGTAAACACAGACTTTTATTTTAGGGAGGTGAATTTAATGAATTTTACATCCTACTTTAAAAACAGAATATGAATGCGTCTCATATTTGATTAAGTTTGGATAGTTGATTCTGTAAGTTTCCTGTTTATTACTGTGAAACTGCTTGAAACCATCTGTATTGTATATTCTATATAAATAAAGGTGACTTGACAATTAAAAGATAATTCTGAACATCTGCTCACCTTTTTCTCCAAGAGACCATCACCAAGAGTTGGCCAGTTTCAAAATCAAAATTTGTGAGGTCCACAGATTCGTTTATAGGTCCCATAAAGCTCAACCCTGACCTCTCACTTTGTGACCTACTTGGACTGAAGGAAAAAAAAACAGGGATTCAATATGAAAGTCTCATTATTCAGATTGTATCCGTTCCATTTATACTGTTTTAAATATTTACCTTTTATAGTATGTATCACTGCGTCCTTCACTGTTGCCTGACCGATCGGGAAAAAACCTGCTCACGCTTTCCATTCCTTCCCTAGTTGCAGACAATCTTCCCAACCTTCATCGACCTCTAACTGTGTTCGCTCCGTACAGACCTCCTAGATGAAAAAGAAAGAACCAGTACATCTGTTTTAGCTCACACAATGTAATGAAGCAATGCATAAGATGAAAGGCATTTTAATGAATAAAAGTTTGATGCGTTTAATGAGGAAGAATCCAGGTCATGTACATACCCACCACCTCTACCTCCAGCAGTTTTCAAAACACTAACTACACTCCCACTCCACTCGCTGCCAGCAAGGCTCTCGATTTCTCCATCCACACTCTGGAATCAAAGTCCTCACAGCTCTTCTTCGAGTGGTTCCAGCCAGTCACAAGGAGGCATGTCGACATCTTTGGAAGCTTCACCTTCTATTTCAGTTACAGCTTCCTCTTTGTTTTCTACTGTGACATTGGTCCTTAGATGTCGGTGCTTCTCTGGTAGGTTTTCTTGTTTTCCTCTGTATTGGCATCTTTTCCTTGGATATTGGTTCTCCAGGAACAGGTTCTTTGTTCCTCTGTATTGCATTTTTCCTTCAGATATAGGTTCTCCAGGAACAGGTTCTTTGTTTTCCTCTGTATTTGTCATCTTTTCCTTCAGATGTTGGTTACGGCATGTACATGTTCTTTGTTTTTCCTCTGTATTTTCATCTTTTCCTTCAGATGTTGGATCTGCAGGAACAGGTTCTTTGTTTCCTCTGAATTTGCAGCTTTTCCTTCAGATGTTGCTTCTGCAGGAACCAGGTTCTTTATTTTCCTCTGAATTTGGATCTTTTCCTACAGATGTTGGTTCAGCAGGAACAGGTTCTTTATTTCCTCTGTTGTTGCATTTTTTGCTTGAGTGTTGGTTCGATGGGTACAGGTTCTTTGTTTTCCTCTGTATTTGCGTCTTTTGCTTCAAATGTTTTGGTTGGATGGGTACAGGTTCTTTGTTTTCCTCTGTATTTGCATCTTGCTTCAGATGTTGGTTGGATGGGTACAGGTTTCTTTGTTTTCTTCTGCATTTGCATCTTCTACTGGAGATGTCTCGTTATTGCGGGTGCCTCAGCTGCTACTTCCTCTGTCTCCATGTTAGTAAACAGCCTGCCTGTTCTGCTCATTTGAGCTGCAATAAGAATGACAGCCAATGGTGAGACGTGTTATTTCAACTAAAAGATCATTTGAATCAAAGTTACATAACTGAATGGGAAAATAGAATGAACCATCTACTTTTTGCCCACTGAAAGTTTCTTATGAAGTTTAATCATCTACAAACTCTCTCTCACGTTATGCACTCAGCTCAGACACCTGCAATTGTATTCAACGGTCAGCAGACTGTATATTGTCGCTTTCCTTACAGGGACCAATCGTTTTATTTACAAAAGCAAGAAACTTTTGGATGGGCAAAATACTGTCTAGGTAGTCAGCACACGAGGTTTTGAGACACAGCCTAACACGTATAAGCGCCAATATGTAACGTTAGCGAGGTGGCTAAAGTGTTAGCAAGCGTGAAAGTGAGAGTAAAAAACACTGAATACTGATGTTTACCGAGACTATTGACTGATTTAATGGTTATGTTTAACTATAAGTCATACACACAATAAACCATTTAAAAAAACTTACCTGTGAAACCCTTAACGTACCCTCACATTGATATATTTTAAATAACTGAAACAGGAGAGAAGCCGGAAGTGCTGTTGTGACCCGGGCCGGAAACACGTGACTCAAGTGTTCCGAATTAAAGATCCCATATCACGTCACAGGTCACACAACGATATATCGCGTAGCTTGATGTCTCGTCACCTTTAATTTATCGGTCATGCTGTTCGTTGTACTGCTACACAAACTATCTTAGAGATTTTAACAATGTAGCACATATACAAAAGACTGGCAGTGTAAACATTTGCGCGACAATTTTAATTATTAATTTGAGATCCAAAAGTCTGAACACTAACATAATAAATATATATAATTCCACATCACCCCAAAAAAATGAATTAAGATATCAGAGGATATCAAATTAAATTGTTTTATAAATGATTCATGGATGTATGTTTAAGAACAACACACAAAAACAAAGTTACTGTTTTGTAATTACTTACACAGGACAAATTACTTTTGCCTGATGCACCAATCAACCTTCCATCAATCAGAACCATTTGTTTTATTTTATGTTGGCTGATGTGTTTCGCACTTGCACACAAACTGCATTGCAATCATTTCCCATATATTATATGGAATATATTATCAAGTCTGTAAAACAAGATGTTCACACATTCGGCAAGAGATGGGACACACTGAAAAAGCAAGCTCACAGTTTTCAGATCCTCCAAATATTGGAAGGAAAAAAAATGGTTAAATGTATACATATCTGAAGAGACCTAACTATTGTTCAAAAATCTCCAGTGCATCCCTAACATTAAATCAATACAGACGGAAGGAGACAAAGAATATGTTTATTATGAATGACTGTCCAAATAGTGACAAATATACAATATGAAAACAATACAAGATAGAAACAAATAATTTTTAAGTGAGCACTGATAGTTCACATGGCTATCTGTCTTGTGTTGCGGAGGTCAGTGGTCAGGGGTCGTGCTGGATGGTTGGTGGAGGCATGAGTGCCAGTAGTCCTGCTCTGTTGGTCATGGCAGTCCCCACATTGCGTTCTTGTTCAAACAACTCATCCAGCTTGTACCACTGTGCGGAGGGAAAATATGAATGACATAAAAACATCTAAGGCTATTATGACAATACGTTTTGAAGAACTTAACTGACCACTCCGACACGCTCAAGGTCCACCTCTGCCCGCTGAGCTTCTCCCAGCAGTAATGCTTGTTGCACTTGCGTTTTGAAACCCTGCAGTACTCTCCAGTTCGGCTCAAACACGTTACGTACTAGTGGACATCCACACACCTCATCTGCTAGGACCTGAGAAAGAGAAAGCAGAATGGAGATACTGAACACAATGCAGAGTTATTGAAGCAGATTTTATGAGATGACTGTAACCAAGTCTAGAGCAGTACGATGGCAAGCCTGGTAACTGAACTCTCACTCCTTTGGGTCTCCTGGAATGTTCTGGACATAAACTCGGAGTCTCTTGCAGTAATGTTTTACTCCTGAGGGTTGTACACATCACAGAAGAGTCTTGTTGCCCTGACAGAACAAAAAAAAAAGGACCCTTAAAAAAAAACAGAAAAAAAATATATATATATATATATATATGTGTATATACATATATATATATATATATATATATATATATATACATACATATGTTTTGACACATGAAAACTGTATTTTTACTATATGTCTATAGTAATTTACTATATTTACTATAACTTACTATATTTAAAAACCAACAGTCTTGGTTTAAAAATAATTAAGTTGCAACCAACGTATTATCACAAGGCTATTATAAAGTCATAATAAATGTATTTAAAATATTTTTAAATTCCATAAAAATAACGAGCAAATAGAGGAAGTGTCGATAGTAGCAAGCACACTTCACGAGTTTCTCTAAATGAACCAGGTATTCAGGGACGATCAATCATAACTGCTGTACTAGAACATTGATTTCCAATTGATCTCTCTTACCCTTCTATTCTGCTGTGGGGAAAATGGAACCGAATGAGGTCTGGCTTTCATACTGTTAAAATAATAAACCGAAGCGTTAGTATTAAACAAATTCATTTTCAATGTTCAGGTGATGATAAATCAGTAACCAAAAAATGGGCTCAGGCCTCGTCCACATGGAAGCCAGAGCTTCCCCTATCTGATATTTTTTTTCCTCGTTCTAAAAAAAAAAAGACCGTAAACATGGCGGCGTCTCGAAAAATATCACACGAAACCACTGAAAACGACTGAAAACAATGCATTGGACATCCAGACCAGTATGTTAGCGCTGTAAATTCTGCCATAGAGATCCACTAAAAAGGTGCGAGAAGAAGACTTAGCATGCGCATAAAACTATGAAATAATATTACTCACAGTTGCTTTTCTTTTTTTACCAAGAACTTCATTGAACAACCATAAATTGTCAGGTACAAAAAGTCACGAATATTCGATTTATTAGCGGATGCAGAAAGCTTGCCACAAAGAACCGGCAAAAGTAACGAATGTGTCAAATAGACATTTTTAATTGTTTATTAATAAACTAATGTTTCTGTGTCATTCTTGACTGAAAATAGGAAGTTGATGATGCTGCTGATGACTCGGCACTTCGCAGTATTGTGAACGCGATTTATATATATTCCTGAGTTTTCTGTTCATTAATGAGACGAGCTCCAGTTCACGAGACAATGCAAGTTATTGTGCCGGGGCGTCCACGTCCTGATTATGTCTGCTATATATTTGCTTCTTATTTATTAAATCCCGGTAACTGGTTGATGAAACATTTATTAAAATAAAGATACAATTTATAAAAAAACAAAATTCACTTCAAAGAAGGGCTTTATACAAAACAAAACTTAATGTGGTCAACATTTGGTCTCCCGATATAGCCTATTGCGCATTTGCACGCGGTTCACTTTTAATAATTAACATAGATTCAATAAAAGAGTAACATATTTAAACATTAATATTAAACTGAATACATTTCTTTAATGGATATAACACGTACGCCTAACCTACAGAGAAAAGTAATGTCAGAGTAGAACATTAAGGGTGCGTTTTTTGAATAGCCAAAATAATCAAATAATTCCCATCGATCGTGAATATTATTTTTGCTTTAAATCCCCATCCCTGTAAATACGAAATGTTTTTATCAGACAACAGACAAGCAGCATACGAAAGAAAATATTGGTCTAAAATTCTTTAAAAAACAAACAAAAAAAAACATTCAAAAACATTCAAGTAAATAATAAATAATAGGAATATAAGAGGCTCATGATAGTTTAACTGTTGCATTAACTATTATATTATTATTATACAAGCAGTTCGCTCGGCAGCTTGTTGTTGACAAGTCGACACGTGGGGTGATGACAGCATTGTTTCACAAAATATACGGATTGGCCGTACACACGAAAACGCAAGGGTGTCGTTTTCAGATTTATCCGCCTTGGGACCCGGTTTCAAAAATAGCGGTTTCACTCTCCCAAAATGCCATATCCATGTGGACGAAACGCCAATACGACAAAAAATCTATACGGATCCAGCGAAACGCGTCTTTGTGTGGACAGGGCCTCAGAAAACAACATATATTGACCTTGGCGTAACATCTCTCCATATGCCTCAGCGCCACCTTGGGGTTTGATGGGGTGACTGCAGGACACACAGAATATCTGAAGGTCTGTGTCCTCACTTTCTGTTTCATTCACCTGCAAGAAAGGACATTAGCTTTACATAAATATGACAAGATCCCTGAATCACACACATTCTGTCTCTAACCAGTTATTCTATAAAATTCAAATGACATTAGCATGAGAAAGCATTACTGGATACTCACATCCTCATCCTGTTCGGACCACCTGCTGCTTGGCTTTAGCAATGATACCCTCGGAGCTCGTGGAAACGACGCTCCATTTCGGCAAGACGCATTTCGTGCAGCCTGCTGCTCCCTGCGGATGCGCTCCAGCTGTTTTTTGCCCTGTTCCTCAGCGACGCAGGGGCTCTGCTGCCACTGTTGGATTCTCTGCGGGAGGATCTCGTAGATCCGGCTGCACAGATCGGCAGATAAAAAAAAATCAATACGATCTTTTTAAAACACATCATACTGGTGTTGGCATAACATTGCGCAATCGTTGGCTGCACTTAAAGTCACCATAAAATACTCAATTTCTTGTATTTATGGTATAAAGCAGTATTTATTATAAATAATTTATCTTTAATCAAAATAACTTGTGACATCAACTTCTGTTTCATGCCGACTTTAATGAAATAACCTACTTGGCAGCCAGCTTCATGCCACAGTCCTCAGAGCAGTATTTTGAGTTCGGACGTGTCAGCTCAATACAGTTCGGCCCCAGGCATTGTTGCATGTCTCCTCCATGTCTGCTGTCTCCTCTCTCGCTGTGCCTCAAACGATCACGGTGCTTCTGTTTCTGCTTGTGGCGACGGACTCTTTCTGTAAAAGATGAGCACAATTAAGAAAAAATATTTCTTAAATACAATTAAAAAAAAACGATCATGTATTAAGCAGCGTGTTCCTCATTGCACCTTTTTGTCAAATTTTTTGTATCTCTCCTCTTGACGTGCTTGACTTTTATAGCTTTCTTCCGTGGGACAGGACTGTAAAGCTGGCGTCTTTCATCATCATCACTGCCCCATGACTAAAAAAAAACAAGTCAAAGAGAAGGCCGAGATATATTTTTTATATATTTTAAAACCTAAGGCATCATCCCTAACAAGCAAATCTTAAACATGCTTATGTTATAAAAACATCTTATAACTAGACAAGAGTTCAAATGAATGTATGTATATACTAAGTGGTTGTGGTTGAGCAACAACAATTAGCCATTACCGCATTTCTGTCCTTGTAGTGCTCATATGGCTCGATATCGTTCTCGTCGTAATCATCTAAGTATCGTCTATCTTGTGCATTATATTGTCCTTCCTCTCACGCAGAGAAAACTCCTCGTCCCGAACACGTAGCATTTTCTGCAAAAACAATGAGAGTTAACATCAAAACAAAAACTACCTAATAAACCAGCTAATAGGGGTGTAACAATATATCGCAATACAAAAATACAACAATACGTATCATGGATTGTGACAATATGTATCGTGGATAATTCCCCCAAAATAAAAATTACTGTGTAAAGAAAAAATTAAGTTTTCAGAGTTTTAGTGTTAGTACTACATTAAACTACTATATAATGTTGATTGTAAAATGTAATAATATTTGTGGGTCCTGATAATGGCAAATGTCTTCTGTTAGTAAAAAGGGGCTGAACATTATTTTAAATGTACACTACCGGTCAAAAGTTTAAGGTCAGTAAGATTTTTTATGTTTGTAAGTCTCTTCTGCTCACCAAGGCTGCAATTTTTTGATAAAAAATACACAAAAAACACAGTAATGTTGTGAAATATTATGACAATTTAAAATGACTTTTTTTATGTTCATATATATTAAAATGTAATTTATTCCTCTGAAAAAAAGTTGAATTTTCAGCATCATTACTCCAGTCTTCAGTGTCACATGATCCTTCACAAATCACTCTAATATGATGATTTTATGCTTTAAAAACATGTATGATTATTATCCATGTTGAAAACAATTTTTACATTTTTATTTCAGAGATTCTTTGATGAATAGAAAATTCAAAAGAACAGCTTTTATCTGAAATGGAAAGCTTTTGTTACATTAAACACTACCCTTTAAAAAGTTTGGGGTCAGTAAGAATTTGTATTTTATTTTTGGGAGTTCAGATGCAAAAGCCTCTAAATGCCATTTTAAATTTTCTTCTAAAATGACCATTTTTATCAAGCTTGTATATTTAAGTTCAGTAATTTCACTTAAATGACAATTAATAGGTAATCTTCATTGCCATTTAAGTGAAATTACTGAACTTAAATATACAAGCTTGATAAAAATGATAATTTTAGAAGAAATTTCAAATGGCATTTAGAGGCTTTTGCATCTGAACTCTTCACTTCTATTCATCAAGGATGAGTTACTGTACATTGATCAAAAGATACAGTAAAGACATATATAATGTTAGAAAAGATTCTAATTAAATAAAAGCTGTTCTTTAAACTTTCTATTCATCAAAGAATCTTGAAATAAAAATGTAAAAAACTGTTTTCAACATGGATAATAATCATACATGTTTTTGGAGCATAAAATCATTATATTAGAGTGATTTGTGAAGGATCATGTGACACTGAAGACTGGAGTAATGATGCTGAAAATTCAGCTTTTTTTCAGAGGAATAAATTACATTTTAATATATATTAACATAAAAAAGTCATTTTAAATTGTCATAATATTTCACAATATTACTGTGTTTTTTGCGTGTATTTTTTATCGAAAAATTGCAGCCTTGATAACAGAAGAACTCTCTTTAAAAACATAAAAAATCTTACCGACCTTAAACTTTTGACCAGTAGTGTATCTAGTCACTTAAAGCGTGCAAGCATATTCATCTAAAATAATTCTGTATTTTCAGCTTCAGAATCATGAATATTTTTATTCTGGTGTCACCATTGTCCTTGGCTTTCAAGCACCAAGTCCAAGTATTCATTAAGACCCACAATGTCATATCAAATTTAGCATTTTGATCAACAGTACATTTTTTGATAACCTTTTACCATATGTCTTCAAGAATCCCAATAAATATCGATCTAGTGGGTTCAGTATACGTGATATGTATTTCGAATATTGACATGAGGTATTGAGTTATACCCCTACCAGCTCAATAAAGATACTAGCCCGAGCCCGGACGACACACTGCCTTAGACGACATTTCTGAGCGATCTTTGTTTTGGGCCTCCAAATTTCTTCATGTCTTTACAGAAGTCACACTGACCACAGTCACTCATTCCTGGTGCAGGTTACTCATTCACCACACATTTGGGCTGATCACTTCACCTGAAACAGCAGTCCAAGGACCACACTATTATATCATTCTATAATATCAGTAATAACATGTAATAATTATGAAATTCCTATAGTATCCATTCAGGTTTAATGACTTCATGATTTTGTATATATAAAAATTAAGTTCAAATTAAGACAAACTGAGAAGAAATATAACTAAAGATGATTATATCCAAAATGGGCATTGTTGTTATTAAAATAAAAAATACTAATAATACATTTATTTTATTTGAAATTCCAGAAAAAACAACTATTCTATACCAGTAACAGTATTTTAAAATGTTCTTGTTACACAAGTTACATGCAATTATTATAGTAATAATAGCGAATTATAACTAATAACATAAAAAAACCACTATGGTAGTACATGTTGCTAACAACACATGTTGCTAATTAACATTACTCAGTACTTATAATTACATGGTAACTAGGTCCCTAAAATAAAGTGTAACCCACAGGTACTGTCTTAAGCATGTAACTATTCTTACCTCAAATAAAATGATTTTAAGTCAGTTATTTATATCTTTTGCTGTAGTGTGTCAGTGGGAAAAGAGATCTTACATTTCTAATCATTCTTTTTGCCTTTTGTATGCACAAGGATTCCACACAGAGATCTGATCTCACCATTATAGAGTCTGTCTGGGATTAAAAAAAAACACAGACTAAATCCAGAAAAAACATTGGCAACGTCTCCAAAATGCTTGCAAAGTCTCTGTTCTTCTGTACTCCCAGATGGACTCGGTGATGAGTGAGATCAGATATCTGTGTAAACTCAGTGTGCATACAAAATCACACTGGATTATTTCAATTAACAGCAAAAGGAGTGTTTAGAAATGCAAACGAATATTTCCTATTGACAAACTCCACCAAAAGATAAAAATAACTGGCTTAAAACCATTTTTGTTGTGGGAAAACAGACCTTTGCAAAGTGCTGTATATACCAAAAAAACTGCCCAACAATAATGCAATAGAGAAAGTGCAGAGTGTATAACAAGCAAACTTAGATATAAAAACATACTGAAGAAACACCTAACTTTCAGTACCCACAGGCGCTTCTGAATACTTGTACTACTGGCAGTGCATGGATCAATTTTTCAGACTCTATCTCTGGCTAAATGTCTTTATCACGGTTCTTTTTCGAATCGTATATTGAAAGAGATGAATCCCTTTCTAAGAGATAAAGTATTAAAACTGATTAACTGATATTGTAACAAATATATTTTAATATGACAAAATGCATGTTTAAATATTTTAAGGTGAGCAACAGTGGTAAAAAAAGGTAATAAATCACTGACCCCGACACTGGTGGCAATACCACTCCCTTATAGCTTTGGCCATCTTCTCGGTCACATTTATACAGTGACCATGAAACCACTCATTGCACTTGTCACAACCACTGTGGGAAAAAGATGTGAATCCAAATTAAGCTCACAGTTTGGACGCATACATATTCACATACTTTGTGAAATAATTTTGAAGAGATTTGTCTCACATCATGAAGCAGTTAATGTCTGGTTTTCGACAAATGCAGTAGAGGGGAGCATTCTCCCCATCTACTACAGTGTTCTTCATAGCTGGAGCCTGGTCTATATCAGACATCTCACTGTCCTATAAAGACAATTGAAAAGAATACAATACAATCAATACAATAAAACACACTCAATGGAAATATCATCATCAAAACATTCTCGTGCTTCACTATGTTTTTATGGCATTAAATTAGAAATAATAAACAATAGAAAAATACATTCAATTAGTTATCTAATTTAATGACTAATTATTTAATTATTTATTAAAAACAAAACAAAAAAGTACATGTTTTGGCCAAAGTTTAACATCAATGTCACAATAACGTTACATATTAGCATGATAGCACATTTGATAGAGAGAAGATAGATTTAACTATCCAGTGCTGAAAATCTAGAGCTGGTTTTGAAATATGATTAGTGAAATAAATAATTCGTTCTTTCATTTGCAACGATCGCTTTTAGATAACTAATTTTGTATTATTTTGACTGCTCATGCCGGAGCTAATATGCTATCAAATCATAATAGCAGACTTACCATGGCTGATTCACCGCCTTCTAGAAGATTCCGATCAAACAGAACAAATAAGGATAAAGTGAGATAATGTCTCACACGTAAATGTTCAAGAATGCTCCGACTTTGATAACAGTCAAATTTCCCGAATAAAAATAGGAACTGGTGCAATATTACAAACCTAATTGTTACTGTGAGCAGCGGACATCAGCCTTGTTTCGGTTCTGTTTCGGAAGAGGGTTGATTGCCATAATAAAAGTCCTCATGAGGGGAAAGTTATGTTCATTTTCTAGGTCGTTTACAGACAAAGTACATTATATCACATGACGATCACTGAAAGACTTAATAATCAATATTTTTTATGATAAAAAAGTAAAATTTTTAAAAATATCAACAATACTAACAATTATATTTATACTACCACTCCTACTTCTAATAATAATAAGTACTATTATTATTTATAATAATTGTTATTGTAATAAATGTTATCGTAATTTTTTATTGGGGGTGGGGGTGGTCCTATAAACACTATGAGCATGCTAACGAATGGATAATGATGAGGCAACAGCCCCTGCAGAGCAAGTAGGCTATCAATCTGGTATCACTGAGGGCGATGAGAATGAGATGAGTGTGGTGTTGAAGGTTAGTGAATTTTAATAACCTTGAACGATCGTAGATAATAATACGTAAGATTGTATGGATAACTTGGGAATAGTAGAAAACAAGTTGAAAAAGACGGGAGGCAAAATTGTTGATTTACATTAATTGTTTTAGGTTTACAAAGTAAATATTATATTATATTATATTATATTATATTATATTATATTATATTATATTATATTATATTATATTATATTATATTATATTATATTATATTATATTATATTATATTATATTATATCACTGTTCGCCTGCTAATATCTGTATCTGGATACATTTGGTGACAATGCGCAAGTTGATATCCTACTGTTTACATGAGGCAGCAGTGTGTTTTACGATAGGCTAAATATTTGGTCTTAAAATATCTTTAGTGAACTGTATGTTGGAGATTGTTGAATAATTTGTAATGTTGAATTCGTTTTAATAAGAATATTATATTTATGTACTATTTTGTTTTAATTTCTATTGTATTTGAATAATTTTAGGTATAGGCTATCTATTTATTAATATCCTGGAAACTTATATATATATTTTTTCTTTTATTTTTGTTTTTTGTTTTGAAATCTGTTTGGAAAGAAAATTTCCTGGCATCTCTTTAACTCAAGGTAAGCAAACATTTGGACTAATAGGTTGCTGAAATTTATTGCCCTCTTTACATCTAGGATGCCTCTCATCCCTGTCACACAATGTTTGCCAAATGGATTGAGATTAATAATAGATTAATGACTCTGGCACTTTTTGCTCCATCAGTACTTTTTTACACTAAGCTTTGCATTTTTTTGCGTATATGTATAATATTTTCGAATACTTTGCGCATATCAAATGTATAAATCAAAAATAATCAGTAAAAAGTTGTCATAATAGTCTCAAAACAAACAAAAAATGAAATGGTGTTCACATTATTAACTGTTAGTTCCATAATTTATCAACATGTCAAGTGACCAATTAGCTTCCTCCATATTTTACCATTAGTATTTAATATATGCCACAGACTATAGCACATATTCTCTGTGCTTCCTTTGTTTTGAATATTTTATGACATGGTTCAAATGCTCTGGCATTTTCACTCTTCATCTTTACACTTATTCTTGTTGTGTGAGAGGAGTTTGAAAAGATGAATTGTGACCATGACGAGGAACATGGCCGGTCACCAATTGGATCAAAATCCAGCTTTCGTGAAGAAGATTCAGTTCCAAGTGTATCAACTTTTCAAAACTGTGGTAAGACTTTTCCGTTCTCTTTTAATACATCAGTATAGAGAGGAAAAGAGCAACTAATAATGTATATTAAAATGTATAATAATTTATTTATTTTATAGAGTCATCTGACAAAAAAGACTTAAAATCTACCAGAACATGTCTAAAGGATAATGAACTCTCACCAACAGATGAACTTTCTAAGAAGGAAAACTCATGTCTTAGTAATACAAAACCACTAGCATTTGGTAAATATCCTTCACACTACTTATCATTCTTTAAGCCAACATCCAAATCACTTTATTATTGTCTCCTCATCATAGACGTGCATATCAAAGAAGTCCCAGCAGATGTTAAAAAGCCACTTCAAGACGCACCTGGCAGAGACATCAGTGATGCTTTTCCTGTCTGCGTTCAGCTACCCGCAAACCACCTCAAAAACTCACATATCACCGCTTTTAAAGCAACACACCGTCGTAGCAAAATCAGCCACTCCTCCACCTCCACATCGAAAAGTCGTTTGAGCCTGAAAGCCCCTGCTGAAGGTAAGCAACACCTCAAATTACATTTGACTCAATGAAATGAGGGATTCAATTTTTATGACATCTAATGCATTATAGATGCAGCTGAAATCCCCGCTAGCTGGACTGATAACAGCTTTCCTTCTTCCTGTGCTCTTTTATCATCAGTATTTAGCTAAATTTATGAGGGAATGCATGCACGGCCCAAACTTTCTTAGTGTGGTGCTGATTAGTATAAAGGGCTCTTAAACGTATACAAACAGGATAGCAGTTTTATGATGGACTACAGTGTCAGCAAAGCTGCTTTATTTGTGGTTACCACATCAATACTTTGTCTGTTACAGCCATTAAAGAAATGTTCTGGGTTCAATACAAGTTAAGCTAAATTGACAGCACTTGTGGCGCAATGTTGTTGATTATTACAGAAATTAATTTAGACTCTTCCCTCCTTTTCTTAAAAAAAAGCAAAAATCTGGTTTATAGTGAGGCAGGAAGTGAATGGGCCGGGCCACAAGACATAAACAATGTGTGTAAACATTAAAGACTGAAAAATATTTAAAGCTACACTGTGTAACTCTTTTAGTTTATTCTTAGCTAAAAACTCTTTGTTCAAGTAATAAAGTATTCTCGTGAGTGTATAATATGCCATTGAAAATATATATGGGTAAGGGTTTCTTATGTCGGTCGTCATGTTGCCATTCCATCTTGAAAGTACATTAGCCAAAGAGGGACGTACCCGTTAATTCAAGCTTCACCTTTCGCGTTTACGTTTGAGTTAACACTCATGGACGAGGTCGAACTGGAAGCCATGTTAATCTTGGACTACATTGGCCACCGTAGGAGTTAAAACAAAATTGGAATTGAGAAGGAACAGAAACTAATATTCACTGGATGGTCATATACCTTTTCACCGCTAGATGGGGAAAAAATCACACAGTGTAGCTTTAAGCAACTTTACAGCTGTTCCCGTGAGATTTTGTTTCAGGCGTAGTACCAAAAATAGCCACCGGGATACATACATTCCATTGAATTTAGTTGTATACATTCTGCCTTAACAAATTACTACATTTCTGTCCAAATATCAATTCTGTCATGAAATTTGAAACATGTGACAATATGTGTTTTGTCAAGATTAGAAAATGTTTTGATCATAAATTATGAAATATAATGATGCCCGAAAGGGGAGGAGCATGATAAAATAATTTAGAGTTCTGCAACGTTCAATTTTCAAATGGTTTTCACAGGATTAGTTCTGAGTTCGTAAGCTTTCAAATGATACCTTATTTATGATAACTACTAAAATATGTAAAAGGCGATATAAAGATAATATTAAATTTTAGAGGATAATATAGATTGAGAATGAAACGTGGTCTGGAAACCACGTTAATTTTCTCGTATTTGAGGCGTGGTTTACGAATGCCCAGAGCCGTATTATTGGGTGCTACGAATGTCGATCAAATGCGCCTTTACGTCTATCAAATCCGCCTGTGCTCCCTCCCCGTTCTGTGATTGGTTCCCTATTTAAGGGGAAAATTTGGTTCATGGTATCCAGACAGAATAAACTCGCGCAGCGACAAGGCAGAATGGGGAAACCCAGGCTAGGCATCCAGGCTAATGGCACATACATAAATATATATAAAAAAATGTGCATGGACAAATGATTTATAATGAATACTGCAATATTCCATTAAAAAAAAACAAGCAAGAAAGAATTGTCTATTTTGATTCCATAGTGACTTTGTCAGACTAATTTTAGTGATTTTATCAAATTAGAATCTTATTATTATAAGGCCTCATTCAGTTCCATTGTAAATGGCTCACTCGTAACCGTAATTTAATCTCACACATAATCCATTTTCTTCTCTTTTTTCCTGCACTTGTAGACCTGTGTGCATCCTTTCTGTTAGCGTGTTTGTTCTGCAAGTTTTGGGATTGCTTGCTGGCTGTTGGTGATGGTTGTCAATTCTGCGTGGCCTCAATCTGCACATCCTTCTGCTCTGAAGCATGTTGTTGCAACCCTTCCTCTCTGGAGGACTTCATAGATTTTTGCCAGTGTTGCAGCTGTGCCGAGTACATGGAGGCGTGCGGCTGCAGCTGTGGAGAAAAAATCTTCGACTGCTCCATGTGCGACATCTGTCTACAGACGGCCAGAGTGTCTGGAGCTTGGCATGGAACTCTCTCAGCTTCTGTTTCACTAGCTGCACAGTCTCACTGTCATTTATATACTGGTCATGACTATCAGATAAGGCTGGAATGCAATGTGCTGATTTCACAAGCATGGAAATCTGCTGGTTGATTGTGGCTATGATACTGCACGGCTGCATTTGATACTGCATTTACACACATGAACTACAATATATTAAAATAAGTATAAAATATAAATAACTACAATATATAAAAAAAGTTTTTGTCCAGCTTATTGCAATTTGAGAGTAAACACAATTGGTCAAATAAATTGTCAAAGGTACACTGCAAAAAATTATATACACTCACCTGCCACTTTATTAGGTACACCTGTCCAACTGCTCATTAACACTTACTTTCTAAGCAGCCAATCACATGGCGGCAACTCAGTGCATTTAGGCATGTAGACATGGTCAAGACAATCTCCTGCAGTTCAAACCAAGCATCAGTATGGGGAAGAAAGGTGATTTGAGTGACTTTGAACGTGGCATGATTGTTGGTGCCAGAAGGGCTGGTCTGAGTATTTCAGAAACTGCTAATCTACTGGGATTTTCACGCACAACCATCTCTAGGGTTTACAGAGAATGGTCCGAAAGAAAAAACATCCAGTGAGCGGCAGTTCTGTGGCGGAAATGCCTTGTTGATGCCAGAGGTCAGAGGAGAATGGCCAGACTGGTTCGAGCTGATAGAAGGGCAACAGTGACTCAAATAACCACCCGTTACAACCAAGGTGGGCAGAAGAGCATCTCTGAACGCACAGTACGTCGAACTTTGAGGCAGATGGGCTACAGCAGCAGAAGACCACACCAGGTGCCACTCCTTTCAGCTAAGAACAGGAAACTGAGGCTACAATTTGCACAAGCTCATCGAAATTGGACAATAGAAGATTGGAAAAACGTTGCCTGGTCTGATGAGTCTCGATTTCTGCTGGATATTCGTGAGGGTCAGAATTTGGCGTCTGACAACATGAAAGCATGGATCCATCCTGCCTTGTATCAACGGTTCAGGCTGGTGGTGGTGGTGTCATGGTGTGGGCTGTGGGGAATATTTCTTGGCACTCTTTGGGCCCCTTGGTACCAATTGAGCATCGATTGCAACAGCCACAGCCTACCTGAGTATTGTTGCTGACCATGTCCATCCCTTTATGACCACAATGTACCCAACTTCTGATGGCTACTTTCAGCAGGATAATGCGCCATGTCATAAAGCTGGAATCATCTCAGACTGGTTTCTTGAACATGACAATGAGTTCGCTGTACTCAAATGGCCTCCACAGTCACCAGATCTCAATCCAATAGAGCATCTTTGGGATGTGGTGGGAACGGAAGATTCGCATCATGGATGTGCAGCCGACAAATCTGCGGCAACTGTGTGATGCCATCATGTCAATATGGACCAAACTCCCTGAGGAATGCTTCCAGCACCTTGTTGAATCTATGCCACAAAGAATTGAGGCAGTTCTGAAGGCAAAAGGGGGTCCAACCCGTTACTAGCATGGGGTACCTAATAAAGTGGCCGGTGAGTGTATATATGTATATATATATATATATATATATACAAACATACATATGGCAAGACAATGTTAGAATGCATTATACTAAATGTATCTTATGTATAAACATGTTTTAAAGCTTTTTTTGTTTGAAAAGAATGCAAGTTAGCCAATGTATGCAAAAGAGCTACTAGATTTGTTTAACTAAAACTGATAACTTGCACATCAATTATGGCATATTGAATGTTGAGATGAAACTGGAGGTAAATGTGCAAATTTGATTGAATAAACAATGACAAATGAGTTATATTGTTGTATAGAGTATCTTTAAAAAACATTTGAAAAAAGTCAGAGCAGAAGATTATTTCATCAGATCAGTTTATTTTAGCCAATTATATGCACCAACACATTAAAATGAAAATATTTTTTCTCAATTATAAATTATGCGCTTGCAAAAAATCTGTTTATAATATAAAAAAAGAACACCTTACTCTGAGTATACGGTAGATGTAATGAAAGTAAAGAGGGCAGCTGAAAAATAACTGGCAATATGATTTTAATGAGTAGAAATAGTCTTTAGACACACACCAATGCTTATTTCTAAGGACTTTACTGTCAGAAGATGTGACAAACATTTGTATTGCTTGGTGACTTCACATAAATCATTTCAAACATTCAAGTTTTGAAATATATTTTCCAAGTCTATGCTTTTAGCTTTAAATCATATAGTTTTATATATCATACATTCATTTTAATTGCTGCAGAACTCACAGAGAACAACTTCTAAAAATGTAAAGACTCATTTGTATTAATTTCTCTATATTTACAAACCAAACAAATGAATTTTGTTCCTTGAAGCTAAAAGGCACAGTCTAGATCAGAGATTAAACTTAATTTGGCTTTGACCAGCAATACGCTCAATGTCATGTTTCTGAGCACATCTACAGAATTTACATTTGCAGGTAGGTGTATAGCTGCATCTAACAAAATGCTGATTTAGATCTACTGCTTAAAAAAGCACTTTAGGCAGAGGTAGCTTGAGAAGTTTTACACCTGAAAAGCTATTTGTGCATGATGTTTATGTGGCTTGTTTCCTTATATACATTCAAAAAATCTGTAACACTTTGCGCATAATTCATTAACATAAGTTAATGCATCAGGTATCAAGTAACAATGAACAATCAATTAATTGAGATTAAATGTTCATGTATAAACTGTACTGTACATCATAATCATGTTTGTTCATATTAATTTATTCTGCATAAAATCTTTAAATATATTATTTTAAAATGTATTAGAATTGGTAGAATTAGTATAAATAGAATTTGTTTGATGATACCTGACGTATTATTAATGCCAAATATTTTTTACATACACACATATATATATATATAGAAGTAACACTTCTTTACAATAAGGTTCCATTAGTTATAATGCAATAACTGCAATTAGCAATGCATTTATTGCAGCATTTGTTCATCTTTGAAGGTAAGTTTAAAAAAATATAACTGGTACTCTTTAGTTTGTCATCTCAGATCCATCAAATAATATTAACAGATACCACTTTTGACTTTAATAACGTATTGGTAAATGTTTAAATTAACATGAACTAAGATTAATAAATGATTTATTAATATGCAAGTTCACGTTAACTAATGTTAACAAATTGAACCTTATTGTAGTGTTGCCAAATTAATTTTACCTTCTTCTAAAGTGTCACCAAAAAGATTATGTATGAACACCAGCACCGTCACAAATTTGTTTAGCAATGTAACATTGAAAAAGGTCAAATTAACTAAGCTTAAAAGGAAGTGTTGTAAACAAACAAATAAAAAGTAGAAATTTCAAACCAGTTAGTAGTAAATGCAAGTATTTGGCTGAAAGTAAAGCCAGCAGTGTTAAAAAATAGACTTTTCTGATATACGCAGTAAATATTGCTTGAAAATTTTCATCAACAATATAAATAATGAGTTCTTGCAATTGAACAACTCCAAAACATCCCTTTGGTATGGTGACTAAAGTGACTACTACACTCCAAAAACATATATGTGCACTTGCATGCTCTGAATGCAGAGTCTAATAACACATCTATCACATTAATAAATGTCACATGACTTAACCTTATGGCTGAAGGTTAAAGGAAGGCTTAGAAAGGCTAAAACGTTCTACATTTTAGCTACAAAAAGGCTAAACAGTTTGGGTGCGTTTCAGAACTGTAATACTACAGTTAATTTTTCAAATGAACTGCCTTGAATCAAAGAGAACAACAGTTTCCTTTAAAGGGATAGTCCACCAAACAATGAAAAATCCATAAAAATGTCATCAGAACACAAAAGAAGATATTTTGAAGAGAGTTGGTAAACAAACTGCTTTGGTAACCATTGACTTCCACACAACAGACTAGAGCTGCCATGATTCTAGATAAATTGAGAATCACAATTTTTTTTGTTTACCCACGATTCAACAAAATAACGTACATTTCTTAGAAGTTCTGACAAAATGTTAATTGCTGCATAAAAATGTTGAATTCATTTGAATGAATGATTCAATGACTCGCTCATAAAGACCACTTGATTCGCTATTAATCGCGCAGCTCTTACTGAGAAATTTAGCAAAATATCTTTTTTATGTTCTACAGAAGAAAGAAAGTCATGCAGGCTTAGACTAGAAGACAGAATTTAAGACTCACTGTCCCTTTAAAATATTCCACGTCGTCCCACATGATAGAAAGCACAGAAACACATATAGTGGTCACTTCCGTCACAAGTCATCCTCCATGTTTACACTGCTATCGTGGCTGCTGGTCTTGGAGGCTCCAGGGGAAAAGAGCACATCTGAACACCTGACATTGGGCATTGTGCAGCTGTCATCCATCAGAATGTCACTGAGACCCACGTCAGAGTAAAGATCAGAGGCCGTAGGGTCCAGATCAGCAAAGTTAAAGGTATCCAGATTGAGAGAGGCCGCTTACTGCCGCAGCAGCCGGGGAGCCGGAGGGAGGTATAGTGAGGAAGGGGGAAGTCTGTGCCATGGCAGCATCCACGGTGAGGTGGCTCTGAGGTTGGCCTTCCCCAACGCCAGGTTGCATGGACTGGTTTGCCTGTAGTAGCTGTTGCTGAAGGAAGCAAGCATCTGCGCTCGGGCCTTGAGACACAGCTGTGTTGAGGCCATGTTGACGAGCTTGCATCTCTAATTCCTGTGCGCAACAAACAAAAAGAGTATCTTTTCACAGTCTTTAACGTAATAAAGAAGTGGAACAGGTTAAGTGTTAAATGGGAATGTTTTTTTGGTACAGACAGGAAAGTTTCACAAACCTGTATGCGGAGCAGCAAGGCCTGGTTGGATTGTTCTATTTTCTTTTGCCTTGTCTCAATCTCTTTGGCCCTCTGTTGCTCTTTCTGAAGTTTTCTTATATAATCAACAGAAGCCTTTAAAATGGTTCCCTTGTTCCAACGCATCTCCCTGCCAAATCATCCAGACAGGAGATAAACATTATGCATACACACAATCCAAAGTTTTGGGTCAGTAAGATTTTTCTTAGGAAATATATTATGCTCACCAAAATGGCAATTATTCGAATCAAGCATGCAATAAAAACAGTAATATCCTTATAACATTATGTCTTTACTGTCACTTTTAAATCAATTTAAAGGGATAGTTCACTTTGAAATTATTTTGGTAACACTTTACAATAAGGTTCATTAGTTTACATTAGGTAATGTATTTACTAACATGAATTAACCATGAGCAATACATTTGTTACTGCATTTATTTACCTTTGTTAATGTTAGTTCATGAAAATACAGCTGTTCATTGTTTGTTCACAGGTGCATTAACTAATGTTAACAAGATTTTAATCAAGTATTAGTAAATGTTGAAAATAACATTAACAAAGATTAACAAATGCTGTATATGTGCTATTCATTATTAGTTAATATTACCTAATGTCGTTAACTAATGTTAACTAACGAACCTTATTGTAAAGTGTTACCATTATTTTTTATGTTTTAGTTACCTCAAGGCCATCCAAGATGTCTTTGTTTCCACAGTATTTTCAATATTGATATTTTTAGGTCAAACCGTTCTTGTCTGTCAGTCATATAATGCAGGTCTATGGGGTCCACCTCAAAGAGCATGCACAGAGAAGTCCAAATTAAACATGATTTAATGACTCGTAAATGTAAGTACACATTGATGGCCTAAGAACATGAAACGAGTGGTTATTGTGAGAAACGAACAGTATTTATATAATTTTTACCTCTTATAATCACATTCAGGTCCAAGTGATCTGAAGGCACAGGCGCTTAGGTCTCGCGCAAGCGCCGGAAGTGATCTCTTGCGTGGTTGCGAAAAAACAATCAACGTTGTCTGTAGATATATATCGAAATCGCCTTCCATTGCAATTTCCTGTATATCTAAATATGTTTAGATCATCACAGTGAAGGGTAACACTTCTGAAACCTCTGTGTAAACAATGATTGTTTTCTCATGAATGAAATGCTCTTTCCGGCATTTATGCAGAGAGAAGCGCCCTCGCCCTCAGAGTCCTTGGACGTGACTGTGATTACAAGAGGTAAAAACGATATAAATACTGTTCGCTTTGTCACACAAACCGCTCGTTTCGTATCTTAGGCCATCAATGTGAACATACAATTACGAGTCATTAAATCATGTGTAATTTGGACTTCTCTGTGCATGCTCTTTGAGGTGGACCCCATAGACCTCCATTATATGAATGACAGACAAAAACGGTTTGACCTAAAAATATCAAAATTGAAAATACTGTGGAAACAAAGACACCTACATCTTGGACGCCCTTGAGGTAACTAAAACATATCAAAAATTAATTTCAAAGTGAACTATCCCTTTAATGCATAATTATTCAATAAAAGTATTAATTTCTTTTGGAAAAAAAAAAGACTCACCCACACTTATACAATAGTGTATAACATCACTCTATGATGTACCACATATACATTGCAGTGGCTCAACTAATGACAATTTAAAAGAGAACTGATTTTTTTTTTTTAGTTTTGGTATTTATACTTGTCTTTAAAACCTTTTGATCTAAAGGCTTATGCTTGAAATTACTTTTGAAGATCATGAAGAAAAAAAAATAATTCAGCCAAAAGTGTCAAAAACATTTGACTAGCATTGTGTGTTTTTTTGTTACATTATGTATGCTTTTTTTTAAAAAAAGTACCACAAAGCTTAAGGTTTCAAGGAAAGAAACTTACGGATCACTGGATTTGGGTATCATAGCCCCTAATTCCTTTATTCTGTCATTTATGTTGAATCTTCTCCTCCTTTCAACTACACAAAGCAAAACACAGATTTGGGCTGAGTCATGTAATATGACACAGAGTAACGAACAATACACGACTGGAGCATGTGTCTTTTGAACTCACTGAGATTGTGATTATCTTTCTTCTGCCTCTCCTTTATGAAAGCTCTGGCATCTGTGTCTGACAATAAACAGCTATTATGACTAAAACAAAATACTGTAGATTCATAACACAAACAGTTGAAACCAACAGAACACAGAAGGCAGCTGTTGAGTAAAACATTACCAGAAAATTCTCTTTTGATGTTGGGCAGATCTGCTGGACAGGAATTGCTGACGTTGAATGTTGGCGGTTGCCATGCCAGGACTGCTGTCAGACATCCAGAAGGTTACCTGGTAGCTAAGACAACAACAAAAGAGAAATCAAATCAAAAACCCTTCTAAACACTGAGCAGTACCAGGAAACATATTGTGGTAATGTCAGCCTAAAACACTGATTAAAATCAAAATGCGTTTCACCATCAAGTATACTATTGTTTAAGAACATGAATTAATTTTTTTTTTAAACATTAATTTATTTATACATTAATTTATGTAATTTAAACATTATTGTAACTGAGGGAAAATCTTGCCATTTTATTATTCAAAGTAAATGTAGTGCTTTTATTCTGGACTTGAATACATCACATTCAAATTGAATTACTGAACTATTATTCACACACTGAGGAAAACAACATCATCAACTTGCAGACAAATAAATCATTATTATTAACATTAATTAAAATAATTTTATTTTGCAGTTTTATTCTGATATACTTTTTCCTGATATTGTAATGAAATGCATATTACAGAGATGCACCAATTACAATTTTAAAGGGCGATTCCGTTTTCTGATTTTTCATTGATTTTGACCTATATTACCCAATTCTTTCATTTTTCATTCTTTCATTTTTCTAGAACCACTTTAAAGCACACACAAATATTTATTTTCTGTCTTTTCTTTAATAGAACAATTTTTGCTATAAATCAGATCTATATAAATTACTTCTGGTGTGAGAAATTCACACACACATCTAAAGTGCAGTGTTATGGAAGAACTATTTCCTTCTTTTCACATCCAAACTAAAGAAATGTGACATATTTAGCACTAAACTTCTGTATGAAAACAGGGAAAACAGGTAATGGCAATTAATATATTTAATATATAAATAACAAATAAAAATAAAATAAACATAGCCTTGCAGTATAAAGATTTTTCTCAAAACACACACACGGGCCTATTGCAATCAGTTGTACATAAATGGCAATTGATTTGGCGAAGTATGAAAAAGTGTTTGCTACTTTCCTTGCTTACAAAAAGCAAACAGAGGTTGCTGACTTGTGGACGGCACAGTGCTAGCTTGAGCTTGGTGTTTACCTTTAGCCCCTAAGTGTTGTCCTTTGCTAGCTTCGTCAAACTTCACAAATTCAGCTGGGTGATGTCACAAGTGTCTGATTAGAGTCGCTGCGCCAAGGCTTTTTTGTGTGTCCCTCCACGTCCAACTTTCTTGCAGGTGTTGCACATTGCAAACTTGTTATCTTTTATCTACACTTGTTGAAGAATTTCCAAACAGCTGACATGTTGCAGGTTAATTCACAAGGTTTCCCACATGTGCGTTCCGTGTGATGCTGCACGATGTCAATCATGTGCCGCCCGAGTGCATTTGACCAGCATAAAATCGGCATGTGTCAGACTGACCGTGGCCAATCACGTGAAAATCGGCCAATTGGGTCACCAGATGATCGATCGATTATAATAATAAATTATAATAAAACTGTTTTCATTTCAAAACAGCAGATTCGTAACCAAACTCCATCGCACAGCTGCAGGTGATAGGTGCGTCGGACAATGATACTATCGTTTCTTGCAATTTAAAATCAGTGTTTATTCACACTGCAACGTTTCGGTCACACGACCTTCATCAGGAGTATACAAAATGTTCAAAATCATCTCTTTTCATCATCCTTTCATCATCTCAAAACAGCAGATTCAAAACAGATTTCTTTAAGAATAAAAACTAATAAATGGCTAGTAATTCAAGAATAAGATTTTACCTTTATTTTTCTTCCATGCTCCGACAATAAAACTAAAAACCTATTTTTTAATTTTACGTCAACTCACTTTTTTCTCTTAAGGAAAATCCTTTGCCAGTTGTTTCTGAGTTCATCTTGTGCCATGCTCTGTACAGTCTCTTTTGAACCCTCCCTGATAATTCCTGCCTGGCAGGTGTTAGTTAAGTGTCAGAAGTGAATATTTATGTCGATTGCCGAGATGCACCCCCATTTGTCGCCTCCTTCATAAGTGCATTGGATAGCATTCACTCTTAAAAGGGGTGGGGACATTTGCGTTCAGGAAATTGATCCCTCCGTAGCTTTCAGAAAGGCTCGTGACGGTTTACCACAAGTATAGATGGGGTTCAACGAGCCTTTTATTCAGAACATTGCCGTAATGTTATGGATGTGTTCATCAATAATGAAGATCATCGCTCAGCTTACCGTGTTCGGGAGTTGTAGGCCAGAATCTATCAGTGACATGATGTCATCATTGAAGCTGGACTCAAGGCTGATGATGTCGTCGATCACATCATCCATCTGAGGGGATGCAATCAAGGTGTAGAATGAGTACTGTCTAATCGCTTTAGAAGTGGGTTATAAACAAGTATCTGTTTAGGGAACCAATGACCTGTATTATTAACAAGAGTGTGTATTATGGGCCATCTGAAGCAGAAGTGATGTATGGTGTGAAAGAGGGGTGCAGATATAATTAAGCTGCTGGTGTGGTATTTTGCAGTTAAATGCAACACAAACTAGTGAGAGGGCAAGTTGAACAGAGAAAGTTAAACATGTTCACGTGTCAAGAGTGGCACACAGTAAAAACATAACTGGGCTACACTTTATTTGAAGGTTTCATTGTTACAGCATAATTATATACACAATTACTGAGTACTAATGTACTTACTATAGAATTAAGATTAGGATTAGGGCTAGTTGATTATTAATTATGCATAATTTACGACAACTATTATTAATAGATGAAGTTTTAGTTAACAATAACAAACAATAAGATGTTTGAGTGTGATGGGTAGACATGTACGATTGTGCGAGTAATGGCGATTCTTCCAGCACATTCGCTGTACTTCTGCTAGCACCAGCCTGGTAACTCAACTAACTTTATTTCCACCTCTTTGACGACCTGACACGTATGTATAAGCCTTGTTAATCTCGCAGTAATTATGCGTGAATGAAAGTTGAAGTTTGACATTTGACATGTCAACATGTCAGCTGGATGGTGCTAAAAACAACCATTCTGCATGTGTTCAGCGATTACAATATAAAGCTTACAAAATGTTCATCATAAACTGGCGCTACGACCCAGAATCTGCCCTACCTAAATGTACGGCCAGGATCCGCTACTGTTTAGATATAAATAAATATATCAGTGTATGTTAGGTGTGCTTTACCTCTTCTTTGTTGGAGCCCAGGTTAAGATGTGCCATTGGGCTATTGGGAGCACTGCTTGCAGAAGGGCCCATCTCCGGAGCAGAGTTTGACTGCTGGACGGGTGATACACCAAGAGTTTGTGTGGCAACTTTATTGCCTAGCGTGGTGGACAAGTACTGCTTCACTTGCTGCCTCTGAGCCTGCTGGATGTGGTATTTAGTTGGGTTCTCAAGATGAGTTTGCACCTACAGCAACGTAAAAACACTGGGTCAATGGTCACGTAAAGATATCAGTGACATTTCATTCTCTACAATACGTTTCACTCCGTGTATTAGTCACGAGGATAGAAATTTTGGCACTTTATATAAAAAAAGGGAACTCGCACTTATGTTGACTCTACATTTTATGCATGTGATAACATAACTAAATTTTAGTGGACTGCAGAATGCCTTATTTTTGAAAATGTCTGTGATATTTAAAAAATAATTACATTTAAATTTATTTCATATTTTTTATACCAAAGAGATTATTTTGCAATGTTTATTTTCATTTTCAATTTTTTTTTTTTCAAACTTTCAGCTAATTGTGTCACGGTTACTAGACTTGTAAACAATAGTAGAATGTTTTTTTGACCGAGAGAGACTTCTTTAAGGCTCATGAGAAGGTCCGACCCACCTTCAGAACCTCCACCGGTACTTGAGCTGGAGGAGGGCGGGCAGCCATGGGTGGCACCGTGACGGAGATGGCGGGAGTGGAATCTGTTGGGCGAAGCTGAGCGACAGACGCCTGCTGCTGCGCCTCCCTCCTTTCTTGCTCCTGCGCCTGCTCCCGCATCAGCTGTTGCCGTAGCAACACTCGGAAGGACATGGTTCCAGCGCTGGTTCCATCGGGTCAAGTATGAGAAGAATTAACAAGCTGCAATGGTGAAAACATCAAGAAAAAATTAGTAATAATGCCAAAGGATAAGCAGTATAAAAGGAAATAACACTTCTCGTTTTGGACAAAGAAGACATGAGGAACAGGGAAACTGAAACTTTACTAATTTGAGTCATCACTCAGATAATTGCATTCACAGAGATAATAATATAAAACTCTATTATTAACCTCTAAGACTTTTCTTCTTAAGCAGGAAGAATATTATAGTTCATACATACAATTTAAAAAATATTTATATTACAAATACAGTGCTGTTAAAGGCTATAACACTAACCATTTAACTCATATAAAACATTTGCAACAATATGAAATGACAGAGACAAGTGAAATATTTTTTTAATTTACAAAAAAATGTCTGACCAAAAACTACAGCTTAACATTTAAAATGAATCCGTAAAACATCACGATTTAAATCTGCAGCTCTATCATGGGGAAGTACAGAATTTACCTGATGACAGCTAACCAACATTTTTTTTTATAATTGTGGATTTCTAAATAAATACCAACAATATATCAGGAACAAACACTAATCTGAACGTATTCATTTAACGTTAGCTATTAATGCACAAAAACACTTTAAATTAAGATGCAGTTAGCTCTGTTGTTGTGAGTTATGTAATAACTTTGCTATAGGTCGGGATTAGCCGAAGTTGAGCAAGTTCGTTAACATTAACCAAATTAACTTGTGTATTAATTATTTACAACAGTAAGCAATTGTAACTGCATACGACAAATCCCAAAGCGCAATTAACAAACCCGGGTGGTTGTTTTTAGCACCATCCAGCTGTTAGCGCAAGGCTAATTAACTAGCTAGCTAGTTGACATGTCATCCAACGACAAATTGGCACGTTGCCTGTATTTAATTTCTTCAACTTCCATTCACTCATAATTACTGTGAGATTAACAAGGCTTATACATACGTGTCAGGTCGTCAAAGAGGTGGAAATAAAGTTAGTTGAGTTACCAGGCTGGTGCTAGCAGAAGTACAGCGAATTTGCTGGAAGTATCGCCATTACTCGCACGAGGATTTCCTTGTTTTGGACGAGCCTTCATCTCTCACCATCACACTCAACCATCTTATTGTTTGTTATTATTAACTAAACCTAAATATATTAATAATAGTTGAAGTTAATTAAAATAAAGCTGAAATAAAATACAATTTAATTATTTCATGTAAAACTTAACAGTTTAGAAAAATGTATAAATAAGTATTTTGAGATGATCACTAAAATTACTAAAACTAAGATTTAAATAAATGAACACTAAACAGATAAAACAAAGCTAATACAAATGACAAAAACAAAAATGACAAAAACAAAAATGACTTAATACAAAATAAAAGATCATTTAATATTGAAACATTAAAATATAATATAATTATTAAATATTTCCCCACAAGAATGTGGGCATGTACACATGTACATCTTTTTTTACAGCACCAGACAAAATTCTAAACAGCCACTTACAATATTATTCTAAAATGTGGATATCAGTAATAAAGTCAAAATTAAAATGGCTGAAAATGTTTACATTGTCAAAACCTTTATGTATGCAAAATATGTATGTATCTAACCATGTTTTTTTATGTGTTTTTTATTTTTATTTTATGCATTTATGTATAATTTAGTTAAAAAATTAGCCATGCTTTAACTAAATTATAGGCTGCTCTTCCTTCACAATCTGGTTTGTCACTAGTACATATAAAAGTGAATAAACTGGTACCAGGACTTTGAAAGTTGTCACAGTAACTAAAAATGTGTGCTTTTCTGATTTATGTGTAGAAAGAAAGGAGGTCAACAATAGTCGGTAGAGGTCTAGTTGAGTCATTCTTCTCAGTAAGAGAAAATATGATTGATTTGCATACTTTAAATTGTAGATCATTTACATATCAAGTAGTTACTCCAGAGCATCTTGGTTTAATGCTCATGGCATCAGCTGTCAGAGAGGAGAAATTTAAAGCTGAGGTAAGGAATCTGAAAGTTTGGTGCCGAGTTTATCTGTGAAAGAAGAAAGTAGAGAAGAGAATGTTATAATACATAGTTTTGAAAACAGTGTTCTCAACTTGAAGTACATGTGTGGATCACACTTGGATGAATTTATTCCACACAAAGAAGGTCATACCAGCTCTCTTTTGCTGCTTCTTTCTTTTTGTTGGCAGCCAGGAGGGCTTGACCTTGGACAGGAGTGGGTCAACTTTCAGAATGTCTTTTAGGTCCACAGGCTTTGGGCCTAAAGCTTCAATTGCACCACTGCTTTTTGTCTTGGGAACCCTTCAAGCTCAACAGTCATCGGTCCAAACTAAATAAATTAATTATAATTGAAAGTCAAAATGAGATCGAGTCTTAAAGCACACCTTAACAAATTGCCACTAAATGATTAAGATAGGTGGATGTAAAATGGTCTTGAATTTGGAACTAGACCATGTAATGGATGTACCTCTGGTCCTCATCTGCATCCATTGATTCAATCGTGTCTCAAGTTCAGTGTCCTCTGATGACTTTGTCCATTTGCAGTTCTGTTAGATTTCTCCTTCACCACATTCTGTCAATCCAGATGTAGCCATACAGAACCCCATCTGTACATCAGATGAGCCACACTCTAAATTGTGAAAGAAAGTGTATATTTATCATAAATATAATGGCAAATGTGTGTATAGTTAATACTGTAGTTCTAAAACTTATATAAAATATGTTATGTCAATTTTGTTGATAGTATAGCCACAGTTACCAGCCATTGCCTCCAGATTTCCCTTCTCCAGTTCATCCAGTCAAATGCTTTGCCCATCTCAGCTACAATCTCAGCACTGACATGCGTGGGTAACGTGTGAGTCTCAGGAGGATGCGTGAAGTAGCTGATACGACCCCTGTACAAGACAGAGAAAGACTTTTAAATGTACTTTACACTACAGACGACTGTTTTTGACCAACAAGTAACAGCTTTGCAAGTAAAAAATTTGAGGTATTTTTTAGGGTGTTTATATGATGTACTTAAAGTCATTATTTTAGTTTTTGAACAAGTTTAAATTCCTCAAGAAGCCTATGAACTAGTATGCAAAAGTGATCCAGCTCTCAGATCAAAGATATCTAATTTGTGTTCGAGATGAATGAAGGTCTTACAGGGTTGGAACAACATGAGGGTAAGAAATATGACAGAATTTTAATTTTTGGGTGAACTAACCCTTTAAAACAGAAAAATTTATTTTTTGCTAGATGTTGTCAAAACTATCCCAGTTCACAAGGATCAGCGAAAACGACTAAAAACCCTGTGTGATGCATCCGAGGGCAGTGGTTGGCAATGTCACTTGTAAATAAACATTACACACCTATAGACTAAACACATAATAGGTATGTGCATGTCAGCGTTTTCACAAATTCATGTTTTTGTTGTTTACATGGAGACGATGGTAACGAATGTTTTAAAAAAACCTGAAACCCTATTTTAGAAAGCTTGCATTTTCAGTCCACCAAAAGGAAAAAATAAACTTAAAATTAAAAACATCTTAATTTGTGTTTCAAATGTGGACAAAGTACTTTGTGCTTGAAACGACATGAGAGTGAGTAAATGATGACATTTTTCACAATTATGTTCAAGTCAGCTAGCTCTTGATTTCCTGTCTGCCACTGCATTGCCGAAAATTAATTAATTCAGGTGTGTCTGATTACTGTTGCCGTGACTACTGAGGTCAGCACACCTGAATTAATCAATTTGTCCAATAATGACAGACAGGAAACAAGGAGCTGGCTGAAGTTCAGGAAGTAGTGCAGCTGTGCATAAAGCCAATTGATATCACATTTCCTTATTTAGATTAAGTTGAAACACAAAAGAAGATATTTTGAAAAATGTCTGTTTTTTTTAACCATAAAATGAAAGCCAATTTTAGACCCCATTCACTTTCATTGTATGTGCAAACAATTTAAACATTCTTCAAAATATATATTTTTTGTTCTTCCACAGAAGACAGATGAACAAGGCGAGTAAATTACACAATTGACATTTATTTGTTAAATAATTCTTAAAAGGGTCAAAACATTGTAATGACGTTAAATTCACCTTGGGACGTATGACCTCACCCTGTCCAATCCATAAGAACACTCTTGGCAGCTTTGTCAGAGTCAGGAAGTCCCCCTTCCCCCAGCTTGCCTCTGACGACGGGCAAGTAAGGCCAGAAACTCATGTACTGTCTGGAAGTCTGGAATTCCATAATGATCCATAATCTACACAAGAAAGATTAAAAAACCAACGGGCTCTCAATCAAATGTGACACTATGATTCCACATTCAATTAAACGGAAGTCTTGAAATATAAGTTGCAAACCTGTATTTTATTGCAGCGCCTCAATATGGCTTCAACAGGTGGAATTGTGGTCCACCAGCTGCTCAATCTTCACACAGTTCCAAAGGATCATGGCAGCATCACTGGTTGAGGTTGCCATTACAATTCCAGGGCAATCTAAAAGTTTGATATGTTTGTCTAGATGGACCTCCTGTAAACACCTGAAAAACACATTGATTCAAAGGGAAAGGCAGCTTAGAATAATAGAACATTTTACTTTAATTTACAAAAAAACAATTACTAACAAAAAAACATTAGCATACTTGGTAATTCCAGGTGTAGCTCCAACATTACATGCACGAGCACGCTTCAAGCTGTTAATTAAACTGCTTTTCCCCACATTCGGAAACCTGAAACAATGTGTTAACTTTTATAGAAATTTACGACAGAATTGTTTTAAGTACATATGTTGCTAAAAACAACTTATCAACCACTCCTACAGTTATGGCCGTTTTAATATCTTGGTTCCGGCAGTAGTTTCCTAATAGTTTCATTAAACAATCCGCCCCTGACACAAGCACTGCTTTCGAGCAGCTCTTGAGTAGCCTGGGTCACAGGCACACGTACTGCGTTTCTGGTGGAATCAGACAACAGAAAAACTTTACCGTTTAACAATAAGGTCACAGTTATAAAAAAGGTAACACTTTACAATAAGGTTTATTTTATTAAACATTAGTTCATGCATTAACTAACATGAACTAACCATTTGTTACTGTATTTGTTATTCTTTGTTAACGTTAGTTAATACAAATCTAGCTGTTCATTGTTTGTTCATGTTAGTTCACAGTGCATTAACTAATGTTAACAAGATTTTAATAAGTATTAGTAAATGTTGAAATTAACATTACCAAAGATTAACAAATGCTGAAGAAGTATTGTTCATTCTTTGTTAATGTTAACTAACGTAGTAACTTAATGAACCTTATTGTAAAGTGTTACCAAAAAAACTATTATTTGCCGAGTATGATAATAAAATACATTTCCATTCATAGTTTCCAGCTTTGCACATGAAGTCACAAACAAGAGCAAAACAAGACTTTCCTCTATGCTCGCCAGTCATTGTTAACTCAGGATTATACTAAGTACAGTGATATTAAATTACAAAATTCAATATACACCTTATTAATGATGCATACTATGCACAGGTAGCAGATGAACAAAGACCTTAAATACAACAGAGTTACTTGTTAAGCATTTTTCCATAGAAATTTTTTTTTTCACATTAGGTATTGTTAGCAGGTGTTGTTTATGGATCACAAATGGCCAAAACTTGCATTTTGTTCACACATTTTTGTTTCTATCTTTTGAGAGGTGATCTAAATATCCATGGTTTGAAATAAATGAAAATTTTCAGTTCTATGGATGTTTTGCTCTCCTGGTTTCTGCGCCAGTCATGTGATTGAAAACAATGAATTTTCGCTCTTACCAAATTTTTGTTCTGCTGCTGAGTTGAGGATTTGAAAGCCACAGTAGGAAACTCATTTCGAAGATACTTGATCCATTTTTCCACAATATCTTTGGAACACCAAATCTTGAGGTGGACAAAGTCAATAAAAAAAAACAGTTTTTGGTCTGTTGTATAATGAAGTTTTCAATTTGACATTCAAAATTTCTCTCTTACCAATTTTATTTAGAACGAGTACAATCTTTTTGTTGGTTCCACTTTGGACAACAGCCTGTTCAACCTGTGGACAGCGGCAACCTAAGGGATCTCTAGCATCCATAACCTCTAAAATAACATCTGCTGCCTCAATTACCTAAAATAAAATAGACAAAAGAACTAAATTGTCATTAAGAAATGACCAATAGAGGTTCATCTTCAAGGGGAAGTATAATGGGTTATCAAAATCGTGCCAGTGCAGGAAATAGTACCTTTTTAAATTCTCTGCAGTATGCCTTTCTTGAATTCTCAGTTTCAAAGTTTACATTCTTCTCCAGGATTTGCATTTGATTTTCCTGCATTTATTGCATTAACAATAAAGAGTTATTAAGACAAAGGTGCAGATCTAAAATGCAATTGCAAAAATGATCATTTACGGATGTGTTACCGTGGTTGAACAATATAGTGACATGGTTAAATTAGGGCTGCACAATTAATCAAATTTGGCAAAGGCTGTGATTATCTGTGATCAGTAGAAATGCTGCTCCATGTGAAAGCCAGAGGGCATCTACGCAGACACACCAAATATGCCCCGGTGGAAGAGTACAATAACGCACATCATTCCAGTATATCTCTATGGGCCTGATACTATTGCTGTAGCTGAATAAACAGAAGACTGAAACACTTTGATTTTGACAATAAACCAAATCATATTAAGCACGATTTCATGTTAATTGCGATTAATCTTGCAGCCGTGGGTTAAATTATATAATGCAATCTGCAAACATTTAAAAAATATATTCTATACAATTCTATTCAAGTGAAAGGCTAATACAATGTCTTCAATAGTAAAATGTCAGACACCAACCCTCTGTTCAAACTCTCTTTGTCGTAACTGGAATGTCTTTCTGGAAACTGTCCAGACTTCTCCTTTTCATCATTTCTTTCTCTCTGACAACCTCTGCCTCTCCTGTTGCTCCTCCAACTAGAAAACAGTTGACACAAACTTCACATTAGCATTTGTTGTGATATACATCGACATCAGTGATGTACAAAAAAGGTAAACGTATGTTTCACAAATCTGGGAAAGTGCTAACTTATTTTTAAAAGGTTGTCCAGATCCCTTCCTCACCCTCTGTTTTCGGAGTTCAGCTTGTCTCTGACTGTGTTCTTTGAAGCTGCGCATATTGGGTACGCCAGGATCTTTCTTCTCCTCCTTGAGACTGCTGCCCATCCTTGGACTTCAGAGAAGACAGTCAACATACACTGACAGTCAAAAGCTGGGACACTGAAATGACGTTTCTCATTATCTTAAATGCCTCAAAATGTTGGTCCAAAATGTTCAGAGATTTGATCTAGACAAAGAGTGGCACTTTGAGGCTCAAATATATAGTATTGATTTGTTTATCTTTCTGATACACAACACAATTCCATTATAGTGTGATCTCATAATGTTGATTATTTAAAATGTGTAAATAACAGTGGTTGAGTAGGAGTGTCCAAACATTTGACTGGTAGTATTTGTGTTTCTGGTACAGGTAGACATACAGTAACTGAACATTTGACAGTATTAGCATGTAGGCTAAATTACGCACCTTTTTACCGCTATACCCCAGCCGTTTCGCTCGTTTTTGCTCTGAAACATGGTTAAAGTAATTCGATAAGACGGCTATTGTGTCAGCGCTTTTTAATGTTCTATAAGTGAAAAAAGACTCAAATGTACATATACTCACTTGCTTATAGACATAACTCCACGTGTGAATGGTTTAAAGCGCAAGTGAAGACAGCGACAAACTGAACTCTCGTCTTTCAAAATAAAAGTCTAAGTGAGAATCCGCTGCGTCCAGTACATTCTATTGTCCTGTAGTGCAAATGATGTGTGTGTGTATTTCAATGAAAGCAGCGCAAATGAGTAGCCAGAAAGGTTCGACCTGGCATTTACAGCTTTGCGTCGTTCAAATATCGGCCGCAGATCATTTCCGATCATATGCCGACGTTGCAGCGACATTGTGCCGATTAGCAAACGCTCTCTGAGCGACATCGTGATTCGTGGCGATGGAACTTTGTACATCGGGCCAACATCGGCCAGATCGTACTGCTATCTGAGTAACGACCTATTTGTTTTCATTAAACCGAGAAAAATGGAATTTTGTTTTATTTACGATCACTGAGAAATGTTATATTATTTAAAATGCAAAAAAAAACATTATTTTGAAGGTGAAAATGATTCATTTGCCTTGATCCATGCCAAAGAAAACGTCTAAATGTCACGTTTTTAATGAAGCAGCCTAATAAGTAAGTTAAAGTATCTATTTTTCCGCTGTCCCCCAGCTCCTCGTTTAAGCAAAGGGGACGCTAAAACAACCATGTTTACCGTGTTAACCATAACCATTTAAATACTCGACCTAGTTCCGTTGCTTAGCAACGGGAAGAAACTCCTGTAACTTCAGTGCCCAACCCGGTATCACGACAAGACGTGTAATTATCACGTTGGTCCACTTTGAAAAACGTGTAGATGTCACGGTGATAGTTTAAACTCAAAACCATAAATAGGGCTATACTGCCCTCTTGTGTCAAATTATATTTCTATCTATTTTTTCCAACAAATAAAACCAAACCCGCAATAAAAACCCATCCAATACAACCTTGAACTCAACAGACTCAGTGGCTCAGTTGATAAAGCGTTGGGCTTTAATCAAGAAGACCTGAGTTCAAATTCCATTCTTGCTTACAAGACGTGAAATAATCACGTTGGTCCACTTTGGAAAATGTGTAGATGTCACGGTTTAACCCCCTCAAACGTGAAACTTACACTTAAACTGAAACTTACGACCTATTGGTTTTCATTAAACCGAGAAAATTGAATTTTGTTTTATTGACGCACTGTTTTTATTGCGGGTTTGGTTTTATTTGTTGGAAAAATAAATATAGAAAAATAATTTGCACAAGAGGGCAGTATAGCCCTATTTATGATTTTGAGTTTAAACTATCAAAACCGTGACTTCTACACGTTTTCCAAAGTGGACCATGCACTTGATTATTGCGCTTGATTAGTGCGGGTTGGGCACTGATGTTACAGGAGTTTTTTTTCCTGTAACTAGGTCAGGTATTTAAAAGGTTGGTTAACGTGGTTTAACATCGATATAATACGTTGTTTGAGCATACTTTTTGCTTAAACGAGGAGCTGGGGTACGCTGGAAAAATAGACATTTTACTCATTAGGCTGCTTCATTAAAAACGTGACATTTAGACGTTTTCTTCAGCGTGGATCAAGGCAAATGAATCCTTTTCACCTTGAAAATAATAAATGTTTTTTTTGCATTTTAAATAATAGAACATTTCTCAGTGATCGTAAATAAAACAAAATTCCATTTTCTCGGTTTAATGAAAACCAATAGGTCGTGTTAACGCAAACATGTAAAGTTTCACCGTTTAGGGAAGAGTTAAACCATATCTATGGGTTAAACCGTGACATCTACGGTACTGTGTCTGGTGGCACAATGCTGCCGCAAACTTAATAAAACACCTATGGTAAAAAAAGACTTTAAAAATGACGTCGTTAAAGAAAGACGCTAAACTTTTAACAAAGACTTTTAACTGTAATTAATTGCAATGTGCAAAATTAAGCTTTGAATTCCATTCAAAGAGAATGTCGAGAAGCATTGAAAAATGTATTGTTTCTGGAGTGGCACCATAGGGTATGTGGACCTATAATTCGATGTCCAAAACGAAGTCCTGAAGTCTACTCAGGTTGATAGAAATAATAATAGACATCAGTATTTTTTATGATTCACACTTTTTATAGTTTTTCCTTCAAACTGACAAAACAGAACAGCTACCCTACACTCACATGAATGCTCTTATATACAAATACACTCAACTGTGTTTTAGCCTAATAAGTTCCGTCATGTAAGCTTCCTAGCAAAAGTCTTGACTTTACTATCCAGGCTAGATGAAATCCTCTATCCGCTTGATGTGGAATAGAGCTTATGTGAGATTACAAGATGTTACCTGGCTTCATGTGCCAGTTAATGTCCTTTATAAAACCCTTGCAAGACACATTTTCAGAGCAAATGGTCATCATCAATTGTAGAATGGGAATGGGCGTAGAAGACACTTCTGTTTTGGATGTGGAAACTTCACGATCCGTCATCAACTTTCTTTCCAAAGAGCTGCATGATGCATACACGGAACTGCAAAAGCAAAGACAGTTTCTGATTGTTGACCTTCCAAAGCGGTTTAAAGTAACTGAAAGAATAAGCCACCTACACATTTGAGTATGCCCATACAATGCAATATTACCTATCGGTTCATGAAGACAAATGATGGGGTTGTAGATGGTGGCGCTCTTGGCAAAGTAGGCAGGCATGGCTGCTGCCAGTGGATGGAAGGAGGAGCCCTGTGTGTCCGCAGCTGCGAAACAGGCGAAGGAAGTGTAAGGACCCCAGCAAAGGCAGAAAGCCGTGATCATGACAACCACCATTCTGGACACTTCCTTCTCAGCTTTCTGTGCGGACTCAGAATCCTTCTGTTGCTGGGCGACCTGCCAAGAGACGATCAAAAAACAAGCTCAGTTCTCCATTGCAAATAAAGTGAAATATTTCCCTTCTGTATAAAAGATTAGCTTACAGCATGATTGGCCAAGTACACGGCAATGTAGCAGAGAATGATGATGGAAAGAGGGAAGATACAACAGGTGACCATTAGGACAATCATGTAGGACTGGACACCGGGGTCCTCGCTTCCTCCAAATACATCAGGACCAGAGGAGGCTCTTCAGACCGTGAGGCCAATATCTTCAGAGCAGTGGAAGAGTATTCTTTATATATGACGGAATTAAATCATCTACAATGGAAAATTGTGATATTGCAGTCCTTTTCTGCTCCAGCCTAAGATGGAAGAAGGTGCACACCAGACAGCAGTCCCAAACCCAGGCGAAGATGAAGCCACCAGCTGCTAGCCTAGGCAATCCTAGACGCCCAGCCCAAGTGGCAGCAAAAATTATTGGGCGCAGCAAAGCGTGGTCAAGCAACTCTCCATAGGGGTTTTATCTGGAGAAAACCCCAACTCTGGAAGGGCCAATCACATCGTGTATAGAGTCGGCGGGCGGGCTTAAACAGTTACGGCTGACAGAGTCGCGACGGTCAGAGCAAGCTCTGGATATATTCGGTTTTAATGCTGCGTTCCAGTCCAAAATTGCTTATGCCCTTCACTCGCTAACTTCCCTCCGTCGTCTCGTTCACTTGGATGTACGTCATTGCTTACGTTTGCTCGAGTGCCCACTACTGGCGGGAAACCGGGGGGGGGGGTGCACCTGGGGCGGGGTACACGTGTAGCCCCGCCCACAATGCTTCTCATTGGTTAGGGGCAAAGTGATGACGTCGATCGAGGGGAGCTGCCGTGAACCATGACGTCGCTTTCTAGCTTGTTTACAATTTTTTATTCTGAAGTGGCGTTTAGTGTGATGATACAATGAAGTGGTATAACAATAAGATTGTGTAACTTTACTCACCATATCACACAAATAACCAGGGCAGCGTTTCCCAAAAGCATCGTAGGCCTGTGTGTGTGTGTGCGTGCGCGCGCGGCGTATGTATATTAGTGTGGTTTTGGTGGGATTAGGAGGATATTAGTGTTAAAAATGAACCAGAAGAAAAACATGATTTAAGAGTTAATAGTAACAATATACAAAGTTATATTGTAAGACTTTTTTTCTATAAATAAATTGATTAAATGTAAACTATTTTGTAATTAATAAGATTACATTTATTTCATTGAACATGTAAAAATTATGCTTATTCTTATGCTCTATACTTCATTCTCTTTGCTTATCCTTGGCATTGTCATCATCATTTATATTCCCTGGGTACCACTTTTGCTATTTTACTTTATATATATTTTGGTGTTTGCTGATAATTATTCTCTAACACATTCTCTAGTCCTCCATCTCTCTCACCTATTTTTTGTTGTTGTTGTTGTTTACTTTATAAATCCAAGGATTTTAAGAGCCATTCCCCCTGCAAAAATGTACACAACTGTGAGGGGGTATGAGCAGTAGTAGGTGCCCATTCTGTCAGTACACCAGCATGCCATGCGGCTGATGTATTACCACATCAAAAATAATTTTCTATCCTATCCTAATCTATCTATTCATCTCTGTGTGCCTATTTATCTCTACCTATCTGTCATACCCATACATCTGTCTGTGCTTGATAAACTATATTGCCCTCAAAACTTGTAGGATAGGCTTGCTCAAGCCAAATTAAAGTTTTTATTAAGAGTTTATATTCTTCATAAACAATTAAGGTACTTAGGTACTACAGACAAAGCCAATAACACTCAAGTGTATCTTGTCTAACATTTTCCTATATAATATGTTTAACATGTATAAAAAAGAAATTCCTTGTATGACTCTGTACTGATAATGCAATGAATAAAAATAAAAATAAACAAGAACTATTGTTACAAGGAATATTGTTACAGTTACAATAAACAAGGAATGCTTAAAATAAGAAATATATTTAGGTGCCATTAATGTTTACAGTTATTTTGTTATTTACATGGTGAAGGGCAATAGAATGTGAAAAACATTTAAAATACTACAAAAATATTAACACAATACTCTGTAATTCCTTATACGCTGAACTTGGATCAGGCATAGTTAAAACTATGGATATGTGCTCTACTCCTTTTTGCTGCTTTCATTATTACTTTAAAGATTTTTAATACTTAATAATTTTTATTAAAAGTATTATTTCAAATTTGATATATATATATATATATATATATATATATAACGCCTATAATATATATATATATATATATATATATATATATATATATATATATATATATATATCACAAAAATATATATCACCTTTATCACTCCATATACACACACACACACATATATATATATATATGTATGTATGTATAGGCTACATACATAGAGAGAGGCTTCTTCATGAACCACAGGGATTTGTAATGGGCTACAATGCAAATTCTCTCTTAAAGACAGTAAATAGTGACTGTGTTTTTAAACATTTACATTTGTGGATGAAAAATGTACCCAAGATAATTAAAGTGTTTAAAAGCATTTCATAGTTTTTGTCTTTCATTATAATTCCTAATGTGATGTTATCTCTAGTGAAACTGGAGAGAGACTGGAGATAAGGCTCAACCCAATGATACATGTCACACCAGAATGTGTTGCTGTGAGAGCAGGAGAAAACAAATGATCCGTGGTCTCTATAATTTCATAATATGAATAATATTTAGATATGAATCCAACTAAAAAAGATATCTTTCAGTCACTCAAATAGCAAAAAGCATATAGTGGAGCTCTATAGTCATCTATTAAAACTGCACTTCCCAAAAGATGGGCAACAATTTTACACTAAACCATGTCAAATGATCCATGTTATCACCATAAATTAATTTTAGAAATTTGGGTTAAATTAATTTTTCTTTATAAAAAAAGCTGTTTTGTATAATTGTTTTAAATTTATTTATTTATATAAATTTAAAATATAGGCCTGTATTAAATCCTTCAAAAACTGCACACATAGAGTAAAAAGTTTAATAAACAGACTATTACATTCGTTGTATATACTGCATAGACAAAATTAGTTGCGATATTGCGCAACAATCGGGAGATAGGATAAATACGCAATTGCGTGTTATAAAGTCAGAATTGCGTGAAAAGTCACCTGAATCAGAAGACGCGGAATGTTTGGGGTCCGTGTCGGCAAATAGCCTAATAATAATAATAATTATCATCATTAGGCTATTATAATATTTATTAGGCAACATATGTTATGTAGAAGACGCTTTATCCAAAAAGGCACAAAGCAATTCGGCACATTTCATTCATAGTACAGGTTGGACTGGACAATAATAATAAGGGCTAAGATTATCACAAACAAACACACGATTTTGACGAATATCCAGAGTGTGTGGACGAGTGCGCAGCGCGCACTGGATGAGCAGACAGGCGCCGGCGCGCCGCGAACACTTGCTTTTTCCTATCAACAGTGGAAACAACTTCAAATACTCTATAATTTCTGGTCATACATAAAAATAATAATACATTATTCGCAACTGCTTTTATTTGCGTAATATCGCAATAACAAGAAAACATACTTTTGTAAAAAAAAAAAAAAAAAAAAAAAAAATCAGGCGAGCTTTCATGATCTTCGTGAACTGGAACGCGAGAACTGAAACAATATAGCCTTTGTAGTCAGACCAAAACTTTAAATGTCCACTTTAAAACAAGAACAAATTTCGAAATCATAAGCTATAAGGCTACCTTCTGATTATGTAATCCGTATGAAAGGTGCATTTCCAGCTAAGGTTTTTTCCCGCATTGGCTTATAATAGCCTATATGTGTCTGAAAAATAACGAGCTAAATATATATATATATATATATATATATATATATATATAGAACACAGAACACATACTTAATTTTGACTTTACAGGGACTTTAAAACAGAAGCAGACTGGAGGGCTTACATTTTTTTCCATTTTCAAGAAAAAAGAAACAAGCTTCCATGGTCAAGTGGTGTGCAGACATGAAACTCACAGGGAGGAGTTGGGATCTGGATCCGACTCCTCCTGTGGATTTCTCCTCCACATGGAGGAGTCCAATCCCAGATCCAACTCCTCCCACTCCTCCACATGGGAGGAGTCAGATCCAGATCCAACTCCTCCCACTCCTCCACATGGCCCCCTGGGGGACGGTGAAGAAATCGAAAAGTACTAAATTGCGCATAACTCCTAGACCGTTTGAGCTAGAATCACGATTTTCGCATCACTGCGATCCCTGGCTCAAGCCGAACAAGATGTATATCTCCGATTTCCATTTCGGGGACCATGGCGCCCGCCCGAGGCCACACTGAAAGGGGAGCAAGGGCGGGCGCCATGGGGACCATGGCGCCCGCCCGAGGCCACACTGAAAGGGGAGCAAGGGCCCGAGGCCACACTGAAAGGAGAGGGAGATCGAGATCCGCTCCGAGTTCGGATCGAGATCCAACTCCTCTCACTCCTCCACATGGGAGGAGTCGCGATCCAGATCCAACTCCTCCCACTCCTCCCACATGGGAGGAGTCGGATCCAGATCAGACTCCTCCCACTCTCTCCACATGGCCCCCTGGGGAAGACCAATGTCAAAGAAAAAATCTAAAAGTACTAAATTCCGCGCATAACTCCTATGAGACCAGGGTTTCTCAACTCCAGTCCTCGTGACCCATGCCTGCATATTGTGTATGTCTCCCTTGTTTAACACACCTGATTTAGATCCTCAGCTCGTTAGGATAGTAGAGTCTATCCTAGACTGAGCTGAGGATCTGAATCAGGTGTGTTAAACAAGGGAGACATACACAATATGCAGAGCACTGGGTCGTGAGGACTGGAGTTGAGAACCCCTTCTTTAGTGTGCACATCCCCATCTGAGCCTCTGGGTTTGAACTGAGAAAGCTCCAATATCAGCTCCGTTGAGGAAACATTTGTCCACTGACCAATCCGGTTATTATCTTTGTCCTATTAAAACAAATTAACAGCTCAGAGAAAACCTGCAAAGAAAAGAAAAGTGCAAAAAGCTGCATTGGCTCCATTTCAAAGTCTTACACCGAAGCAAACTCACCTTCACCCCGAGCAAATTGTACTGCAGAGAAAGACCAGAATAATAAACATTTAAAAGCGGTCATTGAAGTTGAAATTTCTGCATCTTAAAAGAACCTGCATTTACCTCTTGTGTTATTGCTGTTGGTATAAACAAAAACAGACTCCCTTGTTGTGTCGTCCTCTCGACGTCTGGCAGCATACACCGCATCGGTCCACTCTGCTATTTTGTAAACCCTTGAGATCAAAATATTGAGATTTATTCACAATTACCCATTTTTATGTGACCAAAAATAGTACATTTTGCAGTGGTTGTACCTGTCACAGGATTCTTCTCTCCCTGAGTAGGTGGCTGGTCCCTCCTTTGCCTCTTCTTTCTCCGTTTGTGGTAGAAATAGGAACAAATAAACTGGCATATGGTGTCAGAGGCATTTTATACCAGCTCATCTCCAAAAAGACTTTGTGACGTGAAGCAAATTAAGGCTAGCTGGGAGGTACAGCTGTCTCGCATAACAGGAAGTGCCCCCAAATCTGCATGGGAAGTATGGACATTAACCTCTATTCATCATGACCTCACACATATGGGATAAAAGCACACATCCATGCACCCCAAGCACACGGGGGCACGGGGATACTCAGGAATGCGAAAAGGTAAGACTTACATTTGAGGTTAATCCTCCTTCAGGGTAAGCAGTGCTTTTACTGTCACATTCCAGTTGAATTTGCTTAGCACCCTCAGGCTTAAATGGAGGAATCGCAATTGACTTGCTCCTCTTATTTGAAGTGACTTTTAAGCTTTAAATCCTTTCTAGAACAAAAAAGAAAAAACATTGCATTGAAAGTTATTTTCCTTATTTGTCTGGGTGTCTTAGGGATTTCAGTGCAATTTCTTTATTGTACTGTCTATTAAATTAAATCTAAGAAAGTGTACAAAAGTGAAGTTAGGGACACATTTTAAACAAGATCATGGATTATTTTCACATTTCCAGGTTAGAAATGCAGAAGTAGGCCTAAACTATAGCAGGATATATGTCTGTCGACGTGGGCTCCCAAAGCAAATATTATTGTTCTATTCCCATTTGCTTCATAAAAATGACTATTGCATTTCCAAGATTTTCTAAAAGAGAAAAAAACATATAGACAGATGGGATTATGGCAGTCAGAAGTGATAAGGATGTCATATTTTTTTGTCACTCATTCAGCAGTTGCATTAGTAACATCCTTGTTGTGTAAGGAGGTAATGCCAGGGGGATGCAATATAAATGCACATAAAATAAAAAATTAAAAGTTTATATATGAAAAGGATATGCAAAAATGCATATCTGTGAATGGGGCCATATCTTGACAATTTAAATTGCTGCCTTATGGAGACCCACAACAAAATCATGTCGAGAGAGATGTGCATGTGTGTAATAAAATACACTGAGAAAAGAGAGATTTATTTTGCTGCTTTTTTTATTATTTTCATCAAAGAAAAAAATAGAACCATATGACATGCTGTACATGGCAGGCCTCTATCTATACAAACTTTTTTTTGTCATTTTTGTTTTCTTGCAAGATGGCTACAAAATTAAGATTACAGAGATTGTATTACATTGCCACTGAACAGCAATTCAGCAGAAATTGTACATTACAATGAGGCGATTACTTTTTGCTGTAAGTTAATCCACCTGAGTGACACATTCCCACAAAGCAGTGCTATATATAGGCATAAAACCTTGTGAATAGTCAGTGGATGGAGTGCCATGGACAAATGATTGTGTGACAAATGAATACCATAAAAACTGTAACATCATTCCGGTAGTATATTAAGTCACGGGGCCGTTTGAGCAAGTAATGTGTTAACACACAGTGCCGTGCAACAAGGTATTCCCCATCACTCCGAGGGAAATATCTGGAAGCAAAGTTGTCAAGATACGTTGAGGGTAAAACAAGGAATATAAAAAGTCCCATTTTCATCGCTTTTCCCATGTCTGACTCAAGACCATCGCTCTATTTATGCAGGAGCCACAGAGGACACTTCTGTCTTGGATGCTTGACACCTCAGAGCCATCATCCACCTTCTTTCCAAAGAGCTGCATGATGCATACGCGGAACTGAGAGAGAGAGAAATCAAGGTTATTTTGCAAAGAACTTCTCATTGTGCTCATTGTGTCAACAGCATTGACTTACTTGTCGGTTCATGAAGACATAAATGACGGGGTTGTAGATGGTGGCGCTCTTGGCAAAGTAGGCAGGCATGGCTGCTGCCAGCAGGATGGAAGGCATAGCCTGGGTTTGCAGCTGCAAAGCAGCGAGACTGTATAAGGACCCCAGCAAACACAGTAGGCCACGATCATGACAACCACCATTCTGGACACTTCCTCTCAGCTTTCTGTGTGGACTCAGAATCCTTCTGTTGCTGGGCGACCTGTTGTAAAGAAATGACACATGCTTAGTGCCTTTTGGAGAAACTGCAAATAAACTTTTGACAGCCGTCAAGGAGACAACTTACAGCATGAATGGCCAAGTACACAGCAATGTAGCAGAGAATGATGATGGCCAGAGGTATGAGACAACAGGTGATCATTAGGACAATCATGTAGGACTGGGACACCGGGGTCCTTCGCTTCCACTGAAGACATCAGGGCCGCAGGAGGTCTTCAGACCATGAGGCCAATATCTGAAATATAATGAGTTGAAAAGATCCACATTTATACTTGTGTGGAAACTTATTTGTTGGTCGTCTCACCCAAAGAATTCAACAATTATATGATGAATTACAAAGATATAAATGTACTGTCAAATGCCTTCATTACTTATTGATAATGTATTAAGTCATTTGACCTGTCTCCAGCCAAAGATGGGAGGTGCACACGAGACAGCAGACCAAACCCAGCAGAAGATGATGCCACCAGCTGCCCATTTACCATCAAACTTGACATTTCCAAATGGTTTGCATACGACCACCCATCTCTCCCAAGAGACTGAGTAGTCAAAGACCACAGAGCAGAAGATAACCTGTCCTGATTGTTAGATATCATTAAAAAAAACCCCTCAGTTTCAAATGATGTAAAAAGAATATATTTGTTTAACTTTGGTCTGAATGGATGTATAATGATGTCTTTGACTTACCACATACAGACACAGTGTAGCCCTCAAAGACACACATGGGATGTCCTAGGATAAAGTAACCAAAAATCTGGTTGATCACACTGATGGTGCTGGCCAACACAGTCTCTCCTAGATCAGCTATACGCGAGGTTGACCAAAATCCAGTTGAGAGGGTGACGGAGCTTCTTGAATTTGGCCGTGGCCACCCAGCACCAGGCCATTGGTGAAGACCGAAGCAATGACTACAAATATCATCCAGCATGTTGAGACGTTGTACACCCATCGAGGGGCAATGTGATAGTTGGGTCCCTCAAAGGGATCTGGAAATGAGAAATAAAGAGCAGTAATATTACCATCATTAAGGAGTTTTCACCGAACAGCCTTTGTAATCAACTCTCATTAATCTGATGTCCATATCATCAGTCTGAAATTGTTCTCGGCTATGTTACTTCTGTCCAAAATGCATAGAGAGTGCTAAGGTCAAAAGACCACACATTTGAAGTTCACTGCCACTATTATGGAAGCTTTAAAAGCCCACAAAGACGTTCACACGGCTTTATGGATCTAACAGAATAGCTATGACTGAACAATTACCTGTACATTTTTTGCCAACAATTCTATGCACACAAGCTCCCTATTTAAACCTACTCAAATTACAATTTAAAACTGGAAATAGAAGAACATTTTAAAAGCTCACCTTTGGTGTTATTGCTGTTGGTATATGTGAACATTGCTTCTCTTGTTGTTTCCTCTCCTCTTCCGCCTGGCTGCAAACATCACTTCTCCCACATGCTCTGCCATTTTTGAAGGATGTTGTATAGCCCAAACCTATAGTTACTTAGCTTTGGGCCTTTGTGTTTTTACCACCTCCTCCTCCGGCTGACTCACACAGACAGACTTTGGGCTCAAATCGAAGTGCTTTTATATGCAAAAAAAGAGGATGCCCTGGCTTACAGGGTGGAGAATTGTTGAGGTCAAAACAGGTATCAGGAGCAGAACAAAAACTCATTCATTAGGCTTACAGGAGGCCTAAGCTACTGTTCCTTCCTAGGATTGTTGAAGCCATCACAGGTAAACCAAAACAATGTACGGTGGTGACCTTTGGCAAGACCAAGACGGGAGTGATTATAGGTGGTCGGCCCTTTGATGCTTTCCTAAAGTTTTAATTTAAAGTCACTGACCTCTTTATGTTGACCTTGACTGAAGCTTCTTGTACAGTATTACTGTACAGCACACTTTTTACTTAAAGAGGCATGAGACTGCAACAAGAAATCCATTGTCATTCTCTAAATAGCACCAGATTAGAGTGCTCAGGCTCCCTTGTTGGTGCTCCATATAACAAGAGCTGCATTTAAGAAACATTCATATAGGATTTAAAGTTAAAATTAGAATTTCACATTTCTGAAAATCACACTAAAACAAATATATATTCAATGGCCCCTGCTCCTATTGAAGGAGTAAAGAACTTTTTATAATTGCATTGAAATTTGTAGATTGAATAAATTTGGAACATTGCACAAATATGTCATCTTTGCATATTCACACACTACGAATGTATAATGCAGAATTGAACAGAATCTTTTGCATCTTTGATCTTTTCTATCTATTCCATTCCATTCAATGCATAATTGTACTGTAGAAACATGATTTTCTTTAAAACTGCTTTAAACAACATGTTTACACCCCAGTGACAGCTTTTGTACCTTTTTTCTGATGGAAACAATGGCATAACTTGGCTAAAGAATATTTAAGCCTTTATAAAGGGTCATTTATATCAAATTCATTGTAAACACCTTGCCACACAGTTCATGCCCAAAAGTGCTTAATCATTCATATTATCTCATGTCCACTTAAAACGAATGTAACACAGTTTCAATCATCAGCATGTGCAGGGTAACTGTAAGTCAGACATCTAGGTTACATTCCAAGTCCAAATCAGCTTATTGGGACAACTGGGGTACCCAGGTACCCTCATGAGATCCTAATTAGCATTGACAAGGATGCAGCCCAAACCTTCCTAATCCCAATGGATTGCTGGTTCAGTTTAGGGAAAGTAGGGTTTATCTGAAAATCTTGATGAGGTCAGTTTTAATCTCTCCCTGTTTCTGACTATAGGCGTTTTCTTTTCTGTTTTTCAGCCATCAGCTTCTCTATCTACTGTGGCAAAGTGGAGCAGGAGGAAGTGAACAGACCAAACCAGGGTGAGGATGGAGCCAACACGAAGACGAGAGCAGTCTGTACACTTTTTTACTCTATCAGTTGTTTCCTTTACATTCTTAAAATTGCAGAGAATTGTACTAATTTATGTATTTATCCAAAACGAGTATTTGTTTGCTTCGATCTTTTAAACTTTGTTCTAATGTGGAAGCTAATCTAAATAAATTGAAGTTGAGTAGACTATTGGAATTAATGTACAGTATTGAGAGTCAAGGGTCACTATAGTGTTTTTTGTTACTATATGACGGTGTAAATCACAGATATATTTAGAGATGTAGTTTGTTAAAGGATGTTTTTCAGAAACAGACGGATCAGAAAGTATCAAGGGGCATCACTCAGTCAGTCCTATGTCTGGAATTCCGCTAGTTCTGAACTATTTCGTGATTGGCAAAAGTTCACTACTAGCAGAACTCGGATATACAACTGAATTCTCAACGAATCCTCAAGATAATATTTTGGTCTCACGGTCTGCCATTGGACAACTGCTAGATTCATGGTATTTAGTACTGAGCGTTTATTTAACATTTTTTACATTTTTGAATGAAATTAATCCATATAATAGATGTTAATCTAACATGGGCAAAAATTTGCTTTCACTGCTCAATGTTTCTCTAACATCATTTGTGGTTTAATTTCTAGATTAACTGTGCTAATAATGTTTTTGTATTTATTGTGTTAAATGACAAAAGCTAATTTCATATTCTGTTTTTTTGCACTTGTATCTTGGATGAAGTACAAGAAGTTAAGGTGAGTAGGCAAGTAATACTATATAAATACAAAAAACAATTAATTTCTCCTGTATTTCTAAAGAGACATTGAAACTACTGCACGTAAAATCTCATTGTTATTGTTGAGTGAATTAATAATAGTTTTGCATAGTAGATAATACTCTGTTTGACTTTGCTTTTCAGACCATCCCTGGATGCGTTACTCCGTTACTCATCTACGGACTTGATTCAATCAGATATATGAGATACTTCTCTGTTTTCATTTGTTAGTTGTTGTAAAATGGCATGCTGACTACAACAGTCCATTTAAAACAGGAAGAAATGAGACTAATGTAATATAATTCACTTGTATGTCACAATTCTTGAACTGATACATTTAACACCACAATTATTTCTTTCTTTCTTTGCATTTATTGTACATTTTTAATGATAACGATGAACTTCTACTCATTCTACTTGTTCAGCAAGCCAAGACCAAGTTACAAAAATGTTGACATTAAAAGCAAAAATTCCTAGTGGGTCTATGTTTATTATTTACAATCTTTGAAAAATTATTTTTCACTGCCATGCAGCAGAGTGGTTCTGTCAGCAGGATGAGGTTTCATTAAGAATGGGTTTATTTCTCTGGTGCAACAGAGGAGACCTGGGTAACCTGAGATGAAGAAGAAGCCTCATCGTCCTCAATATTCTTGCCACAGACCATCTTCATCATACAGGAACGGAACTGGGTTTCAAAAGAAATGAGTAGCACATATTATTTGAAGTGAATAGTTAAGCCATATGAACAAGTCATTTATTATTGTAGCCTTATGGGAACAAGCTTCAACAAAACAACTCCAAATGTACACATTATACTATACCTGTTTGTTCATTAAGACGTAGATGACAGGATTGTACACTGTAGAGGCTTTACAAAGGCAGGATGGTATGGTTGCCATTCTCAGGTCAAATGTTTCACCGCGGTGGGAAATTACCCAGAGAGCAAAGGTAGCATATGGTCCCCAGCATACCAAGAAGCCGAACACCATCACCACCACCATCTTTGTCACCTCTTTCTCTGCCTTCTGGGTCGAAGCTGAATCTGCTTGAGCTTTGGCTGCCTGGTAGGACCAACAGGATTTTAGAGCAACAGGCAACATGACCACTGTAACCTATTCATAGTCTCCATCTAGTGGACAGGGATGCGCATCCCAATGTGGCAGAGCAACAAAACACATTTGTAACTTATTTATGTAAAAGGGTCATTCCAGAGATTTGAGGACATTTCATGTCCCACCTATGAAATTTGAAATACTATGTAATATACAAAAAATGCAATTAATGTGTAAAAAACATTTGTCCTGAGACTAAATATAAATAGACTTGAAGATTTTTTTCTTCAAAAATATTATTGAAAATAAAAAAAGTCTCTAGTACCCACTTAAGTGCCATTTTTCTCTTGTCCCACCTTCTAGATGACCAAATTGAATGTTAAATACAACTGTTAAAATACATTTTAAATATCCTTTTTTTGTATGATTTTGTTTATATATGCCTCTTTTTATTGTTAAACCAATTTTTGAAATGATAGAAATGTTTCAAATAATAGAAATGTTGCAATAAAGTTATGTCCCACAACATATGCAACCCTGTTACTCGAAACATATTTAGCCTGGTAGAAGAAGAAAAAAAAACAATGAGTGACATGATTCACAGGAAATGACACCACTAAGCAGTTTGCTGCCAGAATGGGTAGAAGAAAGGTATGTTCTCTTTTCGATTTTTCATATTATTATACAACTTTTAGCATTGATTGAATGTGTCACTCTAACCAATGCAACCCTGTTACTCTTATTATCAGAATAAGAAAAATGTATTTAAAGGTTTTCTTCTTCTTTTTACATAAGTAAGTTTGTCCTAAAAATGACAGTAATGAGCTAGCTAAATAGCTAGCTTTTATTCATGAGAAAAAGCCAACATTAGCATTAATTTGCAACCCTGTTACTCGCAACCCTGTTACCATAATTACCAGACGAACTGACACAGACCGACGGATGGACTGTTATAAGATGTTATTAAATTTTATTTAACAATGTTCCTGTGTTCCTGATCATTTGCCACATTATTGACCTGATCTTTAATCAAAAGTAATATATCTATCCAACCCCCGTAGCTTTTCGCAACCCTGTTACCTAAATTTCAACCCTGTTACCATATAATTTTTATTAAAATAACCATAAATTACTTTTTTATCTCACAGGGGCTTGAGCTATTGTCCTTATTTTAGTTTGAAGGATAAATATACATACAAATATATTTTAGATCAATAAATATAAATTTTTTCAGGTTCCTGAGTATTGGTAACAGGGTTGCACCAAGCACAATTTTTTATTTTTATTATTATAATTAGTATAATTTATCTGCCTGTTTTTATACAAATACATAACAAAAAAACAGTAAAAATAAAGGGCTCAGATCTCTCAAAATTAAATTTTTAATTTTAATTAAAGATTAAGATTTTAATTAAATATATATTAACTGCCATCTCTAACAGAACCACACTACATGGTGAAAGGGATGATCGAATTACCCAGGTTTAAGTGCTGGAAATAAAATTCCTTGAAATATCAGTGTCTAAATTCCAACACTGTGTGTTTGCATGAAATTCCCATTCCTAAGTTAATCTTGGACTCTTTTCCAGAAACAAATGAATAAGTTCTGAGGCAGTATTGAATGGTAAAAGCAATTTGGTACTACTAATTTGGAGTGTGATGAGCAGCTGACCATAACAGAACAAGATGGGCCGAGGAAGCGCAAAGCAGAAGCAGAACAAAAACATGACATAGGACTCGTTGTTGTACTTGTTGTTAGGTCGTATACCAGTCAGGTCCACAAGAGCACTGCAAACCTTCAGGATGTACCTGTAAAACAAATCTCAGTGAGGTTGACGGGATGGACAACTCTGCATAATTTAATCAGAGTACTTCACTCAGGGACTTAGACAAGTTGTATAGGAGTGCGGGGAAAGAAAAAGCGTTACGCATTGATTTTTGGCATTGTGTGGGCAGTGGGACTTACCGGCTCCATCCAAACAGTGGAGGGAGTCCAGCTGCCAATGCAATACACCAAGGAAGTATGCAGCCAATTATGGCATGAGTGGTCTTGAAGGTAAAGTTCCCAAGGGGTTTGCAAATGACCAACCACCTTTCAAATGCCACCACTGCAAGAGACCACAAACTCACCATTCCTGCAACAACAGAGAAAACAAAATGGAAAAAGGGTTTGGTGAAACAAAATCAGAATCAAATCAGAATGTACGAATAAGTTCTGCAGACATTTTCTTTATATAAACTACAGTGAACTACAACAGGCTAACACAGAAGCATTAAAATGATGTTATACCTCCAAGTGTTGAAGTGAAGCCCTCAATTTTACATCCTGTTACCCCGAAGACAAAGTACTTATTCCAGAAGGAGTAGTAATGCTGACGAGAAACCAAAAATGGCCACCCACAGGTTTGAAACGGCAAGGTTCACAAGAATATAGTTAAGGTGAGATCTGAGTTTCTTGTATTGAATTGTGCAAACAATGGTAAGGATGTCTGATCGCAGTCCCTCCAATGAAAAGGAAGAACATAAAGGCAGCCATGGCCATGAAAACGCCATGGTGACCCAGGTGGTCTTGGGGGACCAGGAAAGGACTGTAAGCAGAGATATTGTTGGTATCTAAAGGGATGGGGATCCCACGAAGTCATCGTTAAATCTCGGGTACTGCCTTCATCTCCTTGCTTGAAACTGGCAACCACTCCACCGAGAGAACTCTGTAACACCTTCAAGCTTCAATCGATTGTGTTATCTCCTTCTGTAGATTACTGCAGCATCGCAAAAAGAGTCCAACCCGTATCGATGTAAATTCTCTCTTCGTTGAACAGCAGATGAAGGCTCCCTCGAAAATATTGTCAAGAGATCCCTCTTCATAGGGATCCAAATGAGACCATTTCGCTCCTCCCAAAGGGTCCTGATGGAAGGATTTGAGGTTTGTTGTCATCTACCAAACACACAGGCTCTTGCGCAGGCACACAAATGCATGACAAACAGATTTAACACATGCAAAACTACATTTGTGCAGTGCAAGACACACAATTCACTTAATCTCATTTCCAGCACCCAAACCTGGCTAATTCGGATCATCCCTTTCACCCTGTAGTGTGGTTCTGTGTTAGAGATGGCCGTTGAATCTGCCGCTCAGTGCAGATAAAGCAGCTAATCACTCGTAGTTAACTCCTATTTAATCTGCTTCCCATCGTATTATCTCCAGCTTTGAGCCTGGAATCTTGGCCTTTGTGAAAAGCCTTAAATGCTTGACAGCTGGATTGTCCTTGACGTCTGTAGAGGGTTCTTTGTGTCAGAGCTGAGAAATGAACTATTAGAAGTGAAATGTTCACAACTTAGTGATGAACATCTTGGACAAAAGATAAAATAATCATGAATTTGAAATAGAAAATGACATTAAGCTACTTTAAACTCCAAAACAAAAGCAAAAAAGAGGTCACTGCTAAATACTGTGAAAAACAAGCTTGTAAAGCTACTAAATCACACATAATTATGATTTTTTAATACTCTTTAAAGAATTCAATTGTATTGATCAGACAGCAATACATTTTCAGCATTTTTTTTTCATTAACAAAAATTATTATTTAATTATTTTATGTTATACCACAGGGCTGTTGAATGCTTGATTCTGATTGGTTGAGAACGTTCTAAAGGTGTGCAATTATTTTCAGGGAAACGCACGGCTAAAGTAGTTTCAGGCAGGTTTGATCCGCATTACAGTTCCATATCAACTATAATAACGGAAAATAGGATACAATTCATAACAAGAAAAAACATGCAGCCCTATGCGCTTGATCTGCAATTTCTGATGTCTAACTTCACAATCAATGGACACATACAGTTCATTTTTAATAAAGTATGTAGTCCTATTTATAATAGGCTAAATAGCAAATTAAACTGAATAGGCTATATAAATAAATTAATAGTCCTTCTTCACGGATTTTCGTAATTCATAATATAGATAATATAAACAAATAAATAGCCTAATTATTCTTGTTAAAAGGGTTTTGTGTGTTTCATTTATTGGGTTATCTACTGTCAATTATAGAAAATAAGAATGAACAAATTAATTAATATGAATTTAATGAATAAATAAAATAATAATATTGACATGCTTTTCTGTCTTCATTATTTCAACATCTCTCTCTAATAACTGCATTATTAGAGAGAGGAAGTTTGAAAAGTGAACTACTCCTGTAAAACATGCAGCATTATTCAATGTGCTGTTGTGACACGAACTTGAAATCCCGACTTTGTTTGCCCCAATGCATTAAAAGCTTATTTTACACTGTCTGAATCGTTCCCCATTCCCCAAGTGCATGTGCCATTAATGTAGAAAAGAGTAAATGTGTGAACAAGTGATCATTTTAGTCACAGTTTTAACATCTATTTGGGGAGAGAGTGACGCTATAGATAGAGAGCATTTGATTGGACAGACCATCTGATGAGGTGCAGTGATGTCATAAAAATCATTGATCCATATGGTGAAAGTGAGAGACCATACAATTTGAATGCGTATATCTTTAAAATGCTAATTTTGTCAATGTTTTGGACACACTAGCTTATAACAGTCATATTCATACTAAAAGCCAAACAACTTCAGTTTTGATTTCATGGGGACTTTACGGCAGTCACTAAGCTTGCCAAATATATATGTTTTTAAGAAAATATCAAGTTTTTCTTTTTTTTTTACTACACATTTATAACTTTATACTTTCCTTCTAATACAACAAATTTGACAACTTTCTTTTGACCAATCTCTCAATTAATCAATAAATCACTTGTCATAATCAATCGATTTTCCTCTTTTAGAAAGTTGTGGAAATGCAATATCATAGTTTTTTTGTTGTTGTTTTTTGCTATTGGGGCAAATGGAAATGGAAAAATGATATTTGTTATTGTCTCCCATTCACCTCTTACCCAACTATGATAACTTTCACTTCTGAAAACCCTGGAAATGTGAAAAGGGTTCATTTGTGTCATCCCAGAAAAGTCATTGCATGACCAAAGTGGATTTAAATGAAAGTCTTTCGTCTCATAATACTCCTCTTAGCTAATCTCTCCCTGAAAAACAAACAGTAGATTTCCCATACAACCATGTTGCAAAGGTTGAACCAAGCATCCAACGCCAGTCCGGTATCATTGTGGTATTTTATGTTATACTCATTTTGTCACATAAGCTTGCTCAAAACTCATCTGGTAAGTTTAGCAGGACCTTGGACACTTTTCTTAACAAGAGTAGCAGGGACTAGACAGCGTGTAAAAGGGACACACTTGAAGTATTAACATTCAAAAGAAATATCATCTTAAAATCATTCTCATTTGCTTATCACCAAAATCACTGCAGATGACCTCTTTTTTTTATCTGTCCATTCTGTCACTCTCAGTGGTCAAAGCTCTATCCCTACTTCCTCTTCTGTTTTAATCTCTGGTCTTCCTCACTTGTGTGACCCATACAATGATCTGTTTAGTGGCTTAAGACTAATTATTGGACTTGTGCTAAGGCTCTTAACTACCACAGTCAGTGTAGACCAGTTAAGAGGGGTGCCTAAGGTAAAGACACCTCTAAGTGCGTCACAGTTATCTCCGGCCTATTAACCTGTTTCAGAGCAGAGTTTATGTCAGTATGCCTGCAGACAGTTCATATAGTTTTATATTTATCAGTCTCAGTGATTAACATAATTAACATAAACAAGTTGAATGTACAATAACACATACAATAGCAAATGCTCTTGATTTGCGGTGGTACTGTTCAGCATATTGGCTTATAGGTTTAATAATGATCTGTTAACAATTCTAAATTGGATGTAATGTCATGAAGGAAAATTATTATTGATCAACGTTACAAAGTGAACATCAAAGAACAAATAAGTACACTGATACAGCTCTGCTGTGGAACAGATTTTTGCAAACTTTGCAATAAATGAGTATTTAACATAATAATGATTACATCGATTGTTGATAAGTAGGCCTATTATGTACATAGATTTACTTAATGTTAATAGGGTAATACTGTGGTATTATAAACTGTTACACACATATAAAAAAATAACACGAATAGCTCTTTTTTTAAAAATGTAAATATGAAATTGACAGATGCTTGGGCTTGAAAATAGTGCATTTACAAAATAATTTGGGGTGAAAGTAAGCATTTAGAGAGGATTAATTGTTTTCATCTCTTTACGCCACAGCCTGCACCTGCCTGCTAAAGCACCTTCCATGAAGCCTTGGTTAATCTAATCAACATATACCAGTACTTCATTTCAATAGGTTTCCTGATGACGATGTATCTTAGCTCTCTACGTGCAAGGTTATGAAGGCCCGCCGCAATTCTAGGTGAGAACGCGTTTTACGTGCTACTTCAACGTCGCTGTCCATTCACGATGTGCTGAAATATAACCTTATCCTATATGAGTCATATTCTGAACGTTTGACCTAATAATCGTTATTTGTTGTGATTTAGAAATTAAGACAAGTGTATATAGACAAAGCACAGACATACACACTGTCAAAATAGCTAAACAAAAGATATGCTACATTTCAAAAAGATAGAATTAATGTCCTTTTAGAGGAGAAAGAGGGAAACAAAGATTTTATTTTTAACAGATTTAAGGGCATCATACAAATAAGGAAAAACAAAACATTTTAGTTTTAAACAATTTAGATGTGTATTTCTATTTTTTCTTCCTTTTTAATTATTTCATTTATGTGTGAATTGCCGGTTACATTTTTCACAAAGAAAATGCAATGTGCTTGCTAAAAATAAAGATAATAACCACCCAAAATTGTTTTTTATGTCTTTTTTATTCCAAAAAGCAGCATATAATATGAAAAGTTGGTATGTTTTACAGTGGTTTTAAGCATGCCCCCTCCCTTCCACTAGGCTGGGCGTGATGTCATAAAAGGGACTCCAAGCCTAGAGTTACTATTAGTCTAAACGGCAAGTAGGCTAGCAGTTATATTGGAGACCTAGCTAGTAAAAACGGTTAAAGGGATAGTTCACTTTGAAATTAATTTTTTATATGTTTTAGCTTACCTCTTGATATGTTTTAGCTTACCTCTTGGCATCCAAGATGTAGGCGTCTTTGTTTCCACAGCATTTTCAATTTTGGCATTTTTTGGTAACAACCGTTGTTGTCTGTCAGTCATGCAGGTATGGGGGTCCACCTCAAAGAGCATGCACAGAGAAGTCCAAATTAAATGATTTAATGACTCATAAATGTAAGTACACACTGATGGCCTAAGACACTGAAACGCAGCGGTTTGTGTGAGAAAACGAACAGTATTTATATAGTTTTTACCTCTTGTTACCAGCCGTCGAACTGATCTGAACCGTCTTCCATTGCGATTTCCCGTATATCTGAAATATGTTCAGTGAAAGGTAAAACTTCCGAAATCTCCGTGTAAACAAGATTTCGTGACGTGGGTGCGCGAGAGGCTCCACAAATGAGTTGGTTAAGGTTTTATCGTAGTTTTTGTCCAACATTGACTTGACTTGGGACAAAAACTATGTTACAAACTTAACTAACCACCCTTTACAAAAACGTTGTTACAGTATCTAAAAGTCCAGTGCCCAAGGTAAATGACTAACAGTAAAAAATGTATATAAACATTTACAAATAATTAATAGTTTTGGGACACTTGGCCTACAAATGACAAAACTTTTATAAAAATTTACAAATAATGATTAGTTTTAACTTTACATTGTGCACTGCAAAAACATGAACAAATTATTAACAAATGAAATACTTAAAATCAAAAGATAAAATATATAACTTTGTTGGGTTATAAAAAATATATAACCCAACAAAGACCAAATTTAGGCCTATGACCTTTACAGACTGACTGTGGTTATAAGTTAATGAGAAATATGTGAACATGAATAGTCAAAAATGACTAATTAAATTACCTAATTATTTTTTCACCACATTTTGGGTAATACATGAATTGACATTTATTTTGATTTGTTGACATTTTATTTTTATTAAATAACAATTTGTTAATAATTATGTAATGAATGATTATTTAAACAATAACTTATCTCACATTTATTATAATTTTGTTAATGATTTATTAATTCAGTTTAATCTTTGTAAACCAAAAAAGTGCATGATCATAAATTGGGAGTTAAATGACATTTGTAAGCATTTCAACTGATAATGATCTGTTAATCAATCAACATGAAATAAGTTCATTAGTAAACATTTACAAGCACATTATCTAATATTTCTATATGTGAATATATATTAATTAATGATCTAATAAGCATCATACAATGTTTGTTAATGATTTATTAATTAAAGTTAATTTAAAGTGTTATTGTGAATGCAAATGTATACTGTATGCAAATATAAGCTTGCATGATTAAAAACAATATATTTGCCGCTAATTCCATTTTCAAACATCTTTTAAAATTGAGTTTTGACTGGTTTCTTAGATTATGATCTGTTATGTGGCAGACCGATTTAGCTCTGCTCGGAATTCAATTTACCACTGGCATGACATAACATACATTGATACTAAAATTCACATGACAAACATAGAATTTTCCATCACTTGTGTAATGGATTTTAGTGAAATGGATCAGGTCAAAGACAGACTGAAAGGTCATAGTGATTAACAGTTGACAGAGCAACAAGTCCGGAAGAAGGAGGAGGCTAACATAAAGTTAATAATCACAAGCCTCTTTGTAAGACATCTACAAGGTTGCAATGCAACCTTACAAAATGCAAACACTTTATGCTTATCTGGGTCCATAAATATGTTCTTAAAGACATTTTTACATGGATATAATGTATACTTTTCAATGTATGCTTATTTCTGACCTTGTCCTCATTTGTGAAAAGGCTCTGTATTTAGATTCCACTGCCACCTGTAGGAAAGATAAAACCGGAATCTAAATTAATGTAAAGTAATTGTTAATCCATACAGCATAAGATGACGGAGAGTAAAAAGGGAAATAATAATATTACATGTTCTAGTTTCAGAAGTTTGCCAACATCATTGCCTGCGATTTCTATTAATAATAATTATCTCTTCTGATTGCCTGTAAAGCTGTGCCAACAACAAAGTATTTATTTTTTGTTTATTTCAGTGAATAAATGTTACAGGAAAATGTTAATAAGGAAGAGGCCAACATAGACACATTGTGTCTTAAAAGCTAGATTGTAGGTCCTCTAAATGTGATGATAGACCAGGCGTGTTGCAGGACAACTGAGAGATGCTACACTGCCATCTAGCTTGAAAGACAGAACAACTAAGAACAAGACAATACTGGGTTGTATGTTTTTAAATAGTCTGTAGTAACTGTAGTTAAATAGTCAGATTACTGCTGTTTAATGAAAAAAAAAAATTAAATTACACAATTTCACATGTAAATTGCATTTAGATGACAACCCAAATAAAAAAAATGAATAATTAATTTCTTGAATAAATCATCCCAATTCATCATATAACTGACGTTTTGGGACGTCTTTTGACCATTCGTCAATATACGACTTTTTAGGGCCCCCTTAAACGTCGGTAGATGACGTTATGGGATCCTAACTCTACCCCAGACCTAAACCTAACCCTAAACCCAACTCGTCACCTAACTGACGTTAAAGGTAAAGCGTCAGTTGTATGACGACCTCGATCGTCATCTACCGACGTTTAAGGGGGCCCTGAAAAGTCGTATATTGACGAATGGTCAAAGACGTCCCAAAACGTCAGTTATATGACGAATTGGGATGAGACTGTGTTATCTGGGTCATTTTTCATTTGAGTTGACAACAAGTCCCTCTTTGCAATAGTTGAAATAAAGTTGAAATACCAATAAATCATAAAATTGCCTATTTTTTAGGGTGAAAAAAAAGACGTATCGCCAGCGATATTTAATGCGATTTGGCTCAGCTTGTCAGTAAGTTACGGCTCTTTGTAGTAAATGCCGCTCCATCTGAAAGCAGGTGAAGGTGATTTACTGCTAATCAAGGAACCGGCTTTACTGATTAGATGCGCATAACAACATCGTGCGATTAATCGTGCAGCCTGACGCTGAATCATCGATTTCATCATCATCTCCGTCTTCACTGCTGCTGGTTCTGGTCCAGCTTGAAAACGGTGCTGTCGAAATATATGGGCTAAAAATGTACGCCATTGATCCTATCCATCTTTCCTCTCTCACCTTCACTGCAGAGCTCAGCCAGTCCTCCAGCCTTGCCTCATCTCCGCCCTCAGATCCCTTCGCTCCCAACCTGTCAACCTGCCGGCACTGCCTTGGCACCACCACAGACGCTCAGCCTTGTTGCTCCACCAGGCTCCCTCCTCCAGCTCCACTTTGGTCCGCGCGTTACCTTGCCTGCGCCTGCTAACTGCGTCTCTCCACCCCTTCAGCTCCAGCGGGCTCCGCTCTCTCCAGATCCACCTTGGTCGTCGAGTGCACCATCTCCGCCTAAGTCCAAAATCAGCATATAAGAATGATTTCTGAATGATCATGTGACACTGAAGACTTAGTAATGATGCTGAAAATTCAGCTTGGCAATCACAGGAATAAATTACATTTTAAAATATATTCAAAAGAAAAATATTTTAAATTGTACAGATATTACACAATATTACTGTTTTTACAGTATTTTTCTATCAAATAAATGCAGCCTTGGTGAGCAAGAGACAACATTACAAAATATTATAAAATCGTACAAACCTCAAACTTTTGAATGGTAGTGTATATTAATAAAAAAAATTAAAGTACAATCCGATTTAAACAATCGTATGTCCCCCATCCTTATCCCTGTGGTGTTACATCAAAGGATGTCACTCATAATTACGCAGCAATACATTTTGATATCATCCTCCAGCTAGCAGGATGACTCTTTTTTATTGCCTTTTTTCCGATCACATATTTTAGTAATCATCATAAATTATTTATCTTTCAAAGCTTATCCTGTGAAAACCATATTGATATCCAACATTGCGTGTTCATGAAAACTGTTCTGTAAAACTGGGCTCCTCCCCCTAGTGGGTGTGGTAATATATCATATTACAAAAAATATTTACAATCTTGATAAAACACATAGGGTCAGAAAGGTCTGAGTCTCAAACTTCCATATTTGATGACTGTTTTGTGATACTGTGACAGAAATGTATACATTTACTGGAGAACGCCTTAAAAACAATGGAATGTATGACCTATATTTTAGGTATAGCAAACAAAATCTCATAGGAACTTTAAGTTGTGATATCAACTTCAAATATTTTTACAAAATATAAACATTTAGTACACTACTTTTTACACTTAGGCCTACATTTTTGAAGTGCTGCTGAGTCTTCTTGAAAAAGAGACCAAATTTAGGACTGTATTCCAAAGCACTCATGAATTACAAGCATTTAGGATTGAGCATTTTCATTTCTATGCACAAAAAGGAGGGTGACAGTTGATGGGTTAAAAAAACGAGCATTTTTACAAATTCTGCCTCTGGTTTGCCACTCCAGTTTGAAGAATGAGCCATATGCATTTGACAGATGCTTCTTAAAAAATATGCTTTATGTCCTTAAAAAAGTGTTTTTCCAAGAGTTTACGAATTTGAACGAGTTTTAGGAAGATTACAAAATAGGTTTTATGTAGGTGATAAAGTGAAGTATTATTCAACATGAAGTAAAATGTATTAATGCATTTGTGGATTGCACGAATATGCAACATAGAGGAAAATCTATCAATAAAGCTCGACATTAGGTCGCCATCTTTAGTGTGGGACAATAAGCCCTAAATATATAAAGCGTAAAAATAAGTTCAAATTATCTCTATAGTTTTAGCTAATCTCAATTACATACCTATAATGGTATAATAATTATACAACTATCGCTAAAGAAATGCAGGATTGTATTTCTAAACTGCAAGTGAGTGTTTCACAAAGAGCTCTAGGTAAAGACGTGGAAATTCCGCCATATTTGTTGCGGGTGGCTGCAGGAGCGGCTGTACATAGTCAAGAACATGGCGGCTTCCAGGCAGGCATGAGAGTGGATACTTCTTAACAAATGTGGATGAACCTGGACTATTATCTCAAAAACAGACAGTCAAAGGATATCCCTGGATATTGCAATACGAATCTCGTACGTATGATCGATGGCGAAGAGACTGCATTAAGCCGAAATGTGTATTTTTTGATAGCGAACATAAACTTAGCCGCCATTTTTCTTGTGGGAGCTGCTAGTGGGTTGATTTAACGACAAGATGGCTGCTTACACCGGGGCGGCATGAATTAAATAAAAATTCATCCATCGATTTTTTTCGCTCGTAGGAGACTTGCTCAAACATTGTTTCTCACAGTATGTATCGGGATGTATTTGCGCTTACGTATTTATTTGTGGACGTAACAACATAACTAAACATGTCTGTTTTTGTTGCGCTGCTAGTAACGTCAACCGCATTCCGCTGCATGATTTCATGCACGCGTAAAAGTATCGCTTAAATTCCCAGACAGCTTGGAAATTGCAGAACTCGGCCAATTTTCTGAATCTGCATTGTACTGGAGTAAAATCGCACGTTTAAAATGTATTATTGTTGCTATTTTGAGCGGCTGACAAGATGGCGACTCCCAGAGAGGCATGAAAATAGCCTTCTGCAGTAAATGGTGACTGGGTTTTGAGTGGTCTCTGAGTTTAAATCTTTGTTTAGTTTTGCAGCGTTTCACTAAATTATACTTTAGAAAACATAACTCCAGCAGCCCGTTTAGAGTTTATTTGCATTTGCTACTTAGCGGACTAAAATGTATTGTTTTTATTTGCCGCGCCGCCATTTTTCAGACTGGCGGAGGCTTGTTTCAAGATGGCGACTTCCATGGGTTGATACTATTTCTGCACCAGGGACATTTAACTGGATGATGTAATTTTGTTGTTTGCCTTTGGAACTATAACTTAGTGCTGTGAGGTTTTCTTTGTGGACTTACCGATGCTTACGCTGCTGCACGCGGCATTGTAGACAAGTTTGCCGGCTTTTAGTCCGCCTACAAGCGCCAAAATGGCGGCATTTCGAATTAATCAAACTTCTGAATAACCACTACACTGTTTACGACTTTGATTGTACCGCTGTAATAGTTTATATATTTAGGCAAGAAAGTATTTAACATACCAGGGTCTTGTGTTAAACATTTGCGTTGGCTTAGGCTTACACAAACGGTATATCTGTGGCTAGGAGTCGCTGATGTCCATTCTTTTTCCAGTAAAAGGACATGACGTCCCCCGGTTCCGTTGTGCCTGGAACCACCGGAGCTGCACTGCAGCCGCGATGGAAGCGGGTTCTGGCGTGGTCTGGGCCGGTACCCCGACCGAGACACGGACACAGAGCCGTAGCCATCAAAGAGTTGATGGTCGTTTTCGGCGGAGGAAACGAAGGAATCGTTGACGAGTTGCACGTTTATAATACTGGTAAGTAAAATGTTTGTTTGTAACTTATGCATACAAGCTTACGTCACACAATGCTTGCAAATCACTGCTAAACGTGCTGTTTTGTATCTTTGCTAACGCGAGAGGGTGAAGAAGTAAGCCATAGTCGCATGTTTACTTTACGGAGAAAACTGTCAATTTTGCTTACATATATGTATATGAAACATTCCGTGTGATTTTTGCAATATTTGTGGTGGTTCAGAGCCGCGTCTGGTCTGCAGACTGTAGGTCGAGTGTTGAACTTGTGTTGTTGTGAGGGAAAAGGGCGCCATAAAACATAAATGGTTGTTGATCGCCGCCGCGTCACGCGCACGCCCCTCCTGCACGTGCACCAGAGCGCCTTTTTGTTATCTTTTTCCGAGTACTGGCTGTGTAGCCCACAATGACACTAGCAATAATGTGGAAATATCTGCAGTAGACCTTAAATTAGATGCCTTAGGTTTTACCAGAAAAAGTTTAAAGTGCTTTCGATTCTAATATTTAAATGGCATTTTATAAACGAACTCTCATTTATGGGGCATAGTGGTAGAAGACTTGATTTCAAGAATGCTCTTATTTACCTCAGTCTTTCTAATGAAGCCAACAACATAATTCCTCTGTGCCTCTTTTATTTATTTGAATGACTATTCAGTAAAATTTCTTGTCATTCAATTCTGATGGCAGTTTCACTAAACTTGAGCAAAATTTCTTTAGTACACTGCAAAGAATATACATATGTTTCACTCTGTGGTGCCTTTTTAAAAAAAACTTAAATTCAGTGTTTAAAAAAAATAATAAATACATTATATAAAACATACAATGTACTCTACATTACTGGAATGTTACAATGTTTTTAGTAACCTGCACTTTTAAGTTGCCATGAAATGATTTTTTAACGCATTTTATAAATCTCTAATTGAAATGTCCATAAAATTATTTATACATATATTTAATTATATTTATTTATTTTTTTTAATATAATCTTTCACTTGGATGGACCGCATAATACAGAAAAATATTACACTACTTCAGTTAGATCGTGACAAAGTTTGCGTTCTGTAAATTCAGCTTAGAGATCACAGCGTGACGTAACTCTGGAAGTGTTTCCAGAAAAGTGTCATATGCATCAGACGTTCAGCGAACAGTCCATGGGCTGAGACTATACACCTCATCACCAAGACTTTGACTGAACAATCCAATATTTTTTCTTTTTCAGCAACAAACCAGTGGTTCATACCAGCTGTTCGCGGAGACATTCCTCCTGGCTGTGCGGCTTATGGTTTTGTATGTGATGGTACACGACTATTAGTGTTTGGTGGAATGGTGGAATATGGAAAGTACAGCAATGACCTTTATGAGTTACAGGTAAGGAAACACTTCTTTAAAATCACTCTGTTGTGTGACTAAAGGCTGGAAAACACTACATGACTTTTGCCCAGGTTTGTAGTGTGGAGGGGGTTGATGCCAATTGTCGAAAGTCACATCTGGTCTGCTGATTTTGGGCGGTCCATTGACAGATTTCACACCCATCATATACTAATCACATAGTATATGATGGGTGTGAAATCCATTTTTCAGCTTCAGACTATGATTTCATCCAGTCGGATATCAAGTTTGATATAATTTTTTTCTAACATTGTTTTTATTTGCTATACATCTTATAGCCATGAAGTTGTGTATGGTAGTGAAAGTCTTGTAGTGTACAATCTTAATTTCTGATCTGCCCAGGTTTTAAAAGTCATATTGTGTAGTCCAGCCTTTATTGACTGTTGTTGACTCTGAGTACAGACCTGAAATGATCTTGCTATTGTTACGATTATCAGGCAAGCAGGTGGGAATGGAAAAAATTGAAACCAAAAGCCCCTGAAAAATGGAGCACCACCATGTCCTCGTCTGGGTCACAGTTTTTCTCTTGTGGGCAACAAGTGCTATCTTTTTGGGGGGCTTGCCAATGACAGCGAAGACCCTAAGAACAACATTCCCAGGTATTCCCACCATATAATAATTTGGTTAGTAAATAAATGTATTTATATTGTTTTATTCATAGACTCAATTATGTGCTCTTCCAGATATTTGAATGACCTTTATACCTCTGAAACTGCGTCCGGGCTCCAACGTCTGTGGGCTGGGATGTACCGGTCACGTATGGAGTACTGCCTCCTCCAAGAGAGAGCCACACTGCTGTAATTTATACTGAAAAACTACTAAGAAGTCCCGTCTTGTTATATATGGAGGAATGAGTGGTTGTCGTTTGGGAGATCTTTGGACATTAGATATTGGTATGTAGATTAAGGCTGTGTTTGCCACAAATAGTTCATTCAATCAATCAATTGGGTTAAGCAATAATTAGGCCATTCTTTGCTTTTCAGATACGCTGACCTGGAACAAGCCTGCAATAAGCGGCACTGCTCCCCTCCCCCGTAGCCTCCACTCAGCCACCACTATTACAAACAAGTAAGTTTCAGTGTAATCTAGAATTGCTTCACCACATGCATTCTCTAAATGTACACAGTGGCATTACTGACCTTTAATCCCTATATGTTTTATTTATAGAATGTATGTTTTCGGTGGCTGGGTTCCCCTGGTGATGGATGATGTGAAGGTGGCCACACATGAGAAGGAATGGAAGTGTACAAACACACTGGCCTGCCTGAACTTGGGTATGTTCTTGCTATAAAGTACATGTAGTGTTTAAAGTGAAAACAATTTACAATTTTCTTTAACTTAAGGCCTGTTATTATACACATGATCATTCAGAAAATCATTCGAAAAAGCTGATTTGCTGCTAAGGAAACATCTTCCTATTCCTGTTGAAAACTGGAAACATGAAGATGTACATAACGTTTCAGAAGAACAAATTTTATTTGAACTAGAAAATATTTTAAAACACAAATGTCAATGTTGACAATTTTGATTAATCTTTGCTGAAAATATTTGAATGGTAGAATATACTAGTACTTTAATGTTTGGTAACATGGCATTCCTGTGTGTTAAATGTTTGGACTATTTGTACTGTGCCCCATTTTTATTAATGCATTTTTTCATATTATGCAAAATCCTTTAAAATAAAAAAATGAGCTTTCTTTTAGATGCCTTGTCATGGGAGACCGTTTTGATGGACACCTTGGAGGACAACATACCTCGTGCACGAGCAGGACATTGCACTGTTGCCATTAACAACAGACTTTATGTCTGGAGTGGACGTGATGGGTACCGCAAAGCTTGGAACAATCAGGTGTGCTGCAAAGACTTGTGGTACCTAGAGACAGGTGAGTAAAGCAGACATACAGTAAAAAGTATTTCTGACACAGTTAAAATATCCAAATGCATAAAAAGTTACATATTGAGTAGTATTTTTTGCATAAGCTGAATGTGTTCAATCATGCATAATTTGGCTTTCTTCTTTTCCGTTTTCTTTTTTGCAGAGCGACCTAATCCTCCTTCACGGGTACAGCTCCGTCCGGGCCAACACAAATTCTTTAGAGGTTAGCTGGGAGAGCGGTGTCTACAGCGGACATGTACCTGCTTCAGCTTCAGAAATATGATATCCCAGCAGCCACTGCTGCCACATCACCAGCCCTCAATGCAGCTCCCTCCCTCCCTGGAAACTCGCCGAAAAGTCCAGCGCCCGCTGCAGCTGCTGCTCGTCTGCTCAGAGTCTGCCGCATAGTGGCATCACCTTCGTGCCCCAGGCTGCTTCACCCACTGCCTCAGTTTTACCCACCACGCCTGCAAGTCCTCTGGCTGCCTCAACGGCGCGTGGCCCAGGTACGAATTTGTAAAATTTTTCAGCAATATTTTCAGTTTACTTAAATGTAATATTAAATGAATGCCCTTTTTTATAGTATTTGTATTAAATGTTGATTTAACGGTTTTTATTTTACATTCAAGCTATTCTGAAGTTGCAGCCCCTCAGTCAGGCACCGGGGCATCGATTGTCACTGTGCGCCAAGCCAGCCAGGCTGGAAAATCCCCAGTCACTGTGACATCACTTCCTGCAGGTGTTCGCATGGTAGTGCCACCACAGACCACTCAAGGAACGGTATGAAGTGAATAGTTAAGGTGGAATCTTTAAAACCGTTGATACCTCCTAAATTGTTTCATTCAAGTGTGTTTAATCTTGTTTTTTTCAGGTCATCGGCAGCAGCCCCCAGATGAGTGGAATGGCAGCTTCTGGCTGCAGCTGCTGCAGCCACACAGAAAATCCCTCCTTCCCCCGGAAGCCACTGTTCTCAGTATGCCGGCTGGGGCTACAATTGTCAAAACAATGGCTATGACACCCGGGTCCCACCACTCACCCCACCACAGTTAAAGTGGCATCACCTGTCATGGTAATTATCTTAAGATTGTCACTGACTATGTTTACATGCAGCCAATAACCCGTTCAAAACTGGGATATTAGCAATAACCCGGTCTCTGAACGGCCATGTAAACACCGGCAAAAACCCGCATATGCTCATATCCCGGATTTAAAAAACCGGGACATTATACCTGGGGTACCCCTTTTTAACCCTTGAGTCTTTGGTCACGTAAATGCGTATTGGCAGTATCCGCATAGTGGTTTGGTGTTCTGCGATGTTTCACTCGCAAGGAATCTTGGTCTTTTGAGTAGAGAAACTTCTTGGCGCATTCAAAAATCAGCGTGCAGTATACCGGAAGTAAACAGGGCGAGACACAGCACAGCATACTTTTTGGAGCGAGCTCAGTAACGTTAACCAGCATTAAAGCGCAAACAAAGGCGACTCACTATCTGCCCCAAACTATTAATAATCCCGTGCTGCTGCTGTTGTTGTCTGTAGATAAAGGAAGAAGTATCTTAAATGTACGCATATTGCGTCTTAAGGTCATCTAGACTGCTAACCGCATCACATTGTGTAATGTTTGAATTCAAAAACAAAACACTCAAACCTGCAAAGCTTTTATTGGATGAGCTGAATTCAAAACTTGCATAAGCCAGTATGTGACCAACACATCAGTTAAATTCTATATATGTGGCAATTGTGGCTAGCCTTAGTCTCATGACTGCAACTTTTTGTTGTTGTAGGTAAGCAACCCTGCCACTCGCATGCTGAAGACCGCGCTGCACAGGTGGGTATTTCTAACAGTTTCCAGTCCAAATACAGGTGCTCGTAACCCATCATCACAGTGCACAAGTCCGGCACAGTTACGGTAGCACAGCAGGCTCAGGTTGTGACCACTATGGTGGGCGGAGTCACCAAGACCATCACTCTTGTCAAGAGTCCACTTTCCATGGGAGGAAACTTGGTACAGTATATTTTAAATTCTGGCATGGAAAACTCTGAATGGTAAAATCATTGAATGGACATTATTATTTAATTTTCCAAAATGGTTTGTTTTAGATCTCTAACTTGGGCAAGATGGTGTCAGTGGTACAAACCAAACCAGTCCAGACAGCTGCTTTGACTGGACAGGCCACCTCCAACCCTCTGGCTCAGATTTTACAAGTATGATAAACATAAGTATAACTTGTTTCTCAGACACTCACATTTTTATCATTTGAAATAATATAAATTTTAACATCATTCTCATTCCATAGTCAAAGGGTACCCTTCCACCCGGCACCATTCTGAAGCTGGTAACATCTGCGGATGGAAAACCAACTACCATAATTACCACCAGCTAAGCCGGTGGCACAGGAAATAAGCCCACTCATCTTGGGCATCAGTGGCATGTCCCCCACAACCAACAAACCGGGCACTACCACTATCATTAAAACAATCCCAATGTCTGCTCTACAGCAGGGAGCTGCAGGTAAACCATTTTGTTAAGAAGTGTCATTTTTATATGTAATATGTAACCGGACCGTTTCAAACGCAGATATAAATGTAATGATGTGTTTAGATGCACATTGGTGTAGGTAACTATAAAATTTAACTCTATTCTTCTCAAATTTCACTTGAAATGGATGAATTGACGTGTTTAAAAGTATTGATTTGTCACCAGCATCGGAAAAAAACAAGAACCAATACCCAACCCTAGTGATTTTTGTGTTTTGTTGTCCAGAATAAAGAAATGTTAATAATTAGAAGTAGTTGGAGAGGCAGTAATTTATATTTTGTCAGTAATTTTGTTGTTAACTTCAGCTATAATAATTACTATTAAGAGTAATAATACTAAATGCATTATTTTATTTGTATTTAAGTGTCATTAAATTATTACTGTTAACAACTAAAGTTATATTAATAACAATTAGTTGCAATTATAATACATTTATATTTATTTGTAATTTATGTATGTAAAGAAGCATGAAGTACGCACACTGAAAAATAGCTGCTCCAAATGAATTTATAATTTGCGCAATTAATAGCCTCTTTTTTCCGCTGTTATCTTTGTTGTCCTGCACCTGAGCCCAATCTGGGTGTTTAGGATGTGCAGAACAGTTAATTTTGTATTATTTATATTTATTATTAATGTTCACAACTAATAATAATAGTTAGCAGTAGTAATAGATTTATATAGTTTTCATTTACTTGCACTTAATGAGTGCCTGTTTTCCATTCTAGGCGTGACTAGTAGTACTGGGATGAAGAGCCCCATTACCATCTACACCACAAAGGTGATGACATCTGGAACAGGAACTCCTGGAAAATTCATTACAGCAATGCCTAAGATTGGTACAGCAGCTGGCCAGCAAGGCCTAACACAGGTATTGGGGTCAGAATATCTGGTGCACAATTGGTGGAAAGCTGATGTCCTTGGAGCATTTGAAGGTCCGTTTTCTCACCTGGGTTGGGTGTTTCCTCTCCTAAGGTTGTTCTGAAAGGAGCCCCTGGTCAGCCTGGAACCATTCTTCCGCACCATGCCGATGGGAGGAGTGCGTCTCGTGTCTCGGTATCTGGGGTCAAGCCAACTGTAACCACGCTGGTTGTCAAGGGAACAACTGGTAAGGATGTGAACTTGATAAGTTCCTAAAAGTCTTCATGCTTCTCTGCCAAGTTTAATTCAGCAACTGCTATTGATGAATGATTCAAGTATTTTCTTCTCGCCGTGTCTGTCCTCTTTCCAAGGTGTAACAACTCTTGGCACAGTCACAGGAACTGTTTCTACTAGCTTAGCTAGAGGAAGCCTAGCCAGTGCCAATGCCACCCTGTCAAGCCCCATCACCACTCTGGGACGATTGCCACTCTCTCCAACCAGGTCATCAATGCCACTGCTGTCTCAGCTGCTCAGACCAACCTGACCACTGTCACCTCCAACATGCAGGTTAAAACCAGATTGTCTTTTTCTCCTTACTGAATATAAATGTTATTTCTTTAAAAAATGTACACCAAACTGTATACTTAAATCTATCTGTAGTCACTAATTTTGTCATCCTTTTCTTAATAGCCCACTCAGGTGACTCTCATTACTACACCCACTGGTGTGGAGGCTCAGCCTGGCCAAGATCTGCCCGTTTCCATTCTGGCCTCTCCCACGTCTGAGCAGCCCACCTCTACTGAGTCTGGTGCAGGCGACGCTTCTGGCACTGTTACTCTAGTGTGCTCTAACCCCCCCTGTGAGACTCATGAGACAGGCACCACCAACACGGCCACCACAGCGACGGCAAATATGGGCACTGGACCAGCTGGCACAGTACAGAGAGTGTGCTCCAACCCGCCCTGCGAAACGCATGAAACGGGTACAACAAACACTGCCACAACAGCATCTGCCAACATGGGTGGTGTTCAGAGGGTCTGCTCGAACCCACCATGTGAGACCCATGAAACAGGCACCACCAACACAGCAACCACAGCATCTTCAAGTATGGGCACTGCTCCTGCTAGCATGGTGCAGAGAGTTTGCTCAAACCCACCTTGTGAGACCCACTGAGACGGGCACCACCAACACAGCAACCACATCTTCATCAAACATGGGCAGAAACCAAACGGGAGAGGTGCAGAGGGTTTGCTCAAATCCACCTTGTGAGACCCACGAGACGGGCACCACCAACACGACCACCACGGCTTCATCAAACATGGGCAGAAACCAAACGGGAGAGGTGCAGAGAGTTTGCTCAAATCCACCTTGTGAGACCCACGAGACGGGCACCACCAACACGACCACCACGGCTTCATCTAACATGGGCGGAGACCAAACGGGAGAAGTGCAGAGGGTTTGCTCAAATCCACCTTGTGAGACCCACGAGACGGGTACCACCAACACCGCCACCACGGCTTCATCTAACATGGGCGGAAACCAAGCAGGGGAGGTGCAGAGAGTTTGCTCAAATCCACCTTGTGAGACCCACGAGACGGGCACCACCAACACAGCCACCACTGCCACTTGCAGTATGGAGACCGATGAGGGAACAGGTACATCAGAGTTCAGAAAGATTCATCTTCAGCTTTCACACAAACATTATTTACACTACCAATCCAAAGTTTTGGTTTGGTTTATAATGCAGTAAAACAGTAATATTGTGAAATATACAAAAATACAATTTAAAATAACTGGTTACTATAGAATTGATTCCTGTGATGGCAAAGCTGAATTTTCAGCATCATTACAGTCTTCAATGTCACATGACCCTTTAGAAAACATTCTGACATGTTGATTTGGTGGTCAAGATTTATTTTGACTATATAAGTAAAAAAGAGATTTAGTTTTCATTTTCATATAAATTAATTTATTTGAAATCGAAATCCTCTGCAACATTATAAAAAAAAATCCCTTGGCTAAAAACGGTTTGAGCATTCTGACGTCTCTGCTGTCAAGAGTTTGAGCTTTTCAGACTAGTAGGGTGAAGCTACTAAAAATCCTATGTAGCTGGTTGTTGTTCGTGACCTGAGAAATACATGCAAACGCTAATATCATTTTGGTTTGTGAATTTTAGAAATGCAAATGAAACTGGTTAAATTAAATTTGCCATGGGGAAATTCGATCTCAGCTTTCTTTTTCTTGACTTTTAAAGGTTTATGGTAATGTTTTTTTTTTTTTTGCGTTTAGACCAGCAGAGTGAAGAAGCATCAGAATCTGCCACCAGTACAGAGGGCCTGCCATCCACTGTTGCACCCCAGAGCAGAGCCATTACCACAGTCACACAGGCCACGCCTCTACCCGGACCAGCTGTTCCAGTGAGTAGAGAAACAAACTCTGTACTTCTGTTTCATGCTAAATTATTAATCCAATGCAATCGACAAACATTAAGTCAAAATGCAACCCATTTTTATGGGTCCTTAAGTTCATTTGATCAAATTTAAGATAGATAATAGAAAGTCTTAAATGTCTTAAATGGTCAAATAAGTAATTTTAATGATTTTTAAATTTGGGAACTAAAAATAGGAATCATGATATAAAGATGAATGAATTAAATAGATTTTCTGCATGTTCAAAGTCAAAACGTGGCACTGTTGCACGTTTTACAGACTTGTGGTTTCAGAGCAGTTTGTAGTCAGTGAGTACTGCATATTTATGCCAAACGATTACTTATGATCTACTGTTGCTGAATTGTGATAGTTTACTTTATTGTTTTTATATTGTAATACATTGTAGAAGATACTTTAAATCAAATAAAAAAAATACTTTAAATCAAAAATGAGCAGCTGGAAGTAGTCAAGCACGAACATTTTCAAAATAAGCGTCCCGGTGTATTTTGGGCTTGTTAATGATCTTCTGTATTCTTCATTATTTTTTTTTTCCTGGTTATTTTTTTTTACTAGTATCAACACAATATTAATTAAGCAATATTTTCAGGGTTCCCACGGGTCCTTGAAATCCTTGAAAGTTTGTGAATCTGAAAAAAAATTCAAGGCCCTGGAAAGTTTTTGAAAATAAACATATATAGAAAAATGGCCTTGAAAGTGCTTGAATTTATTTTGTGCAAAACATTTTCTGGGAAAAAATCCATATTATTTCCTCCGGTCTGCTGAATGTGTTATTTCGCCAACACTTTGTGGCCTATGAATACTAGCTTTCTTCATTTACGTAAGTTACGCACATTTACGCGTTATGTTGTGTTTCCTGTGTGAGGTACTTTGTGTTGTACATTGCCATGACGTTCATGCATGCACAAAACTACTACGATGGTATCCCAACGTTTGTTATTGGACACAGCACATGTGTCCCACATTAAGTCTAATTTGAGAGTATTGGACCTGGAAAGTCCTTGAAAGGTCCTTGAATTTGAACCTAACCAAGGTGTGGGAACCCTGTCTTTTGGTTGGTAGAATGTGAATTGTAGTAATGCATATGAAACAGCAAAATGTTAGTTAAACGTTATATTACATTTAAGTTTTAAATTTAATTTTAAAAACTGGTAGGGGAGGGTTGTGAAAAAAAAGACTTTTCTAACATCACCAATTTTTCTTTCTCTGTCCTTCTCCTGCAGTCTATTTCTTCCATCACAGAGTCATCCTCAGAGGCAGGAGTTGAGTCGGTTGTTATGGAGAGCTCGGAGGCAGAGTCCTTGCAGACAGAAGGCCAGGCTGAAGCAGAGGCAGTTGCTATGCAGGCAGGGTTAGAGGCAGAAGCAGAGGCAGTAGCTATGCCTAGTGACTTCCAGGCGGAGGCAGTGGCCTTGCCAAGTGACTTCCAGGGAGAAGCCATGGCGGAAGCAATGCAGGAAGAGAGCCAGGCAGAGGCAGGGGCAGTGCCCATGGAGCATGACGCTTCTAGCATGGCAGAGGGAGAAACCGCTCAGGAGCAGCTACCAACAACAGAGGTATAGTCATTTGCATTCTGGCTGTACAATTTCCAGTTATTATTGCAAATAAAGACTAATGCATACCACTTTTAATAATTCATTTTCTAATATGAGTAAGGTTTTTTTACTTTTATTCAGCACAGACACATTAAAAGTGACAGACATTTTATTGGAATGTTTCAATAAATGCATTTTTCTTGTAGATGGAGGGTGTAGATGCAGCATCAGCATCACAGGCCGAGGCACTGGCCTTGCCACCAGAGCTGATGTCGGACGTACAACCCACAACGCTGATGGTGACTGGTCTGACCCCAGAGGAGCTGGCTGTTACGGCAGCCGCAGAGGCAGCGGCCCAGGCTGCAGCGACAGAGGAGGCCCAGGCCCTTGCCATCCAGGCTGTACTACAAGCAGCACAGCAGGCTGTTATGAGTGAGTCGCCATCCTTTATCCACAAAATCCCAACCACAAAATCAGTCTAAAACTCACAGTAAGCATCTTCTTCCTCATTTCCCCTTCAGACTCAGGTGATGGAGATGCCGGAGAAGACCAGCAGACCCACACCATACCCATCGTTCTGACCCAGCAGGAACTGGCGGCTTTGGTTCATCAGCAACAGCAGCTTCAGGCAGCCCAGCAACTCAGCCGCTGCCCAGGCCGCACTACCCACAGAAGGCCTGGCTCCAGCTGACAGCCTTAATGATCCCTCCTCAGAAAGCAATGGACACAACGAGATGGCCGCGCTGCCACAAGTGCAGTAGTCGGACTGCTGCCTCGCACCACAGCAGAGAGTATGTGTGATGTTTCAATTTACTCTTCAATAGTTTTGATTGTTTGTTGTTTTGAACTATTGTAGTTGAAATATCCTGCCATATTGAACAAGACTTTTGTTAAAATATTAGTCTGTTAACTAATATTGTTTGTTTATATTTGGTTAATTAAATATTAACAGATAAATCATTTTTTATAATATTAGTAAATGGTGAAATTAACATTAAGCAGGGTTTCTGCGGATCCTTCATCTTAAATTTGATTTTTAAAATTGAATGAATCGTTTTAAATCAATTTCCCGAATGAATCAGCTGTTTGAACAAATTGGCTGAATTTAAGGTGCTCTAAGCCAGGGTTTCTCAACTCCAGTCCTCGCGACCCACTGCTGCATATTGTGCATGTCTCCTTATTTAACACACCTGATTCAGATCCTCAGCTCATTAGAATAGACATAGGCCCTGTTTACACGAGAACGCTCGCGGGTGAAAACGTAAAAATATTTTATCGGATGTGCCTTTCGTTTACACGGCGACGGCGTTTTTGAGGCTTAAAAACGCAAAAAGTGAAACCACCCTCCAGAGTGGAAATCTTAAAACGCTCCACCGCCGCGCTCTCGTGTAAACGGTAAAACGCAAAAGTCTGCTTGACTGTGAAGTTTGTACGCAGGTGCGTGGACTTGGTTGTGTTGTAGTATGCACTCCTAGCCGCCTGAAGTGTATACTACATTGAATTTCACACACTTTTGCGTCACCGTTCGCACGCAGATTTCCCACACAAAACGCTCGTCTAAACGCAGAATAAAAGTGATGACGTAACGCCACTTTTGCGTTTTCTCTTCAGAATCGTTTCTGTGTAAACATAGCCATAGAGTCTATCCTAACGACTAGAGGATCTGAAACAGGTGTGTTTAATAAAGGGAGACATGCACAATATGCAGAGCAGTGGGTCGCGAGGACTGGAGTTGAGAAACCCTGCTCTAAGCAATGTTGGGTGACGTCACTTCTTGATGTACGAAGTATCGTCTAACAAAACAGAGGCTAGCTCAACCATCCCATTCCCTCCCATGCTTCCTGAAGTAGGCTTTGCACGTTTCTTCTCCTTTTCCCTCTTCTTTGCTGTTTGTTCATATCAAAATTCAAGAGAATATAATTCTAACATTAATCATTGTCTAGGACATTTCTCTAGCTAAATTCCCTCTTCATGCTTCTCTCTCCTCCACTCTCCGCACACCCTTCATGTGCACTCGCACTAACCCTCCAACCACCACCCTTAAATCATTTCAGTTAATGGCTGGAACGCTGTTTGTTTCGTGGAGCAGGTTTGCCCAGTTTGTTTTCTTGCCATTTGTGAAGCCTGGGGGGTCTACAGAGACTGTGTTTTTAGTGTTTTTTTAGGGGACAGGCAGCTAGCGGATAGCGAGATGTTTGCTGTATGTGACAAAAAAAACGTTTAGCCTAAACAATGCGAGAGCACCTTTTAATGACACCCTCAACTCACTTGACAGTGACTTGCCGCCACCTATGGGCTGTTTTAGTTTCAAGTACTCAGTTTATCCAGTGGAAGTGGGTTGTTGAGGATTTGTGGCACTCTCTAAAACCCGGTTCCTCAGAGACGTCGGATTTAGTGGCCAAGAGTTGCGTCGCACAGTAAAGAACTTATCTGAAGCAACAGAGAGGAGCAGCAACTGGCTGTGGTTGAGACGGAAATATTCTGGCTGGCTGTGTGTAGGCCACAAGAGTCTGTTGGTTTATTTATTTATTTATTGTTTATTTGAATAGGGACAGGTACAAAAAACATAGATTATTACCTAAAGAACAATCCGATGCCTGTATCAGTGTTTATAGCCAAGGCTAATTCGCAACACCTGTCCCTAGAAGGGCTTTTATCAATCAAAAAAGAACACAATCATTCAAACTCACACAGATGCACACCTCACATACACAACAATATACAATTTCATATGCCATGATCGCATTGCTGCTGCTGTATGAACCAGGCTTTTGTTAGTTTTTGGATGGTGGACAGTTTAGTTGAAGTCTTTATATTTGTTGGAACCCAGTTCCACAGATTGGTTCCTTTCACAGAAAAGACATTTTGGGCACAAGAAGTTTAAAAAAATGGAACTGTACAGTCTCTATGTGTAGCAGCTCTTGTTGATCTGGAGGATTCGAGCCTGTTCACAAATTTACAGAATGGCTCAGGTGCAAGTCTAGATTTGTATAGTTTGCATAGTAATTACAGTAATTACGTTCCTGTGTATATTGCGTGAATGAGGGTTGGTGTTTGGGCCGATATTGTGTTTTGAGGTGGGTAGTATGCCATACGGAACCGTTGCCATTGAACCTACTTTCATGAAGACAGTGGGGCTTGATAGCCTTATCAAACAGGTAGGCATGTATGGTTGGGTTGTGGAGAGATTGTGGTCAGATCTCAACAGCAGGAGGGATGTAAAGTTCAGTAAGCTGGGCTGAGTTGAATGGGGATGGAGGGGGGTGATTGGGACGTCAGAGTCACTGTTGAGCCCTCTTGAGGTGTCGTGGGCTAGTCGACGAAACACTGAGGATGGAAGGTGCCCACTTAAAGACCCTAGAGATGTCCAGCACTCGGCTCAATCCAGATGGCTGTCATGCTGGTCCACTCGGGGAGACCACACTGTAGTTGCAGCCGTCGTGTGTGCTGACGCGCCAAGTACACTGCAGCCATTAATGCCGGACAGAAGCAGATTCACATCACCATAGCTACGTCTTAGTTTATGCTTAACTTGGCGAAAGCCGAGTACAAATCAGCATGAAGTTTAACATCTACTCTTGTGTAATGGAAATCAGTTCATATATTTAAATACTCAATTAAAAAAAAATTTCATAGCTTTATTTTTGCAATTGTAAATGCAGTGTAAATATATTATTGGCAGTTCTGATGTCGCTTCTGTGTCATCTCTGCACTGCAAAGATGGATTTTGGTTTAATGATTTAGGTTTAATGATTTAATTGTACTGGTAAAATGTCCATATATAGGTGAAAATGCCCCTGGAAATCAATATAGGTGGCAAACATTACCCTTGATAAAAAAATTTTAATTTCCGTCACTGCTGTGAACTGACCACTGCATAGAAAATATAAAAATCGTTGAGTCAGCTGTCAACCGGCCTAAACCAGCCATGGCACCAAGCACAAATTCACAATCAGTAAAATATTATCTAATTATCTTATCTAAAAAACGTTAAAAATATCAAGACATATTTTTGTCAATATTGTACACCCCTAATGCTCGGTATTAATTTAGATTTCTTCAAGTCTTAAAAAGCCTTTCATTTTAAGGCTTTAAAAAGTGTGCAGAAACCCTGATTAAGATCAATAAGTGCATAGAAGTATTTCATTGTTGGTTTATGTTAACTAATGCAGTTAAATAATGTTAATGGAAGCTTATTGTGAAGTATTTTCCTTAAATACATTGTAAAGTTTGAATGTAATGTTTATATCTGTAAGGTTGGTTTTATTTCAATTAAATATCAGCGTGGTACATCATATTTGTCCATATGTTCCATTTTAATTCTGTTTATTCCCTTTGTAGCCTTGGCTCCATCCAGCACATTAGCACCTGTTGTAGTTTCCAGTCCAGCTAAGATGCAGGCAGCTGCAGCTCTCACTGAAGTGGCCAATGGCATTCAGGCTGGGGTAAGTTTATTAATGGTAAAGGGTCACAATAATATGTATTGAAACGTGGAAGAATCATTTTTTTAAATCCTGTTTTCTGTTGTTTCTCCCCACAGAGACAAAATCCTCCCACTGTTACAGTCAAGCCTCAAGTGAAGAAAGAAAACCAGTGGTTTGATGTTGCCATTGTTAAAGTGACAAATATGGTTGTAACACATTTCTACATGCCTGCAGATGACTCCACTTATGTTGAGGTAAGCCATAACAAGATTGTACTTCATTCGATATTGTTAGACACTGTGACATTGCTTATTTCATAATGTAATTATACTGACAGAACTTGTTTTATGTTGCAGGATGATTCAGGCACAATCCCTGACTATAGCCAGATGAAGAAGGTGGAGCTTCAGCCCGGGACCGCCTACAAGTTCCGTGTGGCCGGTATAAACACCTGTGGCCGTGAAGCCTTTTCTGAAATATCTGCTTTCAAGACTTGTTTACCAGGGTTCCGGGGGCACCATGTGCCATAAAGATCAGCAAGGTACAACTTACATCTTAATTTACTCTTGATTACCTCTTGTAACATATGGTGTTATAATCAAGAGCACCATAAAATGTGTGACTGTTTTTTTTTTTTTAATGGGAATTGCACAATCATTTTGTTTTCCAAAGATTCATTTTGGCAAATTTTTGATTGATTTTCTACTTAGGACAAGTTTAAATGAATAGGATGCTTGTCATGATTACTTGATTCGCACTTCATTTTGACATTTAAATTTACACCAAACTATTATTTTAAAAGAATAGTTCACCCCAAAATAAAAATTGTCATCACCTTGAAGTTGTTCCAAATCTTGGAGTTTTTCTTCTGCTGAACACAAAATATATTTTGAAGATATGTTGATAACCAAACAGATGATGAGCCCCATTGACTTCCATAGTAAAAAAAATATATATAATATATACTATGGAAGTCAGTGATGTCCATGGTTACCAACAATATCTTTTGTGAGGGTTTCAGGTTTGGAACAACTTGACAATTAAAATTATCCCTTTAATTCAGTAACTTTATTATTTAATGTAGTATTTATTAGGATTTTTCCTAATTATATTTAATAATGTACACACTTTTAATCAATTACTGGCCAGTACAAACGATTTACACTACCATTCAAACTGTTAGGGTTGGTAAGGTTGTTTTAAAGAAGTGTCTTTATTTGATTAATAATACAGTAAAAACAGTAACGTAATATCTAGTCCTGTCAAAATGATTAATTGCATCTAACATAAGTTTTTGTTTACATAATGTGTGTGTATATATATCGTATAATCATTCTACCATGCTGATTTGTGAAAACCATGGAATATAAATGTATTTTACTGTCACTTTTGTTCTATTGAATGCATCCTTAATGAAAAAAGTATTATTTTCTTTATTCTGTATATTTAAAAAATTCTTGTTCACAGTAGGATCTGTAATTGATGCAACAACAAAATGAATCAGTACATCCATATATAAATGTGTACTCTCTACACTCGTTCTCTCCTCAGAGTCCAGACGGTGCCCACCTTACATGGGAGCCTCCATCGATGACATCAGGGAAGATCACAGAATACTCAGTGTATTTGGCCATCCAGAGCAGCCAGACCACCGAGGCGAAACCCTCGGCCCCGGCCCAGCTTGCCTTCATGCGTGTGTACTGCGGGCCAAACCCCTCCTGCCTGGTTCAGTCCTCCAGCCTGTCCAACGCCCACATAGACTATACCACCAAACCTGCTATCATCTTCCGCATCGCCGCTCGTAACGAGAAAGGTTATGGGCCTGCTACACAAGTGCGATGGCTGCAAGGTACAGGTCTTCTTTGGTGTGAAAAGATTTGTTTCAGCCAGTGATAAGGTGGATTTTACAATTGCTTTTTTTGTGTTTTGCTTTGTAGAGTCTAACAAAGATGGCCTTTCTGCAAAGCCTGCCCCAAAAAGAGCAGTTTCTTCACCAGATGCGTAAGTGTCCATGTCTCCAAAAGCGTATTTGATGAAACATAAGTTAAAATACAACAGTCCTGTGATGGTAAAGCTGAATTTTCAGCATCATTACTCGTCTTCGATGTTGACATGATCTTTTAGAAATCATTCTAATATGCTGATTTGGTGATCATTAAACATTTCTTATTAATGTTATGAATGAAACCGCAGTAATTTAAGGATTCATTGAGTATTAAGTTCAAAAGAACAGCATGTATTAAATTGATTTTCTTTTTACATTATAAATGTCTTGTACTGTTCACTTTATATCAGTTTAATTCATCATTGCTAAATAAAATTAAGTTCTTTTAATAAGTCTTATTGACCTTGCATTTCAGAACAGTGCTTTGAGGACGAATGAGTATTAATATATGTATTTTTAATTGCAGGAAAGGAATTGGTCAGAAGAAAGCAAGAATGGACCAATAAGCCCCTCTCTCCATTCATCCTCCAAGACCAGGAAGACTTACACTACTCAAAGCGCTCCACCGTCTGGATTCAACTGTAACCATCTGTTAAAACGGCAGAAAAATCAACAAGGAAGTAATTTCTAGGGAATACTTTTTTCTTGTTAATAGTATGAATGGAGAAAAGCACATTGCATATTTTTGAGTATTTTTCAACATAGCTGGAGTGGGAGGGAAAAAACTAATTTGCATTTTCCATTGTAGTCTTCCTTTCTCCCCATTTCTTTCAGTACATGTATCTTGCTTCAGTGAATTCAAATACCAGTTTTAAGATATTTGTAATGTTCATTCTGTCAGTTGCGCTCAAATGAAGTGACCCTTTTCTGTGATGGACTTCAGGGTGAAGTTTTAGTTCACGTTAAATATGTGGACATGGCGGGAGGATTTCTGAATGCAGATGAGTCATTTTCATGTGAGGGGAACAGAAATGGGGAAAACAAACCAAGCACTTGTCCTCAGACAAGAGGGGATTTTTTTTTTTCGCTCAAACGGCTATGTGAAATAAGATCTGCGTACGGATTTGTTCTGGACTCAAGCCTTCTGGTGAAGTCTGTGCACTTTTGCATTAAGCAGAAATAGAGGCAGAACTGCAGAGAAAGAAAATGGCCATGGAGGTACATTACCGGTAGGACAGAGACTTTGCTAAATCTGAGATTTGCCATACAAAAAAAAAAAAAAAAGAAACAAAAAAAAGGAAAAACGCAAAACTTCACAAAAAATTAGTGAGCGACGATGGAGAAGATCTTTTGTGTAGTTTATTTTTGTATTTTTAAAGCTTTTCTCCTGTGTGTATGTGTATGTCTGTGTGCTTTTTTTTTAAACTCACAACTTTTTATTTTATTTTTTTGTTTTAAAAATTATTGGCCATCCACCTTTGGTTTAAGGATTTGTGGGATGAAGGGCTTTTGGAGGGCTGTGCTGTTGTCAAGTACTTTGACGCATTGTATTTGTGCTCAAGCTGAGTGGTGATGTGCAACAACTGAAAAGGATGTAAACGAATGTAAACATCTGAAGGGCTTTTACTTTGTTTACTGAGTTTTTCTATGCTTGTTTCCACTCTGTTTGTGTATGCCAAACATTGAGATGTAAAAATCTTAATTTTTTTTTTCAATTCCTCACCTTACCACACCGCCATTATTAGTAAACACCCAGCTTTTTCCCTTTCTCTGGCTTGTCCTCTTAACTTTTTCACAATGTAACTGTAGAATTTTCTCTGCCCTAGATTGTGAAGGAAATTGTCCATGTGAAGATGAATTTCTACTTTTTTCCCTTTTGATTATCTGAGAGGTATGCAAACTAAATGTTCAGTGTATACCTGTATGTCTCCATGTGGGTGAGGCTGGCCGTTCTCATTCTTGGTAAAAGCCAAGTTCGGATTTGACTGTAATATAGTTCATTCATACCGCAAGAAGTGAAGATGATATTCTGGCCTTTTATATATTTACCTGTACAACGTTTTTACATGTTGGTCATCTCCTGATTGCCTTTTTTGTCTTGACTTATAGAAGAAACCGAAATATATAAACTGTCTCCCTGATTAATTATTAGCAATTTCTTTTAGTTTCATGCAGCACATCCTGGGAGTTAATTTCATCCCCAGTGTCTTCCAGAATTGTGAATATTAGTAGCTATATTTGATGAGACGCCCTTCAGAGCTAAATGGATAAGGCGGTTAACTCGTTTGCATTTAACATGGAGATATTTCTTCTGAAATAAAGGAATGATATCCCAGCGTAGTATTCATATGAAGTAGTTCAAGAGGTTTTATTTTTCTTACAAAAGTCTTTCACACATGCATCAAAAACATTTTTTTTTTTTTAATAAATCTTTTAAATACCCCATTTCTTTCAATACATGGCCTGGCACTAATACTTGCACCATTTCACTGTTATTCAATTTTAATAAATTTAACATTGACTAAAATTTTAGTACATTAAAACAGCATTTTAGTTGACTAGATTATATTATTTTTTTATATTTAAACGTTGAACAAACATTAAACATTTTTTTAAATTGATGTTTTTGTTGCATTTTATTGTAAAAAGGTACATTTAAAAAAAGTTGCTTTAGGTTATTATCCATGTTTTAATGTGGTGAAAGAGTGCGTTCACATGACTAATTCTGCCAGATTGCAATTACTTATTCTTCAGCTGGAAAAAGAAAAGCTCCTGAAGTGATTCCAACAACATTGTTCTTTGTTGTTATTGTTATAGCTGTGGTACGGACATCTCTATTCTCATAGTATAAGAACGATTATTCCAAATTTACAGTAATTATAATGGATAACGTCCTTCTGAACGGGCCATAAAGTCAGCATGAAACTGAAGTTGCAATGGTCTTTTTTTCCCTTTGTGTTGTGTATCTGGGTGATAATGGTGTAAACAGAGAATAACATCCAGTATGCGGCAGTCCTGTGGGCGAAAATGCCTTGTAATCAAGAGGTCAGAGGAGAATGGGCCGGCTGATTCAAGCTGATAGAAGAGCAACTTTGATTGAAATAACCACTCGTTACAACCGAGGTATGCAGCAAAGCATTTGTGAAGCCACAAGCACGCACAACCTCTGAGGCGGATGGGCTACAACAGCAGAAGACCCCACCGGGTACCACTCATCTCCACTACAAATAGGAAAAAGAGGCTACAATTTGCAAGAGCTCACCAAAATTGACAGTTGAAGACTGGAAGAAATGTTGAAGAAATGTTGCCTGGTCTGATGAGTCTCGATTTCTGTTGAGACATTCAGATGGTAGAGTCAGAATTTGGCGTAAACAGAATGAGAACATGGATCCATCATGTCTTGTTACCACTGTGCAGGCGAGTGGTGGTGGTGTAATGGTGTGGGGATGTTTTCTTGGCACACTTCAAGCCCCTTAGTGCCAATTGGGCATCGTTTAAATGCCACGGCCTACCTGAGCATTGTTTCTGACCATGTCCATCCCTTTATGGCCACCATGTGCCCATCCTCTGATGGCTACTTCCAGCAGGATAATGCACCATGTCACAAAGCTTCGAGTCATTTCAAATTGGTTTCTTGAACATGACAATGAGTTCACTGTACTAAAATGACCCCCACAGTCACCAGATCTCAACCCAATAGAGCATCTTTGGGATGTGGTGGAATGGGAGCCTCTACCTTGGATGTGCATCCCACAAATCTCCATCAACTGCAAGATGCTATCCAACCAATATGGGCCAACATTTCTAAAGAATGCTTTCAGTGCCTTGTTAATCAATGCCACGTAGAATTAAGGCGTTCAAAGGCCAAAGACGTCAAACACAGTATGGTGTTCCTAATAATCCTTTAGGTGAGTGTGTATATATCCGTACAACCAGCTTCATGAATGGCAAAAAAAAAAAATAGTTTAAATGATGTGCACAGATAAGTTATTAAATAAATAATGCAACATTCCATAAAAAAATAACTTGATTTAATGTTGACTTAAACACAGAACAGTAGCACCAGAGATTGTCCTTGCTTCAACAATAGCATTTTTTATTTGGCTTCTTATCCTGTTGTTTCTGTATAATCTGGATGTCTTCTCCATTCTCCACATGATGGCTTTTAAACTGTAGAGAGTGTGGCACAGACAATTGTTACCTAATACTACTGCTTTTTTGGTAACGCTGAGTATTAAATATTCAGTTGGACTGGCTATCTCTGATTAGAACTAAATTCAATGGCCTGGTTTCACAGACAGGGCTTAGATTAAGCCAGGATTCAAATTTAATTCAATTAGGGCATTTATGGTTTAAGAAAAAACATTAGTTGTGTGCATCTTAAGATAAAACAATGGCACTGATATATTTTAAGATCTGTCAGTGCAAGTTGCGTTCAGATAAAACAGCTCAAACATGTCTGTAAAACCAGGGGAATATTTGTTGAAATACTTTTAATTTAGTCGTGGTTATACAAAATGATTGAACTCACATACTGCAGGGCAGCTCGTGCTGCACTGTGAAAGGTTGTGTCCACGCCAACATCTTCCTTGGCACTGACATTCAAAATATTCAGCTCCAATTTCACTGCACCATTGCTGGGCTTTGTTTGGGGACACCTGTCAATCAAATCCTGTAATCAGTTATTAGCAAAATAATACATTACCACCTGGTTTTACAGACAAAGTTTAAGCATAGTCCCAAACTAAATTGTATGTTTGAGGTGTCTTAACTGAAAGCAACTTGCACTGAGATGTCTTAAAATAATGTACTAATTTACTGTATAAAATAATTAACTAAAACTTAATCCTGGTTTAATATAAACCCTGTCTGTGAAACCAGGTTTAGATCTATTGCTCATAATCCAAAAGAGTTGGCTAACCTCACGATGATCCAAGTCAATTTTATTGCCGAGCACTATGAAAGGGAAGGCAGTGGCGTCAGAAGGACATGCCTGCACCAGGAACTCTTTCTTCCAGACCTCCAATGCATCGAAGGAGACGGACAAGGTAACATCAAACACTAGGAGGCAGCAGTGAGCTCCTACGATACAGTGCGGTACCCAGGGAATGAAACCTCTCTGTACCTGCAGTGTCCCAGATCTGGTGCAAAAACAGCTGAGTATTGCATGACATAGTTTGTGGAGCCCTGTTCAATCAGTTGAGATGTAACCTTTGTTATTGTAATGAAAGTTATCTGTGGATATGACAGTGAATGGTTTTCTTTTATGTTTTAAATCTTGTGGGTTTAACATAAATTAATGTAAATGTATCTCACCTGAAGAATCACTGATCTTTTATCAATAGTGACTTCTTTAGCAAGGAAATCTACCCCAATTGTGGCACGATACAATTTAGTAAAGCGATGGTCAACAAACCGGTTAATAAATGAAGATTTCCCCACTCTGTTCAGACAAAAAGAAATAGGAACATGTAACTACCAGAGAATTAACTGGTAAATCATACTATTAACTACAATGCATGTGCATTGACCTTGAGTTACAGAACTAGCTCCCTCTGTAAATGAAAAACTTTTTAGAAACACAAGCAGCTGTTGAGGGTTTTTCATGTTTAGAGTTACTACTTTTAGTTACTTGCTGTACTTCCTTGTTTTTGTGTAACAGTTTTGTTTTTGGTTCGCACATACACTGGTATTCAAAAGTTTGGAATCAGTAAAACATCTCGAAATGCATTTTTAATAACATTATAAGCAGCTTTACTCATGTCTTACAAAATATTTTGTAATCTTTAAAACTAAATCAAATGCATTTCAATAGTCAGTTGTCAATCAATATTGTTTTTTTATCAATATAATGCAACCTTGGTGGATAAAAGTATTACATTCTTTCAGAAACTTAAAAATGTCATAATGATACCAAGCTTTTGAAGGGTAGAAATAATGTCTTTGTTCTTGCAAAATTTTCTGGACTATAATAGGAAAAGCTGTTATTCATTCATGTATGCTTTCCTACTAGATACCACCATTACTTTCTAAGACAGACACTCACCCAGAGTTTCCGATAAGAATCACTTTCAAGTGTGGTGTGCCCCACTCAGTCATGATAAAAATAACCAAAGCTGTCTTCAATGAAAGGAGGTCATGAAGGAACTCATCTCAGTCAAAACTTCTCCTTGTTGCATTTCAGACTGTAGTATGTCCTGTTCATATCACTGTTCCATAAGAAAACATGGCAAAATAGGTAATGGTTAACCACCTTAGCTGTGTAAGGTAAACAAACGCCTTTCTAAACTAAACAGGTGGTGTAGGCTAACAAAAATGTATGATGTTGTGCTCTTCCTAGACAGTTTAAAATTTCATGGTGTGGTATTTTACAATGTAATAACATTTCTGTTCATTCTTTAGTAGGCCAAAAGTGACAGAATAGTTTGGAAGTTTATTTTTGCATCAATCTCATATCATATGTCCAGAATGAGTATCAAGGTTTTTTGTAATGCCTAGGCTATTTGTTAATGAGATTTTTAGATTTGTGGAGTTATATAGGCCCATAGCCTAAAACTATAGGCAGGCCTAGTTTTCTATAGAATAGTTGATTTCGTCTTTTAGATTAATGACACTTTAAAATAGGTCTAAATAAATTTGAATAACCATAATCTCGAAAGTATTTTATACAATTTGTAAAAGCTTACCCAAGAGGGGTAAGATTTCCTTTTTGAACGATTTCATATTTTGTGCTTTATGACAAGAAATTTAGCAAACATTTTATTTTATTTACCTTAATATCGCATTGGCTAATGCATCGTCATGCCGAATCTATTATGTTACAATTTGAAAGTAGGCCTATAGCTAAATATAAATTGTTGTCATAGGAATTAACCTTACTCATATTATTGTTTGTATAATATAATATGTATTCGTTCTTCGAATGTGACATGAAAAAAATGCATCGAAAAGGCGTAAGTGAAAGTAGAACTGAACACTAATAAAGCTTAATATCCGTGCTCTTCAATACTTGATTTTGATTGGTCAACCGGAACTTGCTTCATCTCTCGGATTTTACCGTGAACTGGCGCCGTACTTCAATGCTGTGTTAGTGTATCGATTGTAATGAAAATGACCTCAGAAGACTTCAACATTATTATTAGACATACTGTAAAATTGTGTATTTTTGCTTGGTCGGACTCAGATACAGGTAAACAAGCAAACAAAATCCTCTCATGTTAGACCAAAACACACTGTTTTACTTTAAATCTGTGACTTTTAAGGAACAACTTTCTTGGTCTGGTCAGCTTTTACAGATTTTTGATCATTGTAATGTTAATCTACACTAATCTTTGAAAAAACTTGGAGTTACACTCTCAATCCCGTAGCCTCGGTACATGGTACCGCTACTGTAGGCTACTGCTTTGTAAGTGTAACTTTTCATCATTCATTTTGAAAAGTACAAAAGATAGAGGCAAACACTTGGCAGAATCCGCTATGTCAGAGGTCCTCACACGGGAGGTGTCTTGCTCTGTGTCAGTTAAGGGTGTGGAGGGCAAAAGTGTAAATTGTAACCGGTTGCAACAGTGAATATTGAGACCAGTTCTCCTCAACTGAAACGTGTTTTTTTTTTGACTAACCTCACAAAACACAGACAAACTTAGCTAGTACCTTTGAGTCACACTATTGCTTTTGGGAGCTGTGGCTTTGAGGTCAGGTACACATCCTCTTCTTTAAAAGTTTTTAATTTCACCTCTAATGTGTCATGCATTGCTCTCTCTATGAATTTGATAAAAAATACTTTCCCAGTTTGTTGTTCTACAACATAAGTTATATGCTCAAATTTGAGTTTTGAGACAATTGAAAGTGTACTTTTATTCGCCGAGGATACATTAAATTGATCGAAAGTGACCGCTAAGTCTTACAGTAGAAGAGGTTACAAGTAGAAGAGTTCGATTTCAAATAAATGCCATTCTTTTGGACTTTCTATTCATCAAGAAATTCTAAAAAAAAAAAACTGCGTCATGGTTTAGATAAAAATATTAAGCAGCAAAACATTGATATAGTAATAAGAAATGTTTCTAGCTGAAAATCTGCAAATTAGAATAATATCTGAAGGGACACTGAAGACTGGAGTAATAATGGTGAAAATGTAATTTTGATAACACAGGATTAAATTACATTTTAAAAATATTTAAATAGAAAACAGTTTTATAAAATTGTATTAATTTTTCACAATCTTTCAGTTCTTATAAATTATATCTTATAAAATACTATAAGATCTGGAACTGCCACAAGAACGTGAGTTTGAAATAATCTGACGACCATTGTAGTTACTTTCTTGTTACATGTTGAAAGATACTATTCTAAAAACAAATGATAAATTCCTCAGGGAACCGATGGCGAACAGTCTTCTGTGTTTGCCTACAAATTGATGACATGAATGAATAGCTTTATTTTTTCTATGTTGTGGATGCAGTGGTGAGGAGGAGGAGGGACAGACTGGAAATTATTTCAGTGCGATTTATCCTCTAACAGTCTGCAAACCATAGACAAGAACATTCTGTGTTCTCTCACTCAGACTTATCTTTGGGATAAGACTTTTGACTAGAAATGATTTGTGAGTCTTGAGGATGAGAGATGTAATTATTTGGGAATGAAGATAATGCAATAAAACATACTTTTGTGGATGATCTGAATGAAATTTTTTCTTACTTTGGAAGTAAAAAAAAAGAATGAATCCGTCAGGGCAAGAGAGAGAGGCGGTCCTCTGAGTCGTATACCGTCATGACCATGACACAGATCTGCTCAGCTGGCTGTGTGAGGCAGAGATAAGAGCCTGCTTTCATGGAAGTTTATTTCCTTGGAACTGGAGCGCTGCCCCAAGAACCCACAACTGCCCCAACGCTTTGGCCTTTCTGCTCTGGCCCCCGCACCATCCTGACCAGTAACAGTTCCCGTCTCTGTGTCATTCACCAACTGAAACATCTTTTTGGATCCACATGGGAATTGTGTATTTGGCCTGGATGACCTGGATCTCAAGGAGTCCTGGTTTCAGGAATGGTTATTATTATACTAAAAAACTGTTGTTTTCACTCCCTGTTCCCCTTAAACAAAACCCTGGATTGCAAGCACATTACATACATGTTGCATGCATTTACACTCACCTAAAGGATTATTAGGAACACCATACTAATACCTTGTTTGACCCTTTTTCGCCTTCAGAACTGCCTTAATTCTACATGGCATTGATTCAACAAGGTGCTGAAAGCAGTTTTTAGAAATGTTGGCCCATATTGGTTGGATAGCATCTTGCAGTTGATGGAGATTTGTGGGATGCACATCCAGGCCATGAAGCTCCTGTTCCACCTCATCCCAAAGATGCTCTATTGGGTTGAGATCTGGTGACTGTGGGGGCCATTTTAGTACAGTGAACTCATTGTCATGTTCAAGAAACCAATTTGAAATGACTTGAGCTTTGTGACATGGTGCATTATTCTGCTGGAAGTAGCCATCAGAGGATGGGTACATGGTGGCCATAAAGGGATGGACATGGTCAGAAACAATGCTCAGGTAGGCCGTGGCATTTAAACAATGCCCAATTGGCACAAAGGGGCCTAAAGTGTGCATAGATAGCATCCCCCACACCATTACACCACCACCACTCGCCTGCACAGTGGTAACAAGACATGATGGATCCATGTTCTCATTCTGTTTATGCCAAATTCTGACTCTACCATCTGAATGTCTCAACAGAAACCGAGATCTCAGACCAGGCAACATTTCTTCAACATTTCTTCCAGTCTTCAACTGTCCAAGTTTCGTGAGTTCTTGCAAATTGTAGCCTCTTTTTCCTATTTGTAGTGGAGATGAGTGGTACTCGGTGGGGTCTTCTGCAGTTGTAGCCCATCCGCCTCAAGGTTGTGAATGTTGTGGCTTCACACATGCTTTTCTGCATACCTCGGTTGTAACAAGTGGTTATTTCAGTCAAAGTTGCTCTTCTATCAGCTTGAATCAGTCAGCCCATTCTCCTCTGACCTCTTGATCAACAAGGCATTTTCGCCCACAGGACTGCCGCATACTGGATGTTTTTCCCTTTTCACACCATTATTTGTAAACCCTAGAAATGGTTGTGCGTGAAAATCCCAGTAATTGAGCAGATTGTGAAATAGAGTTTTGTGAATAGACCAACCCATCTGGGACCAACAACCATGCCACGCTTAAAATTGCTTAAGTCAGGGTTCTCAATCCAGTCTCCCAACCACTGCTCTGCATATTGAGTATGTCTCCCTTGCTTAACACACCTGATTCAGGATCCTCAGCTCGTTAGGATAGTTAGAGTCTATCCTAACGAGCTGAGGATCTGAATCAGGTGTGTTAAATGAGGGAGACATACACAATATTCAGAGCAGTGGGTCGCGAGGACTGGAGTTGAGACCCCTGGCTTAAATTACCTTTCTTTCCCATTTCTGACATTCAGTTTGGAGTTCAGGAGATTGTCTTGACCAGGACCACACCCCTAAATGCATTGAAGCAACTGCCATGTAATTGGTTGATTAGGTAAATTGCATTAATACGAAATTGAACAGGTGTTCCTAATAATCCTTTAGGTAGGTGTAGTTGTACTTAATTAACTTAGTTAATTTCTCTGGAGTAATGGAGAGACCAATGCAATATTTTGAAATACAATACAGGTCTCTCTCTATCTCTCTTTCTCTCTCTTTTTAAATGTGTATGTTCAAAAATGTGGGATATTTTGTATTTAGCAAGGACACTTTAAATTGATTAAAAGTGACTGTGGGGATATTTGTAATGTTCCAAAATATTTCTATTTCAGATTAATGCTGTTTTTAGAACTTTCTGTTTTTTGTTTACACAAAAATTTTAATATGCTCAACTGTTTTCAATAATTATAAGTGTGTGATCATTTTATTATACTTTTTAAATATACAGTACGTATATTAACTGTAAGTATATATATATATATATATATATATATATATATATATATATACATATACATACATACATTTGTGTGTGTGTTTGTGTGTATTGTTCAGGTATACCCTACGTCATGGCAATACCTGAAATCTTTTTGGTCCTTATGATAAAAACAGCTTATAAATCAAAGTGATGTTTTTTAATAAATGTATAAATTCTGAAAGTTTCTGTGATGGATTTAGAGGTATGGTTAGGGTTAGGGGATAGAGTTTATAAAAAAATTAATTGTGTCTCTGCAATGTCTGCATAAAACATGAAAACTAATCATTTATGTGTTTGTGTAAAAATGAGAAACATGTTTGTTGATTTGGCTCTCGGTATATGTCATCATAATTAGCTTCAAATAAAAATACTACACAAGTGAGACCTCATTTTGACAGCCAAGTAAATGTGTATGTTCTCTCTCTCTCTCTCTCTCTCTCTCTGTGTGTGTGTGTTAAAGAGAAGGTTGTCTTACTACCATTGTAGGGTGTCACTGTTCCTGTGAGTTTGTTCATTTAGTGTCATGGCTAGTCTTACGATTCCCCAGCGTCCACTCTAATCTGAGATAACCTCTTATCACAGTTCAGCAGCCAGCACACACACACAGAGCCACCAGCCACATCCCTCAACGCTACAACCCCCCTTCTAGTCTATACGTGAGGGGAACCGCTTACAGTAATATACAAGTATTTTACATTCTACATATGAAAATAGAATAAAAAACATAATAAATAAATACATTTACCAGTTTATCTATAGGTTTACATCTTTACAAAACCGATCATGACTTATCTTGTAACTTAAAATGTTTAAGACAGAAATTAAGCCATGTTTTTAAAATGATAGTTCACTCATATATCTTTTTATAGCAGAATACTCAACGACTCTTCCACTGAATGAAACTTAATGGGGTCCATGGATGTCAAGAATTTGAAAAGTAATGATTTAAATTTGGGCCTGTTGCTCGCACTAAACTATCATATGGCTTCAGGAAACTCTGACTGTAGTGCACAAGTCCTATATGGTCTACTTTTACGATGCTTTATCTTGTTCTTATGTGTGTTTTTGACAGCCCTGGTCACCATCCACTTTCATTAAATGGGAAACATCTCCTTTTGTGTTCCACTGAAGAAAGTTTTACAGGAGGGTGAGTAAATGAAATTTTGTTTTAACTATATCCTAATGTAACAATATGTTAGCCTATATGAATGTTCCAAAATAGGTCCTTATGTAAATCAATAACATGGCCCTTGTTTAAGGATTTGCTTCTCTGGATCTCATCCCAGTTTCCCTGAAAATTATAAATGCACAATGGTGGAGGGAAGTTAAAGGTGTTTTGACTGTCAAATGACAGTGACAGTCTAAGTCCTGTGCTCAGGTAGGCCACAATGCGTCCATATCTCTGCCCTTGATTGAAGCATTTGAGTTTATTTGCATTACTGTTCTTTGCTGAGCTGCACCAGGGAAAAGTGCTTTTGCATTTTCATTTGCTTTGTTCACAGTCACCGTTTCCATTTGGACTGGTCTTTGTTACTTTGTGCCATTTTAATTCCTGAATTTATTGTGAATGTGCCATGCCATACTTATATGCTCTATGATTTTTTATGCATCAGTGCTCCTTTATCATAGCTGTGCTTGAATCATATGTATGATACGTTTATGGTTGTTGTAAACTAAGGTTTCTCATATTCTCTGTGGGATTTTCTAAGTCAATGAGCTATTAGATTTCCCTCCCTTTTTATATAACCTCTGGTTTGTGAGAACATATAAAATAACTGGTATAATTTAGCATTTTGTCTGTTTTAGTCAATCAAAATAACTCAATAACTGATTGACGTTTGAGTGTGATATCTGAATAGTAAATAATTTTGTGTTTAAAATCATATAGCCAATCACAATAATAATATATTTGATACAAACCACCATTGTTAAAGTAATCTATACTTAGTTGCTGTGTCAGTCCTCCGACTGCCATAGAATATTCAAAACTCGAAGCATGGCCTTATGGTAGGAGTGTCCAAAACGTACCCCAACTCCACCCATTGGTGCCCTACAATTTTAAATGAAGTTGCTAGTTCCTAAAGGCTGAAGGAGATAAGCAAGCGAGCAGAGAACCAGTAGACTCTCAAGCCATCCTCCATGATCTGTGCAGTGGTGTGAATCTACTCACCTGATAAACAAAGATACTCAATACATCACTTGCAGGTAAGTTCTTCAATGCATTGCCAGTGAAAGTGTCTCAACATTACTTGACAAAATGATTTTGTGTTTAGATATGGGAGAGAGATTTTTCTTATTTATATAATACATCTTTAATATTTGCCAAACATGTGATATACTTGGTTCTAACATCACAGTCTAGACTTAAAAATTAGCAATTTAATTAATCAGTGAACATATAACCAATAAATAAATGTGTGCTGTTTGCTATGGTTTTTTTGTTGTTTTTTTTTTGCAAAATGATGACAGAATTTTTATTTTTGGGTGGAGTATGCCTTTAAACTTGTATGACAATTCTTTATATGACTTATTATTTGCTGTTAAACCAGCACATTTTAAAAATTAGCATTTAATAAATATATTGCCTTCTGTATTTAAGAGCTTGCAACAATAATGAGCCAAAAATAGGTGTTAATTGTTTTTCCCTCATTTTATTCAAATTGTGTTGTAATTTTTGTTACTATTATCCAAATTTCAATTTAAACAAAAATATAACTTATAAGTATATTTATTTTAACATAGGCCAACAAAAAGATATAGCCTAATACATATAGGCTATTAACATAATACTATACTGTTTTAAAAATAGTTTTTATATAAGATATTTTAATAGAATCAATATAGGCCAACTATATTTCTAAATAATTTATTTCTATAAATATAATTTCTAAATCATTTTCTATATGTGTAAATATATTTGTGTAAAATAGGTCGTTCCATTTTGATTCAAGATTCGTTCAATAATTTCCCATTGATCGCACAAGCATTATGCTAATATAGGCTACACATCAAATTGGTTGAATTTTGTCTGACACATTCAGCAATCATTTAGACTGATAATGATAAAACTGTTATCAGGAGAATATGCAGATGCTATTCATAATCACTCAAGATTGACGGGTTTTCTGTGATAACATGATCGACTGACGGAAATTACAAGAAAATATGTTCCGATATTTATGTTAATTATGTCCATATATCCACACTGTAAAAAATAGTTTGTTTAAAAATAAGTAACCTGGTTGCCTTAAAATTTTAAGTTCATTGAAGTGGAAAAATTGAGTTAATACAATGAAGGAGATTAATTTAATCACCAGAAACTCAAAATATTATGTTATCTGAACTACATAAATTATAAAGTTGATTTAACAAAAGAAAAAATGTTGTGATTACAAATCATGAAATATATTTTTACAGTGCAATAATTTTAAGTTCAATTTAACTAAATTGTTCTGTGAAATTATAATGTCTGTTTGTAGTTGAGTTTAACTTAAATAGGCACCTTGCTATTAACCAAACAAAACAAAAAATACCTTAATGCACTATCAATGCAATAAAGACTCGCTCTCGAGATAAATATGGTTCTGATAATGATATTGTCTAGTATCTAATTATCTAATAATCGAATTATTTTACACAGCAATATAGGCTTTCACAGTTTCAATGTAGCTCTCACAAATTTTGTTTGACATTCTGAGCTATAGCTGGTCTTTCTGTTAATCTTTTAATAGTCAATTCCCCTAAGGGATTTAACGTTGTTGTGAGCTAATGCTAACTGTTATGAATGCCTGTGAGAAATTCAGACATACTGTATTTTTAGTGCTGACTTTTTGCCACAGTCAAATGAGGACATTTTAAAGGGAAGTGTGACAGGCCGTACTGTCTAGATAGCTTAATAAAATATGGTCCAAGGTCTATATTACCTGTCAGGCCATCTCTTAGCTTTCCCATTCATCTTGATGGCTTGAACATCTTGAACATTATTGTGAAAAAATATTTCAACTTTAGAACTTTAGAATTGATTAAATTCACAATTCTTTCAAAACAATTGTCTGAGCATTATTTCTCCCACTTGTAAGATGGAGAACTCATCTGAGCAGTCTCGTTGGGTGTCCCCAAGCCTGATCAGTTTCGAACCCATTAGCAAACTACACCGCAGAGCCTGGTTTACTGCCACCCGGTGAAGAGGATGAGCCCTTCTACTCCAGCTCTGAGGCTGACTTACTCCCATCTTATTATTCCTCTAGTGTCCAGAGTCGAGCCTCGTCTTCTTACAGACACAGTCCAGGTGAGACCTCACTGCTGTAGTTCAAGTGAAATGTGCCATTTCTGTATCACCAAATGGTATTCCAATTATAATAAGAGATCAGTAGGAGTTGTATAAAGACATGCAACCATTGTTTCACTGGTTTCCACACCCCATAAATCAATAGTTCACACAAAAATGAAATGTCTATTATTTACTCAGCCTAATGTTCCTAATCTTCTCAAACACAATGTCTTAATTGTTTAGTCCATAATGAGAGTTGTTATGAACCCCATTGTCACTGCTTGAAACATACTTCAAAACTATCAATATTGAGGTACATTACAATCAAAATGTGTTCCTTTTTTATTCCATTGATATAGTTCGCCAAGTCTACTCCTCTCCATCACTTCTGGGAAACATCCAATGGCTGGACAACTCCGTAGGCCACTCTCTAAACTCTTCCTATAACCCCACATCCACTGTCTGGGCAAGCAACCCATTCACAAAGACACCTCTCCACCCTCACACCACCACGTCCATCTACCCGAACAGTGCAACCCCATCATTCACATCCCCCAAAGAGGGATTCCCTTCCCCGAGTCATGATGGGAAGGAAAGTCCCAGGCTCCAGGAAGTCCTAAAAGCTGAGCGCCTGAGTCCCATGGGTGGAGGCGGAAGCAGCTTTCTCAATCTGAGTTCAGCCGCTGGAGGTGTGTATGGTCCTTCTCCACACATGCTGAGTCCATACGGATCGTACATGACCACGTCACAGGACTATAGTTCGGCAGCACTCTATTCTAGTGCTGGACCCTGGATGAGCCCTTCGCTCATACTCACCCAAACTTCGCAACAAGATGAGACTTTCGCCACCAGGTAAGTAAATTTCCTCTGGAAATGATTGAGAAAGTTAAAATCCTGCATGATGCTGAATATAACTTTTGAAATTGACAGAGGCTCGTGAATGTGTAAATTGTGGTGCCACTGCTACCCCTCTGTGGCGTCGAGATGGGACAGGCCACTACCTCTGTAATGCTTGCGGACTGTATCATAAGATGAATGGCCAGAACAGACCCCTCATCAGACCAAAAAAGAGGCTGGTATGTAAAATAATTGAAAAAACAGGTGGCAGTTTGTGATTTTAGCAAGTCAAGTTACATTTATTTATAGCACTTTTCACAGTATTCAAAGTTAAGAAATTCATCGCTTATAGTCTCATTTTGCATAGTAGTAGATTACATCTTGCTATAACACAAGCAATCAAGTATTTGAGATTTGCTATCGCCCAACATGAGGAGCCTATGTATGAGGATAAAGTTGGACTAACTTTTATATGCACGTTACATTTTGGAGTGGAAAAAAAAATAAATCATGCAGTTAAGATTTGCTAAATAGTATACAACGTTTTTTTGTCAGTGAGTGTGAGCGAAAGAATTGGTCGAATAATCTATATATCTAGAGCTGTGCGATACAGTTTACATTTCTGCAAAATACACAGAAAAAACACACAGCTAAGACTTGCAATATAGTATTGCTTACCGTGAGTGTACTCTACTGTATGTACGCAGGTAAAATAGGATGTAGTATATATCCAACTTTTAATATATTGCTGGGCAATAATATAGTTTGATGATTTAAGATTTGCTGTATTGTGGTCCAGTATATAGTATTCAGTTTTACATGAGTGTACTGTGTGAATGTTTATAGTTATAGTTAGGGTTATAAATTAATTAATTAATTCAATATGTGGTGATTATATCAACTTCTTGACCAAGTTCTGCTTGTGTGTCAGATTGTCAGCAAACGCGCTGGAACGCAGTGTGCCAACTGCCACACAAGCACTACGACACTATGGAGACGCAATGCCAGTGGCGAGCCTGTCTGCAATGCCTGCGGCCTCTATTTTAAACTGCACAATGTGAGTATACAAATTTATACTATATTTACCAAAAGGAAAAAAGGGTAACTGCCAAATTTAACATCTCTGTTGTACCTTTTTGCAGGTCAACAGGCCCTTAACTATGAAGAAGGATGGAATACAGACACGGAATCGCAAGGTGTCTAACAGAAACAAGAAGGGGAAAAGAGCACAGTGTCAGAGGTTTACCCTGACATGTCTCACATCGCACCTCCCGATGAGTATGTAGGACCCTACTCTCTGAACCCAGGACCGCTCCTGTCTTATAGCCACACCCTCATCTACTGCCCCCTTCCACCTTGCACTCCTCTCCCACTCTGTCCTACAGCCACCACCCAAACTCTGGCATGATGCCCACACTTGTGTGAAGGGAAATGTCCGTTGGACCATGAGGCATGTACATTACGTTGTAGATATTAAACACTTCTTGCATAAACGCATCACAACACATTTTTAAATAAAGATAAAATGCGTAAAAGCAACTCCACAACAGTGGCAGTTTTGAAGCAGTTGTGTAGTTTAAATATTGGAACACAAAAACTTGGTAGCTGAAACTCTCACCTATATCATATAATGACATGTAAATATTTACGATTTTAGGCCTTATTTGGATTTATTTTGAGATGTTCAATAAATATCTTATAATTAAATGTTTTGAGGTATAACAATGTTTTTTGTCTTATATCCACCTAATTTTTAACATAAGAGCGGGAGCAGCCATTTGTATTTTTCCAGTGTCATCTGCTTTGTTGTTTTAGCAGTACAAAAACAGTGTGTTATGCTGCTTGTTGTCATATAATTTTCATTCATTATTGTCATCATAAACACACTGGTTTGTAGCCCAAGTAGTTTTACTGTACTTTGTTATTCTAGCTATTTACCTTAAAGGGATACTCGACCATTTTTTCATATTAAACTATTTTATTCCCTTAACTAAAACGAGTTGATACATACCTCTCTCGTCTCTGTGACTACGTTTACATGCAGCCAATTTTTGGGTTATGGTCGGGTTAAGGTCACTATTCGGGCTTCTGAAACATTAGGAATAACCCGTTTACATGCGCGAACAGAGAGAGTTTCTCCTGTATACATGGACTTGCAATATCCCGATGTAAACGGTGACGCGCGATTCAGCGTCTAGAACATACGGACAACCTTAAAGACGCAATATGTGTCATTTCCGAATCTTCTTCCTGCATCCAAAGACAACAACAATAGCACACGGATAATGAATAGTTTGGGGCAGATCGCGATCACCTTTCTTAGCGCTTTGATACTGGTAACGTTACTGACCTGGCTCCAAACGTATGCTGTGCTGTGTCTCGCCTGGTCTCGCCATGTTTACTTCCGGTATACTGAACGCGGATTTTTGTATGCGCCGAGAAGTTTCTCTACTCAAAAGACCAAGATTCCTTGCGAGATGAGAACATGCGCAGAACGCAAATCACTATGCGGATATGCCGATACACGTTTACATGACCAAAAATTCGGTTTAGAAAAGGGGTACCCCAGGTATAATATCCCGTTTTTTAAAATCCAGGATATGAGCATATTCGGGTTTTTGCCGGTGTTTACATGGCCGTTCGCGACCGGGTTATTGCTAATATCCTGGTTTTGAACGGGTTATTGGCTGCATGTAAACGTAGTCAGTGTGTGCACTCAATAGCTCTGGCGCGCAGACACTTTGATAGCACCTAACTAGCCCAGTTCATTCAATATGGGCCAAGCAGAGAAGCGACCAAACACCTCCACATTTTCTATATTTAAATACAGTTACACGAGTAGTGTAACTCAACCTAGGACGGTGACACAATAAAACGTTGCGCTTTTCTAAGCGTGTAAAGTGGATAACTATGTTGTTTGGCAGAATAAATGCTTAAAAAGTGCAATGTTTTTTGTTTTTTTCACCATATTACTGTATTTAAATAGGGAAACGTGGAGGTGTTTGGTCGCTTCTCTGCTTGGCCCATATTGAATGAACTGGGCTAGTTATGTGCTATCAAAGTGTCTCGGGCGCCAAGAGCGATTGAGTGCACACACTGAGATGACAGAGGTATGTATCAACTCGTCTTAGTTAAGGGAATAACATAGTTAAATATGAAAAAAATGGTGGAGTATCCCTTTAATGGCGAAATGAATCAGAAGTCTCGCACATTCATGGAAAATTGATTGTGCATTGCAAAATAGATGGATAACACCACCAGTAAGGATCAAGTAACCCCTCATTGACACCAAACCAGCAACCTTTGTTCCTCAGCAAGGCCTTAAAATAAGCTAGTATACCTCATGGAGGATGGAGCAATTCCAGAAATACATGGTTATTTGCATACTTGCATATACTGAGGTCAAAATCATTGATCATACATCATGGAAAATTGATTGTGCATTGCAAAATAAGGTCGATGACACCACCAGTAAGGCTGAAGTAACCCCTCATTGACACCATACCAGAAATGTGATCCACTTAAAAAATACAAATACAAATGCGTTTTAGAAATAAATGCAAACAATTTTGTTTTATTTCCTAAAAAGGTACTGAAAATATATGTATATGCACACAAACCTCTATGAGTTTCGTTTAAGGAAAGCATTAAATGATGTGTGTAATTTTAAACATTTGTTTGACTTTAAAAGGTGAGCACTTTCAGTGTGGTGATGGTATTTAAATTTCGCAAACTGTTTTAGACCGTGTGGTTTGAAGCACACTATTTGGACTTCATGTCACACAGCTATGCAATAATAATGTCATTGTTCATTCATCCACTCAGGAGAGGCTTTAACAATTGATCTGCTTTTGGAGCATGAACATGCAAATGAAACACTTTCCATAAAGCTGGCGGGGGGTGACAAAACATTTAACCAAGCTTCCACTTGTGCCAGGTCCTAAATTTAGCTCACACGGAAAAACTGTTATATCTGTGTACACAACGCAACTGAAGGTCGTGTGGCCCAGATGCTGGCAAAATAGATGCACCTGCACTGAAACTCTCACAGATAGAATATGAGAACCAATTCATTCATGCAGAAAAACAATTGGTCTGACATACTGTCATAGTATATACTAAATTCAAATGTTCTATAGGTATGCAAGTGCAGTGCCGCCGCTCCCACCACGCGCATCACGCGCTGTGCGTAGGGCACCAAGTGCTGAGGGGGCACCAAAAATATCCTAATGAAAATCGATCTTCAAACTTCTTGTTATAATCAGATTCAGCGCGTTCTTCATCTTCAATCCGCAGCGGCACCGAGCAGAGAGCACGTCAGAAACAGCTGACAGTGTGTGTGTGTGTGTGTGTGTGTGCAGAGCCTCATTGGTCTGTCACCGCTCGTCAATGTCAGAATATTTGAGATGACCAATCAAATCGAAGTAGGCGGGCTTTATGTTCACAGACGCTGAGCGCGAATTTTAACAGTGCAACTCGACGCTTCAGTGTACGGTCAAGTGCGAGATAAGATGTAAGTATATATTTGACAGTTTTTTTGGTCATAAATGTTAAACGAATGACAAAAAATAATTAGGCAAACTAATATAGTTTTGTCTAATTTCGCCATTTTTAACTGAAAATAGGCCTATAACATATGGCCTACGTGTAATAGTTTCGGCTGAACGTTACTGTCATTGTGAGGGGACAAGAAACATGAACAAAGCCTTTTTTATCATGTTAGGCACAGTGTGTGTACATATTGAGAATAAAATACAAATTGTAGCCTTTAGTAAATTAAAAAAATCCAACTTTAGGAGGGAAAGAGACAGGGCAAGGTAAAAACAGAGAAAAAGAGTGTGGTGCTGACGAGGAGAGAAAAATAATCAGCTGCCCACTGACATGGTTTTAAAGCTGTTATTATCGATTTTTTTTTTTGCCTTCACACCATCTTAAAATGTACATCTGTAGTTCAGAGAAATCCAAAATTTTCTCGGGGAAACCCTGAACCCCCTAACCAGCCTGCCTCAAATTCGGGACTATAGTGATTATAAAACCATGAAACCAACCAGGTAACGAAACTAGTTAATAGTAAGCATTACTAAAGTGTAACTTTATATATTTTTTTATATATTATATATTTTTTTATAAATCATACCCCCTAAATGAAAATCCTAAATGAAAATGTTTTATTTTTGGAGGGGGCATCATAAAGGAATTATGCATAGGGCACCAAAATGGCTAGCAGCGGCACTGTGCAAGTGTTTATTATGAATACATTCACAGACATACTACATCCGTTGACATTGACCTTTGACCCTTGTGTTCTCTGACCACATATACAAAAACTTGAAAAAGTAATTTACTCAGATGTTATTTTATAGCACTTACCCTTTTACAAAGTGTTGGGACAGTTTAATTTAGTTTAAGGTGAAAGTGATAACCTTTTCCTGCTCTCAACACTGAGCCACCTCTGCAGCATCAGCAGAAATAATTAACTGTCCTTAACAGTATCAGCTTCCAAATTACAAGTCTACAAGTCCTTAAAGCATCTCTTACATTTAAATAAACATTAATTCAATACACATTGAACAGTTTGGCTAGTTGGGTTTTGAAGAGTTTGTTTTTTTTAACTCATAAGAAAAATGTAAAAGCAACTCAAGCACCTGCAATTTTTGTTCCTCAGCAAGGCCTTAAAATAAACTAGTATACCTCATGGAGGATGGAGCAATTCCAGAAATACATGGTTATTTGCATTCTTGCATATACTGAGGTCAAATCATTGCATGATTGATCATTAATCATGTGAAAACGTGAAGAACAGATTACATCTCAAGTGGAACCATGAACATCTGTGGATGTCAACTAATCATTAACCCTATAGCTGACTCATTCAGAAATACTTTCAGAAAATTCTTAATTTGCAAAGGCTTACATGAACTAATAGTTCAATCTTAAATATTAGCACTACTCATATTTGTATACTAAATAATAAATCTGTCTTATATCAACCTTTTATAGTGACAATTACTACAGCTTTAGATCCTAAAAACATTGCTGCACAAATATGATAAATAAAAGAGAACCTTAATAACTGCCACCGGCCATTATATTTTAAAAATAATATCTTAGTAAAAACCTTAAGTAATATTGACAAACTATATATCAAATGAAAGCTTAAAATCTCTAGTTTCCATATTTGGTGACTAAATCTCAGGAGCCGTAATTTATCGATTTGCAACACGAATATTTTCGTGTTCAGACCTTTATTTTGAAATAGCATTAAAAATGAAAAATCATGAAAAAAAGTGATTGATGTGAGAAAAGGCTATAAATCTACACGTCCAATAGCCGAGACTATTTCTTTGTGTGTACAGATGTGACGTAATGCAAAGACATGCTCGAATCTCCAGCGGAAATCCACCAGTATCACTGGAATTAAAAAAATTATTACAAGCTTACCGGCAAGCAGATAGTTTTGAACACTGGCTGGTTATGTAATTTCTCAAATATGTATTTTAGATAATTTATACAGACTGCAGCTTTAAATGGTGGTGATTCAAGAATGCTTTGGAATATAGATGTAAGATTGGTCTTGTTTTAAAGAAGACATTTGGCAGATTTTTTTTAGTTAACATTAACAATTTGAGAACAAAGTATAATTTGCACGGTTTTGCATGATATGATAACTTAAGCGATTGTTAGATTTAATCAGCATGATTTACAGCAATGTCAGAACCAGAACAAAAGTGGATGTTTCCTAGTTCAGATGACATTTTCCGGTGAAAATTCTTGTTTGTCATACTTCCAAAAATATTAATCTGTGATTCTGAATGCCAGTATCCACACCGGGGCGGTGACTGACAGCGGCACAGCACACTCTCCTCATTGTGTTCATCTGCACTGTGCCGTGGGCATAGGTCGAGGGTGATGAAGTACAAATCGTGTAAAGTTGTTAATTCCGCGAATGATTGCAATTGCAGATTTCGAACAGAGATGGCGACAAAAACGCCAGACTGCAGTTCGAAATGTTTTCATGTCTATTCAAAAAAAGGGCGACACTTAACAGGTTAACAAGATATATGGTTTGTCCCCGTTTGAAACGTTAAACAAGCAAATTCTGAGTGGCAGGTGGGTATCTATTTTTTTCTGTTTTGTCTTCACTGAGTTTATCTGCTGGGACGGCCAGCTATATATTGGGGAAATGGTGACAAATGACTGCAAGAGATTAGCAACCACACGACCAGCAGAGCAAATTCAAAACAACATCCGTTACACTCCTTCAGTCTCAGTCTCTCTTCCCCACAAATACTTGCTTATACGAACCATATATGTTATATGTCCACTTCTAAATCGTTTGTCAAATGTCTACTGAATCAGCGCGCATTTGCAGAGCACAAACTGCAACATGCAGACACCCAAATACACACCTTTTATGAATGAAACGGCAGAGTGCAAATGTGGCATATTTCGCAAAAATAAATCATTCTAATGATGTAATAAGAGTTTTTTTCCCCACAGACATTAATCAAGCTAACATGACCAACAGGTTTTAGGCAACTGAATGGGCAAAAAGGAAGCTGACGTGAACGTCTTATGTAAATTAAAATCTGTATTATTGAATGACATTGATCTTATAGACAGTGACCTCTAAGGGGAGTATGGTGTCAATACAATAGTCAAGATAAATGTCAACTGTTAAGTTACTTGGCAAGAATTTGAAAAATGACTAAAAGGAAAGATGTTGTTTATTTGTTGAGATAATACTCGTGTAATAATCAGACGAGTTACCTTTATTGACTGATTCCAGTAGAAAACATTTGGCACAACCAAATGCTCTGCAGTTCAAATAAATATTACAACTCCTGCTAAACATTGCACTGAAATAGTGGTCTGCCTATTACAATATAAGTACTAAAAACTAAGTAAACTAACTTAAATGTACATGACAAAACAGGTTCTACTGAATTTTTTTTTTGTAAAAATCAGATATTTGGCTCAAATGGGAATTTTTGCTTTTTTGTTAGTAATAGAATTGAATTCAGCATATTTTACAGCAACAACAACAACAAAAAAAAAATTCAAGTACTTGATTGTAAATTACACGGTCCTTTTATTTGATCAGGAAAAAAACAATAGACCTATCAATATTGTTACAATTTCAACAAGTGTATGATTAAATACAGAGAACAGTATACAAAAAAAGAAGAAAAGAAAAAAAAACTTCAAAGACAATGGGTTGGTTGGGAAAAAAGTATACAGTATAATAGTTTTCCGCTCTTTGATAGCAGAATTATTTAAGAGTAAACAGTACTTTCAGTAAAAGTGTGTAACTCCTCCGGCTTTACATGTTACAACACATTCGTTCACATCAAAACGTTAAACTGTCACCCAAATGTGAGGTAAAAGCTCTGACCTACAAATCTGGGCCTGGAGAGTGAAAGAGAAAAGGGACCATCACCACAAGCCATCATCTACCAAGCAACCCCACCTTCTTCCCTTTAACTTCAAATCGTTCCGCTGGTCTGTAATGGGTCTCTTCAGAAGACATGCTGCCTGACCAGGTAGCTTCATCAGGACTAGAACCAGAAACAGAGCCATCTAGACTTTTTGGCCCAACTCTGGGAGAACTTCTGCTCCCCCTGACAGCTCTTTCGCAACGGAAGCGCTCTGCGGCAATGTCCCTTTTGTGTGGGACTGAACTACCGAAGGCCTCAACACCGCAGTTTGTTGATTTACATTTTCAGTGAGCATCACTTCTGGCTCTGAATCACTGTCAGAGTCAATGGCAATAGGTTCTGAGGATGATCCGGGGCATGGCTTGAAGGCACAGTTGCTTTGACTACTTTGTCCAGTGTTTAATGGCTGCTTCTCCCCTTTAAGTCTGCAGAGAAACCAACAGGAGACTTCAGCCTGAATTTTGAGGTCCTTGAGAATCCGCTTTTTTCATCGTCATTGACTTTAAACAGACAGTTGGCGTCAAAGCTCATGTCATGCTTAAGCTGGCTCACTGCCCGCATGTTAAAGCCTAGTAACACAACAGGTTTGCGGGTCACTAAGTCTCGATCACATGAGCGCCGATGATTGGCAAAATGGCTCGCGACATCTGACTTCCACAACCAGAGGCTTGCAGCAAGTTTTTCGATCTCTCGTTGGGAAGGGTAGGGATGCCGATTGAAATACGATGAAAGGAAAGCTTTCCGTGCTTCGTCAGGACTTGTCGCCATAGCCTTTCGGATCTAAGGCCAGCACGACCGGGTCTCCTGGCTTCTCAACAAAGACTGTAGGGTAATACCTAGACTGGTCTACTATCTTTCTTCTCTTGGGGTCAGATGGATCCGGGGTCACTAACTCACGTTTGAGAGCCCCGGCTCCAGGTGAACGCAGTCCGCACGTGATGGGTTTGGTGCCTTTGGGGGTCTGGCAAACACCTCGGCAGTGCACCAAATGGAGCGTGATGGTGGAAGCAGTCATGTTGCTAGTGTACACTCCCAGGCAGTGGATGCACTTGTAGGTTAGCTTTTCTCTACAGGATGCAGTGTTTGGAGTACCTGATGACGATCCCGTAAATGATGGGCTAGGGCGTCCGAGATGGGACCTTTGAGAATAGTGAAGCATAGTGGGCAGAGAGTTTTACCAACTTCTTTCTTTTGCGACACCAAAGACTGGGACATGTTTCGGACCACAGAATCACTTTGGGTATCTGGCTGCTTTGCAGCCATCTTTGCAGGCTTAGCCATGGTGCTGTTTTGTGGCTGTTGATTGCCAGCTGAAGAGGCTTCTGGGTTCTCCTTCATGTTATAGGTGGTTATAATAAGCTGAACATTTTTGGGACTTCCTTGTTGAAGCGTGAGATCAAATGTGAGAGGAGAACCAGTTGACGGAATCCCTGGCTCGCTAGGGTGAGCCAGTCGCTTGTGTGCTACAATTTTCTCAACTTCGTGAAATGTGGAATGACAATGAGGGCACGATAGCCCATGCACTAGCATATGGTTCAACAAAGAGTCGCTGGGTAGGTAACGATTACAGTACAGACACTTGCTAGTAAAATTGTGGATCTTCATGATGTACTTGGCCATTGCCCTCACCTTCTCTGCCTGGTGTTCCTTTTCAAAGTGAGCACTATATGTGCCTTCAGGGAAAAGTTCATTGCAGATGGTGCAAATCTTCCACTTTTGTGTTTGTGAGGTGTTCAGAGCATTGGCTGCAGCTTTCTTGGCCTGCAGTGACGTCAATGTGGCAGTAGCAGCATGCACTGATGAAGAGAGAGGTAGGCTCTTCAGTGAGGGGAAAAAGAAGCTGAATGTGCATTAAAGTGTGCAGCAGCACCATGGACTGCAAAGCTACTAAGTTGCTTTCCTGTGTGTGACTGGGAGACCGCACCAGACAAAAAAGCTTTATCAGGTAGTGTAACACGCACTGGTTGACCAGACATTGAGTTGCCCGCAAGGCTTTGCTTGAAATGGTTGCCGACAGGTAACCCTACCATTTTAGGCATACTGAAGCGATTTAACTGAGGTGTCTGAGGACGCACACCAGGAGTGATCGCAACACCCCTTTTGGATTAGGTTGGCCTGGGGCCTCGGCACTATGACATTGGTGTGCCCGATCATAGCAGTAACTTGATGGCCAATGCGCTCATGGAACTCAATGACGTGCTGCACCAGTGCTTCATAAGAACGAGGCGTAAAGTGGCAGCTCTTGCAGTGAATTCCATGACTGTTGCCAGGGGTCTCTACACTGTTTTCTTGCTTCTCTGAGTTTTTTCCCAAGTAAGGTGTGGTCACATGCTGGAAGTGTTCCCTGTAGATATGCCTGCGCACCACATTGTACAGTCTATCTCGATAGGTGCACTTCTTGCAGTAGTACACTGGGAGCTCCTTTCGGTCGCCTAGCAAGGGCTTGTCTACCCGCATACCGTCCCTAACCGCTACTGGAGCACCGTGAGAACCAGCCGCACCCTGGCGGACCATATTGTGAGGCATATGGAAGAGCCTGACATGAGTTTCCAGTGTCCTCTTGTTCCCACTGTATGTGCAATATGAGCAGTTAAGAAGGATTCGGCTCTCGAAGTCTTCTCTGTGAACATTGCGGAAGTGGTTTTTGTAGGCAGAGAAATACTTGGAGGCAAACGGGCAATCTGAGCAGCAAAACTGCTTTGTTCTGTAGTCCTGCAACATTTTAGAGACAAAACAGAATTATAAAATGTTTATGTAATGTGAAAACATTTTTGCTTAGAGGACTTCTGTTGCAGTGGCGGACATACCTGTGACTTTGTCCAGGATGAATCCCACGTACAAACGTCAAGGTAAAATTGTTGCATGTGAGAATCACTGGTGGTAACATCTTTGTAGTCCTACAGGAAAATCAACAGGAAATACCATCAGTGAAGGTCTCATTAACCGAGCAGATGTGTGTTTGTTAAATTTGATGTTCAATAAGACTTGCGAAACATTTGCAAACTCAAAAATAATCACCTCCACATGCTCTTTGCAGTAGTCAAGGCCAATATCACTGAGCAGCCTCTTGACTTTTTTCCTGGCCTTCCTCAACCGAGTGAGGTTATTCACTGGAAGCTGAAACATCTCTTCTATGTATAAAAAAAGAACGAAGAATTTTAGTTAAGCTCTCAATAATTAAAGATGCAGTCAGCAATTTTTATTTATGTTGAGCAAACTCATACTAGTTATGCATTTAATGTTATGGAAGTAGCATCATGCAAAAGCAATGGTTTTCGGTTGCTATTTTCATTGTAGAAACAGTCTATTTGCAGTCAGTCATGATTAACTTATTCCAAAAGTGTTCAACAGAAGGCTACAGGGATAAAAGTTAGTAGTTTTTTGTGTGCTGTTCATATGATCTGTTTCAACATGTTGTCCCCAGCTTCTATTCGCCTCATAAGAGTGTACGTGACAAATTTTAATTTAAAGGAATAGTCCACCTAAAAATGGAAATTTGATCAATTACTCACTCTCATATCACCCCAAAACTACTAAGGCTTTGCTCCTCATTTTTAAAACACAAATTAAGGTATTTCTAATTACACCTGAGAGATTAAAGCCCCTCAATTGAAAGTCCATTATGGCAAAACTGTGACACTTCCAAGAATTAAGCAGTTTAAACTAAGTCTTCTGAAATACACCAAGAACTAATGAGGTTTGTTCTGTCACAAGCACATTTTATCTTCCACAAGAACAACTGAGATTTGTTCTCATGTGTTTAGCAAGTATAGTTAAGCTAGTGTTTTTGACTCAAGACTCAAGTTTTTAGTGAATTGACTTTCAATGGAGGAACAGAAATCTTTCAGGTTTCATGAAAATAAATAAACATGAACAAAGGTTAGGGGTTTGGAAAGACTGAGTAAATGATGACAAGATTTTCATCTTTGGGTGAAGTAACGATTTAAGTACTATTCATGTAAACAATTAGATCATGTTAAACTTTTGAATGTAGAAAAAAAAACATTGTGAAAAGTTGCTAATGTTTTGTTTGAACAAAGTATTAGTATCTGCTTGTATACGGTTTATGCATCTTCATGAATACACTAGTATGAAAGATAATTTCACTAACGTTAGGTGTTCTTTTTCCATCAGTTATGGGAAACTAATCAAACTAAACGTACGTGCCACAGTTACTGTTTTGGTAACGTTAGTTGTTGCGTATTGTAAACAAACCATTTTAAAATAAACCTAATTAATAACGTTAAATGCAAAAAAAGCAGCCCTCCAAATGGGACAGTTGCTCCTATGAATGCAACTCCACTAGACAATACAGGCCACAGCAGGCCTTTTTGATGGGCTCAGCAAAATAATACCTCATTTATTTTGACAGACTACGTTTGCGTTGCTCTTAAGTTCGCAATTACAGTAAGTGTATCTAATTTATAAATATTTTTTTATTTAGCTGCTATTTATTTTACTTTTGCGATAGCATGCCAATTCTTAATGCATGCACACATATGCAGTTAGCACGTTAGCTTAGCAACGGGATGTTTGATGTGCACACTGAACTCCACACAAAAGCACCGATGCCAGAGGAAGAAAAACAAGCGTTTATTAATGAAATATTACCTGCTTTTCTTCACGGTCTCGCATCGAATTCCTTTCAAGAGTTTCGTTTTCGGACCAAATTAATGGTTGGGTGAGAGGACAGAGGCAGATTGTGGTTTATTCGGCCCGGGCAGATGCTGCAGTCTTTCGCGCCGCTGCTGCCGCCGGTGGATTTAGGCAACTCATCCTGAGAATCCGCACCATGTGTCCTGAACTGGATTTACAACACAGACTACTAGGAAGTTTCTATTGGTCCTATGCACTTGTTCTTTATTTCTCGATCTGGATAGTCTGTTGTGTCAATTCAATACAAACACTGGGCATACAAAATACTTTTTTTCTTCTCTTCGAGACTGTACCACACACCAGCCCAGCCTGTTCAAAATGGCGGACGGTTGCAAGCGGAAATGACATAAATTTGTGTATGGTTCAAAACGGGCCACACTGATGTCTGGTGTTGGTCATTCACCAACGCCACACAAGACTAACCAAGTAGGTTTTAAGTAGTTGATTCGCAAAAGAATTGCACAAAGTGTAGCTTTTGTTCTTGATATTTGCTTGGGTTTATACATCAGTCGAGGTTATGAAATGAAGATGCATTATAACACATTGGTAAATAGTTTATGCTTAAATAGGCTACCATATTACAGTATATATTTAAGTTTAGAATGGTTCATTTTTTCACTGGTGTTGTTAGTGATATGATGGTGGTTCAATGTCAACAACATGGTAGTCAATTCCAATCTGCCAGCCTAAGATTGAACCAAAGTGTTTCTAAATTCATGATATAGATCTTGTGAATGTTTCATCCATGCATATGTTTTTCTTCAAAAAGTATAAAGTATTTATCAAAATGTCATTATAACTAAACCTGGAAAAAACAACCACCCTTCCACAATCGACTGCAAGCTCACATTTATATGCAATAAACATAACAAATGAATGAGGGCTGGAGCAAAAATGGCACCAACATTTTTAAAAATGCCCCCAAAGTTAGAGATATGGTGCAAAAATGTCCTTGTATGAGTTCTTATTTTTAATATTTATAACAAGAGTGCTGTTTTACCAAATATCAGCACAATTTAAAATGTGATAGTCTATTGAGTTCATACAACAGTTCAACAAACACAAAGGTAATATTATTGTGATAGTTAATAAAATGATGACTTTCATTTTTGTATATTTTTGAATAAATCCGCATTTTGAACGAATTGTTTGACTGAATGATGGGGCCCCCTCCTATTGTTTCATTGAAATGGTCCTCTAAATTGCAAACGTCGCCTCTGTGTAAAACCAAAACTTCAAGCAGACATGGAACTAGATTCTTTTGATTTTTTTGTGATGATTTATTTATTTTAACCAACAAATAATATTTTTTTCCCCATTACATTATATTGATATATTGGAAGATTTACATGATATGAGGAGGAAACAATATTGCACATCCATCACAACACTTCACATAGTCACTAATTCCAAAATGTATAATTTTTTTATTTTATTCCATCTATGCCGAATTAATCCAGTGGTTGCATCACTTCCAAAGTAACAAAACGGGGTCCAGTCATTACCAGTTTAGAGAGGGTACGATAGTCCAAGTGAAGCACACTGCATCCATTCACTCGGCACACAAACTGGCGTACCTAAGTAAAAAAAAATAATACAAAAAAAGATTGGATTCCAGCTGATGATGGATTCTAATTTTTTATTGTATAAGGAAATGTTTACGTGTTATGATCACCTTAACTCCTGCTGCCGCAGCAGGGCTTCCAGGATCCACCGCCTGAACATAACAAGGTGATTTTCCCCGTACTACAATGCCCCAGCCTAGGTCATCACCGAGGATCTTTAATCATAAAACTCACATTAATAAAACCTGTAGTTCCAGGTTCTTTTCATGGCTAGCTGAGCATGATATGCAACACCTACCGTAATAACTCTTTTTATATAAGGAGCACTTGGAGATAACAGCTCCTCACAGGTTACATGTCTTTTCAGCACTGTCAATAACAATAATACACTTATATGTAGTGCTCAGAATTTGGCAACAGACAGAAAAATGTCACTAGTTTTATTTTTGGCAATCTTTTAATACCCGTTCACCTAAAAACAACTTTAAAATATAACAATTGTGTCTGTAACACATTTTCAATGAACATGCTGTTCTATAACCTGATGTGGGATTGCATCGTACTGCAAAAGCAGTGGTAAGAGAAACATTGAGTGGGTATCCACATGAACTGTGCTCCTGGTGGGTCAAACTTCCATTTGTGAGCACATTTAAATCCTTAGCAGGTTCAACTGGAATTAGAAATCATAATTATGAATTAGAAAAGTTAATCTGTTATGTTCATCAAGGCTGCAAATAAAAAATACAGAGTAATATACAGTATAGGCCTATATATTATTATTATTAATAATTTTATTTTCTTCAGCAATTTGCTCATATTGTTATATTGCCCATTGTGTGTCTGGGGGCCCATGAATAGTGTGGGGTTATGAAAAAGGGCCTTTAGTGTAAAATAAAATAATGAGAAACCCTAGGTTAAGGAGCTAGCTTGCTGACACAAAGGTTGCCGGTTGCATATGGATGTGCACGGAAATGTTGAGTTACTGTGCTCATTATGCTGTGATATCTCAGCTGTGCCCTTGAGCGAGGTACTTAGCTTCATATTGCTATATTGCTCCAGAGGGGGCTGACCCAGCAATTATTGTGCCGAAAGTCACTCTGAATAAATTGAGCTAAGTACCACATCTCAAGCCCTAACTCTCCATCAATGCGGACATATATTTGTAGTATTTTTTAAAATATTTTTATACCAGATAAGAAGTCACTTTTGCTCTCAGATGGAGATGTTTTGCGCAGTGTGAAGGGACTGTCTTGGTCATGCTGTGTTTTACATTCAATCTCTTCATTGTCTGTCTCATGCAGCAGTTCAGAGAGACAGCGCCGCCGGCGGAAGTTAATGCAGAATTGATACAGCAACCCGCTGTCAAAAAAGTGGTGCTTCAGAGAGACTGCAGAGTGAAATGAAGAGTGGAGTGATTCAGCGAGGCAAAGCTTGAAGAAGTGATTGCTATATTCTCAGGTATGTTGCATTAGATTAACTTCACAGACAGTGCATTTTGGCTTAATGGGGAAATAATACACACACTATCATAATATTTCTTACCATGCTGAATGATATCATGCTCCAGAAGGGCCTTGCAGAGATCTAGTCCTTGCCGCCGACTCTCTATTTCACCATTCTGTAGCAGCCAATCAATTATCATGTAACCAGGGAAAGACCGTTCATAAGCCACTCCCTTTTCCTGTCTCAGTTGTAAGATGGAGTCTTTACTTGTAATCAGGCTGTAAAAAGCAACAGATGAACTTGAAAAAGAGACTAATAATGAAAATACTTTTACCTATTAATATAGGTTAATGTTAATAGATACATTTATTACTACACAACCATTCAAACGTTTGGGGTCTGTGAGCTCTACACCCACCAATGCTGCATTTATTTGATCAAAAATACCATAAAAGAGTAATATTGTGAAATATTATTCCAAATTAAAATAACTCTATAATTCTATTTTAATATAATTTGTATTTTATTCCTGTGATGGCAAAGCTGAATTTTCAGGAATCATTAATATGTTGATTTGGTGCTCAAAAAACAATTGCGATGCGTAATATTTTTGGAAAGCAGTGATATCAGGATTCTTTAATGAATAGAAAGTATTTACTTCATTATTATTACATTATTAATGTCTTTACTGTCCCTTTGGAGCAATTTAATCATTCTTGCTGAATAAAAGTATTATTTAAAAAAAAAAAAACTTTTTTAACATTTAAATTGACTAAGTACACTAATGTATTAACAAATGTTCTTTGTAAAGTGCTACCAAAAAAAACAAACAAACAAAAAACTCTTGGACAACATAATGGACTGGGTGGAAAGTATATATTAATGAGGAATGACTGCATTTTAAAGCTAAATTAACATTTAAAAAAAAAAATTACTTCCTGTGAAAATGTCTTACTGTTCATACAGCCTCTGTCCACGCATGAAGATCTTAACTTCTATGTTGAAAGGAAATGTGCCATCATCTTTTCTGAATCTGTACAAGTATTTGGCATCTTTGAACACGGGCCACTTATCACACACTATTAAGATGAGAAAATTGTAAAATATAAATTATACTAAAAAAACAACCTATTCATTCAAACACAATGAGTCAAATAAATGGGTCCAAATATGAGACAACACATAAATGACCTTGTTGTATCATATTCTTTGTTACTTGGTTTACAGTAAATAATGTTCTACCGTGATGAATGATATCATGGTCCATGAGGTACTGCATGAGCTGGACAGCAGTCTCTCGATCAGATACTTCTTTATGAGCAATCAGCCAATCAATTAACTCATGGGCCACAAAACAATTCAGGATTACGTTCGCAAATGGTGTCTGTGGTCCTTAATCAACTTGCTATCATGTAGTCGTAATCTTCAAAACACAGATTATTACAACCATTATTATGCAATTTGTAAAAAAAATTAAAAAATAAAAATAAGAATATCACCTGCACTGTATAACAGAATAATGCAAACTGTATATCCAACAAATAATACAATATATCATAAAAAGTCTTGCAAGTGTGAGTAGGTGAGATTTATAACTTTGTAAATGTCGTCCTGGGACTAAGCTTTGTGAATATAGCGTACCTTAGCTGTTCTCCGGCAATCATTACCTCAGCTTTTTGGTGTCTTGTCATCATTGTACTTTGAATGTTTCCCGGTAGCTCCATGAATGCTCTGTCAAGGCTCTGCTTTTGTGCACTTGTTTTCATCGCTTTATTGGCTTTTATGTTTACTAAATATACAGTGAACCGAGGCACCAGTTTTTCAATGGTTTGAAGTGTTGTGTATACAAATCTCTCTCTCTCTCTCTTTCTCTCACTCTACACATCCTTGTCACAAGAACTTTAAATTTTTGAAAATATTTTTTAAATATTAAGTTTAGGAAAATATGTTAAGTTGATTTTACAGCCAACCTTCTCCAGATAATACATTTAAAAGCAGATGCACTGACTTGTAAATGTAAAAAGGACCTACCTTATCACATTTTGGAAAACAAATCAGCCGTTTCACACAATGGCCACATGGTGTCAGTAAAAGAGCTATCAGAGAAACATCCACCGTCATACTGCATGCATTTTCTGACTATCTTCTAACCTGGGATAATCATTGTGTCAAAATAAATACCATCTTAACTTATATTGGCTCATCTCAAAATTGCTTCAAGTTCGGTGTTTAAACTTTATTTTCAGTTTTTAACTGGCAGCGTGAAACTCATGAAACTGAAAGTCGAGGTATCTCATGCTTAAATCATTATACTTTTTTTGCATTCTCATTACTGCAATGCAGATTTTTAAAAATTATTATAATACACTTTAAAAAATACAACAGTGAAAACCTGTAATTAAACACATAGCAATACAAATGTAATACGCTTGTTAAAATGATGGGGATTTTTTTATAAGCTACCGGAAAAGGCATTCCCAGACTTTTTAGATGTTTAGGTTTTATTTAAGAAACTTTTTTTATATAGGCTATATATGTTTTTTTTAATTTTTGTTATCTGTAATGTACATTGGAGTAGCCTACATTTTTATGTTGCATTTTATATGTAGTTCATGCTTACATAGCCTTATTAATTTAGTGTGATGTGCTACCCTGATGGGTTGACTGCTCTCTCTTTATTATTATTGGTCACAGACAGTTGCTGGAGAGGCCAACTTTAAGGGATCGTGTGGCCTTCAGTTGTACCAGCCAGTACATTTTACAATGACAATTAGATTTTATTTCAAATGTAGGCCTATTAACATTAGACCTATGTAGGCTAAAATAACAATTGAAGAGTTCAGATGCAAAAGCCTCTAAGTGCCATTTGAAATTTTCTTCTAAAATGATCATTTTTTATCAAGCTTGTATATTAAAGTTCAGTAATTTCACTTAAATGGCAATGAAGATTACCTATTAATTGTCATTTAAGTGAAATTACTGAACTTAAATATACAAGCTTAATAAAAATGGTCATTTTAGAAGAAAATTTCGAATGGCATTTAGAGGCTTTTGCATCTGAACTCTTCAATTATAGGAATTGTGAAATATAGGCCTACAGTCAATTCAATTCAATTAAAAAATTGCTTTATTGGCATGACTGTACATCATACAATATTGCCAAAGCTTGGAATACATAGAATAATTATAAAGACATCAAAATAGTAAAATAATATAGCATTATAACATCTAAATGTACAAATTAAATTAATTGTACAAATTAACAGTGTAAAATGAATAAAATCACAGTCACTAAAACTGTGCGACAATACTGTAATGCTTGTGACTGCCAGATCATTATACTGGAAAGTGTATTGTGGTTGTAGCTTGTTTATTGCACTGCCTTTGACGTATCCTACTTAGGCTATTTAAATATAATAAAAAAACAATAGACTACACTACAGTGAGAATCATATAGCTTACTCAGAATCAACCCTGAAAAACGTATAAAATAAAAAGTACGCTAACCTTATTAATAGGTTTCTTTTTCCTTGTATAAAATACAACTTCTTGTTTTATTTTCTTCCTTTTGATTTGAGGTAAAAGTAACTTGGACGTGCTTTTATGAGAGTGACAGCTGTGATAGGAAATAGGGCGTGGTCTCGCTGCGCGGATCCTTTTTAAAGCAGCGTGATTTACTTTCTTTTCAACATACATCCTGCCCTTGTCAACGAGAGACCATCTGAGACCTAAAGGCGAAAACCTGCTCACTTTCCTTTGGCTAAATTGTCCAGGAGGGTGGTTGAAAGCGGTGTCTTCACATTCAGCTCGATTGTATAGCCTAAGTGGTGTTTTCAGAACCTTAATGCAACCTAAACCACAGCAATAAGTTGTTCACTTCATCGAAACATCTGCAGAAATCATGACGGCGGAGCATCATGGTCTTCTGGAGCTGGCAAAAAATCAGCTGAATATGGACTACGGTGACTTTGACATGAGGTTTGACGTGAAGAAGGAGACTGCTGCTTTGGGACCAGATCGCTCTTTTATCCAGCAGTGCGGTCTGCACGTGCCAGGCTCAGTGTCCAGCACACCCGTGAGCACCCCGTGCAGCTCCGTGCCTTCATCACCGAGCTTCAGCCCGAGCGGACAGAGAAGCAGTGCTGACGATCTCTACTGGACCCTGAGCACGGGGACTTATCCACAGCACGCGGATCCACACTGTCTTGAACTAACACCCGAGGATGTCCGGGAAGCCTTAAGTGCGAATATCATGCATGCACACCCGTCCCAGCTCCACCAGGCAGAGATGGAGGGATACAGGAGCATGCAGTTCCACGCGCCGAGTGTGCATCCGTATCATCAGCAGCAACAGCAGCAGCAGTACACGGAGCTCGGCCACAATCCAGGCTTTGCGCACGGCAAAAGCATGGACCAGTTAATGCAGCATATCGACTGCTCATCTCAAGGCGCGACTCACCTGAAGTCCCACCATCAGACGCACCACAGGCGCAGCGAGCGCGCGGAAAGCCGCTTCTCCGACCAGCAGTTGGTGTCCATGTCTGTGCGCGAGCTCAACCGACACCTCCGCGGCATGAGCAAGGACGATATTATCCGCCTGAAGCAGAAACGTCGTACCTTGAAGAACCGCGGGTACGCTCAGTCGTGCCGGCACAAACGCGTTCAGCAGAAACACACTCTGGAGCACGAGAAGACGAGCCTCGCGACGCAAGTGGAGCAGCTGAAGCACGAGCTCAATCGGCTGGTGCGCGAGAGGGACGCATATAAACTCAAATGCGAGAGGCTAGTTGTCGGAATGAACTGCCAGAGTAACGGACCCTCTTGTGAAAATCCATCATCGCCCGAGTTTTTGCGGTAGTTCAACATGTATTCAGGATTTCTAAAGTTTCTGCTAAGTCAGAATAAGATTGTTTGCTGGTCTGATGCCCCAAACCCCTCTAAAACCAGCTACAAGACCAGCAAACCATCTTATTGTTGTTTGTTTGTTTGTCAGCGAAGGAGAAAGTTTTACTTCTCTTATTCAGTATTTTATATTTTCCCTCTACCTTATCTCTGACATGTCAAGCTGGTTTTGATAATGTATCTTTTATCTTTGAGTTTTCACAACAGCCATCTCAGCTATGCAAATGACATTTGACCCTTTTGGCAATTGATGCATTGCATTGGTATTTTTTGTTTGTTTGGACATTTTCTATATCTATATCATTTTGTTTCATTAATCAGTTGTACTATTTTCAAGAATTGTTCCGTGAAACTTTTGAAGAGTAAATGATTGTGATTTGCTTTGTACCTCCAGAATAAATTTTTGAAGCAAAAAAAGTTTCCGAGTTCCCTAATCTTTTTTACTTTTGCATGTAGGTCTATCTTATGCGCAGGGATGTTTTATATGTAACCCATCAACCACATTGTTCATAAAAAGTCAACACAGATTGACCTGAAACGCACACAAATGCATCAGCGCACACACATAAAATATCATGTGAGCATAAAAAAACAGAACGCAGGTATGTCTACTTGCAGCAACCTTTGACCTTGCTTAGCGGCTGTTTCCTGAGACAACTGTGTTTCTAATGACTCGAGAGACTCGGAGAAGAGCTGCACGGCACTGATTGTACCAAGGTGGAAATAAGTTTAGCCCTCTGCCCTCTCCTTAAGAGGAAAGCAAAGGCCATCTATCCGAACTGTCACTTCATTTTTCTCGTATGTAATTGTACTATATAACTCCAATAACAGCCAGCCCATGACAAACTTTACAAGAACAATGAGTAATCTAAACCCCAAATCACGAACAATGTGTAGCTTTAGAATATTTGCACTTCTGGTAATGAATTAAAAGGATTTAAATATGCAAACCTAATCTAGGCAAATACGGCTTGCGCACTTTGTTAATAAAGTAAAGCAGCCGTGCTGATGCACTTTCACAACACTGACACAAATAGATTTAGTTATTTTTGGTTTACACAACTCTCCTTTTCTCGGGATCCAAACAACATGTGTGGCAAAACAGCCTTTAACCCTCGACCTTGTTGTCAACTGCTCCTTAACAGTTCAGTGCAAGATTGACCTCTCTGTAATGACGTGCCACCTGTGCAATACAGGGTCACAGGTGCAAAAGCAGTTTTTCACGAAGCAACAGATTTATGGTCTCTTTATCATCCCATTTAGGGTGAGCTTGTCTTCATAAGCGAGAATCATTGAAAGCATTGTGTACTCTGATCAATAAAAAGTGAATAATGGGAGTTTAGCGATTCACTCATAATGACTGACATTCACTCAAATCAGTTTTTTGTTCCGCAAGCAGCACTTCAAAAAATAAATCCGTAATTTTTACGGTAAAAAAACGGCAGCTGTGGTTGTCAGAACTTCACCATTAAAAATACGGCAGGAACGTTAATGGTTTTACAGACTTAACTTAAAATTTACAGTAATAAACCGTGATTTATTTTCTTACAAAAAGTTGATTTACCAACCTATTGATGAATTGATATCTGTTTTGTACCATTGTAATACACTAACAAACAACAATCATCACAGCAATGATGAGAATTAAATGAGCAATCGAAGATCATCTCAAGTAGTCTTCCATTATCAATACTTATATAAAGAAGCTGCATTCACACAAACATTAAATGCCAGCATAGTAACACACATGAAAAAAATGCAAAAAAAAATAAATAAAATAAAAATAACTTAATCAAATATAAAACCCTAATCTACATAACTGATTAGAAAAAAAGAAAACTATGAGGAACTATATTTATTTCAACAAAAATACATAAAATGTGAAGTGTCACACAGGGAATTGTGGGAATGTCAATTTATGGTTTTTCACTGTAAATTATACAATGAGTTGTTCTTTTTCACTTTCAAAAACTGTAAATTTAACGCTTTATTTACAGTAAAATTATATCAGCTATTTACCGTATATAGTACGAAAACTTTCTGTTAACCAATTAACAGTTTTGCACTGTAGCATTTTTGCAGTGTTTTACCATTAAAATCACGATTAGTTTTTACGTGTGCGTGTCTGCTGTCGATTTTGTCACAGTAATCATCCCTCCTCGAGTTGCATTTATATGACAAGCACTTTTAATGTAGGTAATTCTATATAATTTCATTGGTGTTTTGTTTTACGGTGCTCTTCTTGTAGTGAGAAATGACTCGATGTACAGTGTTTTATCACGGCATACGCAGTGCAGTTGTAAAAGTCACTAACAACCTCTCTCCCTGCGCTTGAGATATTGTGACTAATGTCTGAACCCTCCAGTCCCCTCCTTCCCCCACTCTGCATTCGCTCCATTGAGTCAGCACTCTACCCAAGGTGTCTGCTTCTCTGTGGCATCACAGGGTCACTGAAATACTGAGGCAGGAAGAGACCAAGAACAAGCAAAAGCGCAAAAGTTGATAACAGTAACGGTGGCTTTTTTTACTTGTAAAACATTCTGGTTGTAAAACGGGTTGTGATCGGATGAGCCATGCACATAAATGCCCACCTGACCATTATCATTGTGCACTGTAAAAAATATATTGTTGGTTTAACTTTAAAATTAAGTAACCTGGCTGCCTTAAAAGTTTAAGTTCATTGAAATGGAAAAATTGAGTTAATACAATGAAGGAGATTGATTTAATCATCAGAAACTCAAAATATTATGTTATCTGAACTATATAAATTAAGTTAATTTAACAAAAGAAATAATGTTGTGATTACAAATCATGTAAAATATATATATTTTTACAGTGTGTACACATTTGTCAGCTTGCTACGGAACTGTAAACAACTTTAAAGTTAAAGTCTTTTTTATTGATTATTAATACATTTATAATTTGATCATTTATAATACTATCATTTATAGTTGTATGTATGTTATCAATTTTTATGTTACAGCGATATGATAAAATAAATATATATTTATTTAATTTATAATTTTAATATAATATACATTGTTTTTGACATATACATTTACAATTATATATATATTAAATATAATATTGTAATACAGTGATCATTTTGATATATATATATATATATATATATATATATATATATATAGATAAAATATTACAATAATGAATCATATTTAATGATATAGATTAATTATATTAAAAATTAGAATTAATTTGTGCCTCGTAAAGCATTTTTACATAGCATTTTTAAATTTTAGCATTTAAATGATTAATATTTACTTTTAAATTCTAAATTATAATGTGTATAATATTACAATTATAAATGAAATAAATATATATTATACAATTATTAATAAATAAATGCATTTTATATTAGATGTAAAAATGTAATAAATATATTTAAACACTTTATGTACATTTATATTTTGATTTACAACTGTATATAGCATATTTATTTCAATTATCATTTTAAATTAATATGCATTATATTACATTTAAACATTTTTATATAATTTACATTTCCAATTTTCTATTAGAATTATACATGTAATAATGTTTATTAACCATATTAAAATGAGAAGTCGTGCCATGTAGAACATTTTGATTCCAGCATTTCTTTTTGTTTTTGTTTTGTACACTCGTCCACCTGCAGTTATAGTACAGTACCCAAGTAACATCCTCTGGCCGAACGCTGAGTCAAAAGTGCCTGATCTCTCAAGCAGAACTTGGCTGGTCAGAACTGGTCTGTTCCTGCTTTCAGGCTGTTTTTTACTGTGGATAATACCAGTGTCCTCTATCTCTCTCACCCCTCACGTGAACAGCAGCAGCCGTGTGGCAGTGAGGATGGATGGGGATATATGGAGCTTCCTCTTTCACTTCCTAAATAGGGGTCTGGTCAAGTGACTTTGTTCAAGAGTGAGGGGAGATGAAGTGAAGGAATGCAAATGCGGCGGTGGGGTTAGTGGTTTCCGCTCAGGATGTCCACTTGTTTCTGCGTTTGGAGCAATGACAGCTAGTGGAGGTGTTGTGATTCATTATGATTTACCGTCCAAAAACACTTTAAATCAATGAATCATCTCAATTTCGATAAGTTCTAGGAACTGATTTTACTACAAAAATAAGCAGCAGTGTAGTGCTGAATATTAAAGTCAAACCTGAAGATTAAAGGGATAGTTTTAAATAACATTCTACACTGTAAAAAAAATCCTGTAAAAACGACTGGCAGCTGCGGTTTCCAGCATCATACTGTAAAATTACGGTGTGTTACTGTTTTTTAAACTAACAGCTAAATACTGTATTGTCAGCTACAGTATTAAACTTTAATTTAACAGATATATACTCAGAGAACAGTAACAGACCGTATAGTTACGGTAGATGCTGGCATCCACAGCTGCCAGAAGGTTACCGTTTTTTTACAGGATTATTTTTTACTATTTTTTGTTCAGTCATGGGAATAAAAAAAGCAAATAAATTTTGAAGTAGGCCTATGTTTTTTGATAAAAGTCAATGGGGTCCATTGTGGTTTTAGACCCATAACTTTCAGCGGTAAGGACAAAAACAAGTAAGTCATACACTTTTGGAATGACATGAGGCTGAAATAATAATCATTTTTGGGTGAGCTAGACCATTATTTTTAGTATTTTACTGCATGCAGTTCTGAATAGGTTTGGCAATGAGTTCTACAAGTGGAAGCTTTTTTTGCACATTTCTATAGAAGAAAACCTCAGATAAGCAGATGCTGGCTGGTCTCTTGTGCGTCAGAACTGATGAAAGCACTTCATGTGCACACAACATACACATGACCCACTAGGAGAATTCTGGCTTCCTCCCACACTGTCACTTCCTTCTCCCTCTCAAACCTCTGTCACTGATACACTTGCCTTTTAGCCTGGCTAAAGTACAGGATTAAACCGGCCATAAAAGCTCAGTGGGTCATGCTTTTGTTAAAGCCTCATATGCACTCTTTTATTTTAAAGCCACAAACTCAAAGGCTGAACATTTCATGAGCACTGAGTTGACAAAAAGTTCAAGGCTGTAAGTCTGGAGCCGCAAAGACTGCATCCTGAATATTTCAGCACACAAAACAGTGATATAGACGTGTTCAGCTGATCTCTTCTGAAGAAGATTTGTTTCTAAACCTGGAGCCAAACTAGATGTTAAAAGTTTACAGCTTTTATAGATTTGCAGTGCTTCGCCAAACAGTGAAATTACCCAATCAGCTCAGAAATGTGTCATGATGGTGCATGGAATTTTAGACAAACGTTTTTCATAGAATACACATTTTCAACATGTCTTCATCTTAAAGGAGTAGTTCACTTTTCAAAAAACTTTTGCTGATAATTTACTCACCCCATGTCATCCAAGATATCCATGTCATTCTTTCTTCAGTCGAAAAGAAATTAAGGTTTTTGATGAAAACATTCCAGGATTTTTCTCCATATAATGGACTTCAATGGGAACCAAACGGTTCAAGGTCCAAAAGATAGCTTCAGTGCAAACTGTTCAAAAGGCTTTAAATGATTCCAGATGATGAATAAGGGTCTTTCAAGCAGAAACAATCACTTGTTTATCAAAATGAACAAATCTTTTTTCGTGTCATTTAGTTCATTAGACGAACGAAATGAATGAGTTGAAAAGATTCGTTCATTGTGATAAACGAGTTCGAAGCAGGAGAATCACGAACGCTCATCACAGAACAGGAGCAAGCGCGACCATTTGAGCTTATAAAACTTAAAGTTTTTTTTTTTAAAGATAAGACCCTTATTCATCTTCTGGAGTCGTTTAAAGCCCTTTGAACAGTTTGCACTGAAAGTGTTTTTGGACCTTGAACCGTTTGGTTCCCATTGAAGTCCATTATATGGAGAAAAATCCTGGAATGTTTTCATCAAAAACCTTAATTTCTTTTTGACTGAAGAAAGAATGACATGGACATCTTGGATGACATGTGGGTAGGTAAATTATCAGCAAAAGTATTTTTAAAAGTGAACTACTCTTTTAATGTAATGTAGGTCAAATGTAGCAGGATAACATGGAGTAATTCATAGTGTAATGGAATGAATGACGGTTCCTCGTATGCCATAAAGCAAATGGGTAGATATACACATTGCAGATATAATGGTAATCTTCTTAATTTTATTGTCTAAAACTGGCACATCCAAAGTGTATACACAATAACGGTAACAGTATTGTGTACACAAAACACAATAACGGTAACATTTGTTGGATCATGGATCAGTATGAACATGCCATTTTGAGTAAAATTAACTCTAGATGTCATAAACCAGCAAGTTACCTAACAATGATTGTGAAAAAAATGCAACCTTATTAATTATTACTGCCCCCATGCATGATGGGAACACTAGTATCAGAAAGTTGAGTAGGTTTTTCTAGCATTGATATTTACACTAATTTATTTACTTCACCACCTAATCGTTTTAATCAGTGGACTTTTATAGTTTTAGTAAATATTTTAAATTAGATTTTTTTTTAATTTTCAGTTTTCATTTTAATTTGTCATTTAAAAAAAAAAAGATTACTGTCGTATTTTTAGTTGTTTCTTACTAAAACTTTAGTACGTTTTTAAAAATTAGTTAATTTTTATTTTATTTCAAATAATGGATTTTAATGTGATAATAACCCTGCAAAATAATGAATCAGCTCAGCGTTTGGCTTTTTGTCTCCTTAATATCATGTTTGTCTGCTGATCTTGAACCCAGCTCGTGTAGTGTGACAGGAGCATGATGGCAAAAGAACATGGGGGACAGAGAAGACGAGCTTTCCCACAGGTGGCAAATAGGGATCAGGCTTCAAAAGGTGTTATCAGGCCTCGCCATCTCATGTCAAACTGGCTTGTCAGCACTTTCACCACCAAGGGCATTTGACGCTCACACTCGGGCTTATGTGCTTCAACAGAATGGGGAAGTAATGTGTTAATTTGAGGTAACATTTCACAGCTACAAATGGGAACCACAAACATTTATCTCCGTTATTGTTTCCCGACTGCATGCAGACTTCATGATGTATACGTTTTTTTTGTAATAGATACCACAATACTCAAAACCATAATCAAAGTTTTTGATGGGTGTTTCTTCAACTACAGGCTAATTTCTCTTATTTTCTGTTACTTCAAAACTCCTTTAGAAAGGTTTTTAGCATGCTTTCATTTTTGCTAAACCTGCATAGATTTTATTGTTATTTATATCAATAATCTTATCAAATAGTACAATAAACCATTCAATATTTATTGCGTATGTACAAACCATTTTTAAACAATAAATATTGAATTGGTTTATGTACTATTTGTTTTTAACTGAGTGCACTTGGCTTAGCAATAAGCATGCATACAATCAGATATGAGATGTAAAAGATATAGCAGGGTTATTATAGTTACCTAAAACCTTAAAAAAACATTTTCATTACTTAAAATAAAATGTACAAAACTTACTTTATTTGAATTAGCTGCCAAATATTAGGCAACATTTCTAATATGTATTTAGTTTAACGAGATGTAATAAATCAAACTGAAATAAAAATTATTTTCAAAAATATAGACTAAAATTAAAATCAAATGGAAAATAAAAATATTAAACTAACTTGTGGTTGGTAAGATTTTTATGATGTTTTTGCAGTATGTTTTAAATGCTTATGCTGTCCGCATTTAAAATAAAAAGTGTGAAATAATATTATACTTTTTTATAATAACTGTAAATATAATTTATGATGGCAAAACTGAATTTTCAGCTTCATTTCTCCAGTCCTCAGTGTCACATGATCCTTCAGAAATGATTCTAATATGCTGATTTTATTGCTTAAGAAACATTTTATTCTTATCAATGTTTTTTTTTTTTGTGGGAACTATGATACATTCTTTGATGAATAGAAAGTGCAGCATTTATTTCAAACAGAAATAATTTTGCAACAATCTAAAAGACTTTAATGTCTCTTTTGATCAAATTGAATGTGTCCTTACTATGAAGTTTTAATTCTTTAAAAAGAATCCTTTTAATTCTTTAGAATTTTTCAATTCTGAGCCAAAAGTGGCGATAGTTGAAGAAACAAACTGGCAAATGCTCCATTCCCATGCAGTCATACAGTCAGTGTTTCTCCTCTTCCTTGCTCTCTGACCTTGTTTTCATATATAAAGGTGAAGAAACCCACCTTCTTGCAGGAGCAAGTGAGAGTGGATCTGGCATCTCGGCCCCCGGCCTTCACAGTGACAAGCTATTTTATCTGTTTGTGAATCAGCGCTTTATAAACTAGGTTGTACAATGCAATGAGACTGCTTTTGAAATCTTTTGGCAAGAAACTTCTTAAAGATGCACTCAGAACTTCATGGTCTACCAGGGAAACCTCTATTACATTTGACACATTTGTGCCTTTTTTTTTTTCTTCTTTTTTTTTGTCTGAAATGTGAAGACAGACACCATGATAAAAAACAGACCCCTTTCATTGTAACTGCTGGTGGTTTTACTACAAAATTATGCAAATATCCATCACTGGATGTACAGTGTAAACAAGCATTTTAGTTCTTTCTGTTACTGGAGACAGAAAGAAACATACAAGTATGGGAAAAGATCCACTCCGTCACGTCCTCTCACACCAAACAGCGATACTGAGAAGAGTAGCGTGTCCACTCCCTGCTGTCAAGCCACCATAAAGAAGAAGTGTATAAATGTCGCCGATAAACAAAGCACTGAGTCTGCAGAAAGTCTTTCTGTGGTGTGAGAAAACTGCAAGTTTGTCAGTCACAGGATTAGGATGTTCTGTGATGTCTGTTGTTGTATACATAATAACTCGTATCTGGTCTGATAGAAATCAAATGAGCACTTAAAACACTTAAAAAACTACACATACACAATCTTTTTTTATCTGATGCTTCCATAATGAGTCATAATTCATTACAAAACTGCTTGACATTGGCCAAACAGGATGTTCCATGGAAGTTGTCTCCTAATATGAACGCAGTACCAGGATTTTTAAGATTCGTTCTTCTTATGTTGGCCTATTCAATTTAGAGAAATATCAACAGGCTTTTAGGCATTCACTCAGATTTATTTCATATTAAATATTCATGTCATCACTCCACTAAGGTAATAATCAGATACATTGAGAAAAGAAACTAAAATAAATACTATATGCTAAAAATACCCAAAACTAAAACTTTTGTTTTTAAATTAGTTTATTATTTTATTTGGTTATTATTTGGCAATGGTATTAAGATCATATTGTTCATTAATTATATTATATGTTATGTTATCAAAAAATCTATTTTAAATTGCAAATAAGCAACAAACAAACTAAATTTTAACATAAACAAACTAATAAACTTAATGTGATAAATGAAACAGGGATGATTTCTGCACTCAAAAAATCATGGTATAATTTATTATTAACTATTTGCATATTTGTTTTGTTTTTTAAACAATAATGATATTTCAAAAATGCAATTTTTCCCAAATGGTTTAGAATTAGCATAAATCTGTTCGTTGTGAAAACAATTCAATGTATTAATTGAAAAAGTATGAACATGCTTTGGGCCAAGGAATTACGTATTAAAATGTATTAGATTGAAACAAATTAGATTTGTTGATGATAAATATACCTGGTTATTGTGTATTTAAAATATTAAGTTTATTATTACAGATATATTGCCAGTTTCATTATATAAGAGTGACAAATATTAATCACATTCATTATTAGTTTATGTTAAAACTGTAATAAAAATTTAAGGAAAATTAAAATAAAAAAATTAAGGTAATTTAACATTAAACACATGCTTTAAATGTATTGTTATTTAAGTATAGTGCGATGTTTATACAGACATATAGCAGAAAATACAGGCTACATTCCTTTCTTTGTGTAATATGATTGTTAAGATGTCCTCTGCAGTCGACTCAATCAATGAAATCAAAGTTGTGCTGATCTAGCAGTCCTAGATAAGTCTCCCATCCCCGCCGCCATTCCAACAACAGTGGTCCTGACATGCGTCTAAACACATTACTGCCAGTGAACGTAGCATGATAAACGCCAGCACGCGTAGAAGACGTCTCCCTGATTTGTTTTGTTCTTTTGGCCAGCCAGTTTGGAGAGCAGGCCATACCCTTGAGTTTTTAATTCAAGTTCATAGCTCCTCACAGGAGAAATACAGATCTGCACCATCTGCATAATTCAGACAACGTTCACACAAGTGCTTTTGACTAATTGTTTCATGATTGAATTAAGTTCTCAATCTTTTAAACATGCATTGTATCCCCTGGGCTGTTAAAGGGACATAGTCAATGTTTTTAAATGCATAGTTGTCTGCTTTAATCACAGCTTTTTGGCCGAATAATCCAAAGTGTGATTTGAAATTGATTTTGAGTTTGAGTTTTTTTATCAAAATAAAGTGTTACAGAAAATGCAACAAAAATGACAATATAAATATAGATGAAAAATAGGTAATATAATGATAAGATAATATATCTTAGTTTTACCCTATTGGCAAATTGTTGTTAAACACAAGACAAGACAATTTATGCTTAAAATGAAAGAAAAAATGGATTTTATGCAAGATAAATCCTCTAAATCAACTAGACCTTCCCCATTTCCTTTCTGAGTAATTTCATAATGCTTCCATTAATATTTTTTCTAACCTTCTTTGTTTCATTTTCAGTCTCTTTTGCAGTTAATCACAGGTCATTATTCTTGACCTCATTCTGGCCGAACGGCTCAATTTGTCTAATCATTTAAAAGCCTTTAGCAGACACATGAGGAGCTAATAGATTACATCACAAAATCCATATGAAATCAATTTGCATGAGTCAATAAGTGGATGGAGAGTCTGTGAAACAGGCACTGAGAAGGTGATGATCAATGACCAAGAGTACACATGTTATTTAACTAGCACCAGCAACTACTTTCACACACATTCATTTTAGTAAGTTGTGATGTGATGAACATATACGGATTTTCCTTATCTTGAAAGTGAATATTTATGTCAACTGTTTATATTCGGTCACAGTGGATGTTTTAGAAAAGCGTTAACAGCTCTTAGGATCAGCAGTAACTTCACACTCTGTATTAAACTGATGGAGACAGATGGAAAAGAGAGCTGGTAGAGCAAGCACGCCTTCTCGACTGCGACTGGTTAAACCGTGAGAGTGAGAGGGTTTGCGGTGTATCCGAGTTGGGAGATGGGTTGAGATAAAGACTCTATGAGGCAGCAGGAAGCGTTGGATGAGGGTGAGTGAGTGAAGCAGAGAGGGCCTTATCTGTTTTGAAACAGCGCTCTCCTCTCAGGCATCTCTTTAACCGCATGCAATCAGATTGTTTGATCTTAATATAGTTTAAAAAGATAAAAGATTCAGGATTTACCTTAAACACCTTGAAATTTAAACCGAAACTTGTGGTCATGAGCCATAATGGGGCTAGTGGAATTCACTATTTAACTTTTTAATAATACTAATGCCATTTTTCTGTATTTTATTAGGGATACTCAGATAGAAAAATATCTGTCTGATACAATAAGCCAAGAATTATATTCATGTTAAGGCAGATAACAATAAATGACTCCTATTAAAATTCTAAATTAATTAAAAATATAATAAAAAAATAAAAAGGAAAATCAGGGAATTTTAGCATCATGACATTGTAATATACCGTATAAAGTAGAGCCAGACCGATATATCGGCAGGCCGATATTATCGGCCGATATTAGGCATTTTCCAAACTATCGCTATCGGCAGTTATAATGGCCAATCAATTAATATTTCAAAAATAAAATAAAAACGGACGAAACATGCTTGAACCATGTCATGAGTGTGGAGTTGTATAGTTTGTCCACCAGAGGGCATCTACACAGTCCCTGTTGGCAACACTCGTTGAGTTGGTCACAATACATACATTGCTTTTATAACAATTAAAAGAGCATCCCCATCAGTTCTCTTAACTCAAATAAGCATGACAAAATTTGTGACTATCATGTCCAGTTTTGCTGCTGTTAAATAAGCCGAGAGTGAAGCGGCTCAGTAATAGTTACGTTACTGTTGTTACAGTGTAGTTGACTGACTGTCTTTTTAACTTTTGACAATGTGACTGAAGTATTTATTTAATAGCACGTGACAGTTATAGCAATGAGACGTATCATCTCTCCTTGGCCTGTTATATTGAAAATGTATATTTTACAATTTGCAGTATGACGTAATCCATTGCTAAATTATGGCTCATCATAGACTAGCTAACCACAAAGCAGGCTAATGCCACTATCATCAGTCTGTTGTTGTGACAATAAAAGATAGTTTAAAGTTTTTTTTGTTTTTTTAAAAAGCATTCATATCATTTTAGTTAAAACTCATAAATAACTACAAATAACTAATGTTAGGGAAATCTGTTAATGTTTTGTTGCGCGTTTCTGAAAAAAAAAAAAGGCCGAATATATTGGAATATTGGATTTTAAAACCAACAAATATTTGGTTTCGCTCTAGTTGTGCCTTCAAAATCCTTTATTGGTGGGCTCTAATATGAAGGATATATATATATATATATATATATATATATATATATATATATATATATATATATATATATATATATATTGATTTTGAGATTAGCTAAAGATTACACTTAACAGTTTTTATTTAATTATTAGTGTTTATTAGATGAACTTTTATTCAGCATTATATGACAGGAGAGGTAAACTAAATGTAAAAATAGGAGCACATGAATATTAAATATACACAAATAAATATTGTCTGACACTGAAAAAACTAACATTGACCAATAAGCAGCATGATGCCATGATATTTAAACATACTTTTTTGTATGAAGGCATCAGATTTTATTAGAAATAGAAATAGGCCATCTAAATATGAATAGGGGAAATCAGCTGAGACCGATAAATTGAAAAATGATACTTTTATATTGCGTGTTTCTTCATCTGTTTTTGTATGAATCCATACGATTTATTGTTGGTTATGAGTGTTAGATGAAAAAAAAGGAAATATCTTTAATATTGACTGATATGGTGCATATATTGTGCGTCCCTAATATATATAGAACTTGTCCTCCTGTTCTAGCCAAGATACTTTCTCTGCACTGTTTCTGCTTTAAAAGGACAAAAGTGTAAAACAGATGAGCTGGCCACAACACAGATCTGCACCTGTCACCTTCCCCTAGCCACACACAGCCCACACAGCAAAGACCACGGGACACAGAGACTGCTTTCACCTGAGACACACACTGTGCCTTCTATTAATAGCACGGTTCAGGCAGTGGTGCTGACACACACATCTAAAGTAGCAGTGGTTACCTTTTCACTGACAGCAGTTACTATAATGTGGCTTGTTATTACTCATGTGCTGAGAGTGTGTGAATCAAGGTCATAAAGCTAAACACTCGACGAATAGCTCTATGTATTATCTTGTCTCTGGTCTTTTTGGCCAAAGGAACAGTCTGAGATGAACCTAAAAGTACTAGGAGCAGATAGCGAACGAAGGGCAAGAGACATGTCACACCAGGGAATGAGCAGGAAAGTTTACACAGGCCATCAACAACTCGAACATGTTGCGCTCCGCCGGATCCACAGGGATTGAAAACAACCGTGTGTCATCATCATTTGAAGGGACGAAAAATAGGAGCGGGGCGCTGAAACCGAAATCTCTCCTGTAAACTACCAAAACACGTGGCCGGGCCGTTTTGGCACGCAGTCATCACATTGTTTTCCCCTGACTTGTATTTTTATGTCATTGTTTTGTATCCTCAGGGCCAAACACCCTCCTCCAGATGGTGACTGTTCTAGTCTCCTCTTGATGGAAAGTCAGATGTTTACCAGAGCCCAATGAGGGGGCAGAAGAGTCTGACAAGGGCAGACTGGTAACAAAAGGTCTCCACCTGCCAAGTTATTTAATTGGGATGACACATGCCTGTATTTGGGATGGATTTACACCCATGTGTTGCCAAATTAGCACCACATCCCCTTAGAGCGGTACGAGAATTGGCAATAACATACAACACTTTCAACACTTATCTTGGGTAAAGTTTTCCACCAAGCAAAAATCTTGCCATGAGTTCCTTGCATCCATTTCTGTGGGCATATCGATCCATGCTCAGTAAAGCATTGTTGAGAAATGAAAGAAAATGAAAAAATTGAGAAATGATTGTTCATGCAAAAAGAATTTATTCACCCAGTAACACTTTACAAGGTTTCATCAGTTAACTACAACATGAACAATACTTAGGGCCTATTAATCTTAGTTAATGGAATATGTTTACTAATACATTATCATGATCAAAAGATGTGTTTGTTAACATTGGTCTAATGCACCGATGAACTAACATGAACAAGAACATTTTTATTAACGAACATTAACAAAGTTGAATTAATGCTGTGAAAATGCACTGCTCATTGTCAGTTCATGTTAGTTAATGCATTAACTAATGTTAACAAATGAGACCTTATTGTAAATGTTACCATTCACCCTCATGTTGGCTTTATTTCTTAAAGGTGGAATACCTAAGATTGCATGCCGCTAGAGGGCGCTACATTCAAAACAACAACAACGGCTTTGCTTGATGACGACGTGGAGGAACACAGGAATGATGGGAACTGTTGTTTTCAACTCCACCGTGGATAAATCAGGTCAGACGGGAATCGAAAATTAGGTCATGGATGAGGTAAAGTTTGATTTCTAAAAATGTTGCGTTTAATGACATGCTTGTTTTTCATTAAACTGGAATAGCCGCAAGAAAAGTCAGGTTTAAAAGTAGATTAGTTATCACAGATGTTACTGTACGAGTCACTGGACGAAGCTATGGTGGAGAGGGTTTGAAGTCAATCGTTGCTAATGGATCCTGACTTCGCCCTATGCTGCAATATGCATTTAGTTTTGCATTCATTTACAGAAATCAGCTGCTTGAATGACAATTGCTGATGTTATTAGATTTTTCAGTGAGATTCTCAATTCATTCAGTTAACAGATGCTCTGAGGTAAAAGTTTTCAGACTGAAGACTCAGCAATGATTGTATTTAATTGTACAGTACAATCATAACATAGAACAGACATGATTATCTTCCTTTCATGTCATTAAACATAACAATATTGCTGGCCATACACTGATTAGAAGAGTGCGCGTCCGGTGTGCGATACTCGACTTTGTCCTCAATGTAGCGCAGTCTTCTTCGTTCGGTGTGCGACCCCCTTTACAGCCAACATAGACATCATATAGGTAGACGCCCTATCGACCGCTACTGCCTATTGGCACGGACGAGAATTGAGCCGCCATCTTAAACCGGTCATCCGCTCCGCTGAGTGTAGTCTGAATGGCAAGTGAAATGAGCTGTCGAGCGCATTAAATTAATCATATATCACTGAATACTGAACTGATTTTCACGCGTTTTTTTTTTTTTGCTGCAAAGGTCATTCATGTAGCTATGATACAGGACACATGGTTCAGCGAATTTTAATATCCATAGGCTACATAGGTTTAACAGTAATATAATATTCTGATATACAGTGACCAGACACAATATGTGTGATGAAGGATATAATGTATTTTATAAATCACACACTATAAATAAAATAAAGAAGCAGAAACAGATAGTAGCAGTAAAGTAGGCCTAAGATATTAATAAGTTGAAGAAACAATTTAATGATTGGCACACGCACACACATACATCCGCGAACAGACACTCTCTCTCTCTCTCTCACACACACACACGACACACACACAGACACACACTTTCACACACAGAGAGAACGCAGCCACCGAATCCAGCCGATTAATTTCTAAAAATTAAATTCGACATTAACCTATACCTTTTTATTGTATGTGGATGTGGGAGGGGAAAATGTGAGAACTAAAGCCCTATTCGGATTAACTTTACAAGGGTAGATGGAGATAAGTTAATGTAATTTATCACAGGACTTCTGTAATATCAATAGCCAAATCGCATGATAAGATAAAGGTTATCTAAATAAGAACTGAGAAGTTGGAGGGGTAACTAAATTTGCGCATCGCTATCATGCGTGTATATTACGTGCTTCCTGATGTGTGCAAACACGAAATAACCTATACAACAGGGCAGTCGAATGCTTATCTGATAACCTAGAAGCTCTTGTAAGTTATTCCTTTAACAGTTACCCCACCTCTCCATGCCGGGTGAACACCGGCTGATGCAGTAAACAGCATTTCACAACGATTTCAGTACAGCAATAGCAAATATCCTTGCTCCTTCTTGATTATCTGGTAATATTCTATTCACAAAATACAACCAATAGTACGGTAATGTTAAGACTTACTTGTGAAAAGCCCTATTTTCAGTGGTACAGGCAATTAGAAAGGGAAAATGCTCCACAGTGCTCTGACATCTGATCTGCTGCCACACAACGAGACTAGGAATTCTGACCGGTTCAAGATGGCAGCCGGATTTCTACTGTTTTTCCAGCGGCCAATAGGGTATCTAGTCTCTATATGATATCTATGTACAGCCAACAGTTCACATTCCGAGAATAATTGAAAAGCATAACAAATAAACCATAACAAATGGTTACGTGACAACAAGCTGACGTTTGTTGCTTGATAGATGCTGCGCACAACTACAACTTCCGCATTTGTCCAGGACTACACGTATAGGCGGAAACTAGAGATACACATGATATGTCGTGATTGACTGCACGACTCCCAGCTCACCCCTGCTCACACGCACCCGTTTCCTGGTTAAAATCTCAATTTTCTCGCGATTTAAACATTGTTGTAAACATTTGGAAGTATTGTAAGTTATCATCTTAACTAAATATATAACACTGGCCTTGTGATTTTAGGATATTTTAATGCAAATATCTTAGGTATTCCACCTTTAATACAAACAGGAATTATTTTTTGAAAAATGTCTCTGTGTTTGTTTGTCTTCCCACAATGAAAGTCAAAAGGGTCCAATGTTATTTTGACTTTCATTCTAAAAGAACGTTCTTGAAAATATCTTCTTTTATATTCCACATAAAAAGGGCAACTCATACCATTTTGGTACATCTAAATTAATTTTTGGTTAACTAATGTTCAAATAAAGATATTACATATAAAGTAGGGACTTTAGATGCCATTGCAATGCACAGATGATCATACATTTCTTTTGTAATTTATAGATTCATCTCATTTTGAACAGTTATTAAATTATGGGCCTACATGCATGGTTGGGTTTAGGCAGAGAAAAGACTGTAAGTGTCCTGATTAGGCGTGAACTGTATAACAACTGCTTTTAAAACACAAGGAGGTTTCATTATTCAAGAGAGAGTGATTAAGGCTGCGATCATTGGACAGTCGTCTGAGCGGTACCTGAGGGGTGGATGTGGCTCAAAACACTCATGAAAACAAGATAAATAATTAACCGCCAACAACTTTTACATGCTAAAATGTCCCCACTAAACATTGGACGTCGGATAGACGTACAAATCATGTCTATATTGGGTCCGTCGGTCCATGACCAATTCTGGACATCTATTCGAACGTCCAAACTAGGTCCACTATTTGGACGTCCAACCATGACCTAACTTGGACGTCATCTTGACGTTCAACATTTGACCTTTGAACTTGGTAATTTTTTGGACGTCATTTGGACGTCTATGACAGTTGTAGGAAATGTACATGATTTATTTGTTTTATTTACAAATAGCGCCTATCAACATGATTAATACATATGAATACAGATTATTTATAAACAAACACAATTTATTATCTGTATGATTTAATTAATTTTTTTTTTCATTTTGTTTTTCATTTTCCTGTTTTTCTTTAAAGACATCATCTGGCGTTACAAAACAACCCCTTCAGTGGACCAAAAATGGACGTCCAAAAATGACACGAAAAAGACGTCACGCCGAACGTCACGTACGCAGTGGGTCATTACAATGTACATGAACAATCCAATTATATACAATCACTGCAGATTTACAGTAAACAACACACATCTAAAAGGGTCATCCGCAAATATGTTGGCACTTAGGCTATGAGGCAGTATGCATAAATCTTCCAAATGATCCAGTAATCAATAAGAGTCTGGTCTTGTGTGGGAAAACACAAATATAAAGTACCATTCTAAAGTTGAGGCCAGTAAGATTCAGACCGTTTAAAAGAACAGCAATTATTTGAAACAGAAATAATTTGTAACATTGTAAAAATATAGATCTAATAACTTTATCAGTTTAATTCAATAAAAGTATAGTAAAAACAGGAATAAATTTCGAATTTCTGTAGAAAAAAAAATATTTTTAAGAAACTTTGAACAGTTGTGTGTGTGTGTGCCTTTTTTGTAAAATAACCAAACCTTTTATCATCTGATTTGTTTATCGAGTAAACCATCGTCATGCATCCAAAGTGATTTTAGAGTATGACTTTGATTTTAAGTATACATTTTCCCACAGTACACCAAGCTCGTGAAGTATACTGGCAAGGTGCAAGATGATAGCTCCCTCTTCAGTTAGCAGAGGACTATTGCAGGTATTAAATGAGGACAGACTTCACCAGAATTCCTCTTTTGATCCACTGTTTTTTATGTACCCTATAACTGTTTTGTTTATATCTGCCTAAATAACTCTTGCAAAGGAGTCAGAATGAAAACCTTTTATGTGAGATCCACTACATTATTTTAACTAATAGTGTGGAAATCACATTATTCATTCATTTTACATCACTCATTTAAAATCGTAAAGTTTTTATTCCTTATCACTTACCCTAAAATTTACATAAATCCCACCCTCGGGAAGTGATTTATGGATTATCATGACATAACATGCTAATCAATGACTACAAGATAGTTAACTCCACATCTATATAAATTCATCACCTAACCAATCAAAAATATAACATAACGCCGCCTTCACACTGGCAGTTAAAGGGGTGGTTGATTATGATTTAACTTTTCTAACTTTAGTTAGTGTGTAATGTTGCTGTTTGAGCAAAAACAACATCTGCAAATTTACAATGCTTAAAGTTCAAAGCAAAGGGAGATATTTGCTTTTAAAGAAATAGTTTTTTAAGGACTACAACAAACGGCTGGTAGGAACTACACAAGCTTCCTCCCGGATTTGTGACATCACTAACCCCAGAGCCCATCTAACGGAAAGCCTTGGCACTTCCTATTAGCCCCGTCGTGTATCATCTTGATTGCAGTTCCATTAGTATTCTACTGGAGGTGATCGTGGGCGAGTGCAGAATGAATGGGAGTCTATGGAGCTAAACGGATAAATGTGTCTTATTCTCCTACTTGTCGTTGAATCAACACAGATTTTATTGTTGATTCCGCAAGTTCAATATAGATTATAACCAAAAGTTGAATGAACGAGTACTTGTCTTTGATTTCTTACAGGTTAGGCCGTTGTTGGCCGAACACGCTAGCATTCTGCTATTGTATGATGTCATCACATTTTTTAATGGATTTTTAGAACAGATAAGTGAACTTAAAAATGCAATTTTCAGCTGAGTGTATTATCTTAGCCCTCCCTTTTGAATGCAACTTTAAAATTACTTGACAAAAAATTACATCCTGAGAAAAGTGGATTTCTGGGGTGAAACCCCATAGACTCCCATTCATTCTGCACTCGACCGCGAGCGCCCCCGCATGGAAAGAGATCTGTTACTGCAGCCAGTCCAAAAACCGGAAATAACCAGCCAGTGCCAATTCTCTTCAATTAGACATTCTCTGCTAACCCCAAAATTGACACTTTTAAATTAAATCAATATTTAAGGGACATTGTGTTGGAGTTGCTGCCATCTAGCAGTGAAAATGTATTTTGCAGGATTGAGTCCCACGTAGCATTTATGCCATTATAAATATCTCAATATCTCAGCTCTGGAATGGTGTAGAGCCTCCATTTTTGCACTCAGGTCTAAGTCCCATGGCCCTCTATCAGAATCCAGAGTTTCAAGAAGACTGGAGAAACTAGAAATTTAGACCCGAAAAAAAAACGACACTGTCGTTTGGAGCCTCCAACGACACTGTCGTTTTTTTTTTTTTTTTTTTTGGTGCGAGAAAATAGAGTTTCTCCAATCTTCTTGAAACTCTGGGATTCTGATTGAGGCCATGGGACTAAGACCTGAGTGCAAAAATGGAGGCTCTGGACCTTCAGAGCTGAGATATAATGAGATATTTATGACATACTGAGATATTGATCCATTATAAATATCTCAATATCTCAGCTCTGGAAGGGTCTAGAGCCTCCATTTTTGCACTCAGGTCTAAGTCCCATGGCCCTCTATCAGAATCAAGAGTTTCAAGAAGACTTTTTTTTTCGCACAAAAAAAAAACATAAGGGGTACCACTGTACGGGATTTTTTTGTGCGAAAAAAAAGTTTCTTGAAACTTCTGGATTCTGATAGAGGGCCATGGGACTTAGACCTGAGTGAAGATGGACGCTCTAGACCCTTCCAGAGCTGAGATATTGAGAGTATTTATGAGATATTTGTGACATACTGAGATATTGAGCCATTATTAATATCTCAATATCTCAGCTCTGGAAGGGTCTAGAGCCTCCATTTTTGCACTCAGGTCTAAGTCCCATGGCCCTCTATCAGAATCCAGAGTTTTCAAGAAACTTTTTTTTTTCGCACAAAAAAAAAAAAACATAAGGGTACCACTGTCGGGTTTTTTTTTTTTTGTGCGGAAAAAAAAAAAAGTTTCTTGAAACTCTGGATTCTGATAGAGGGCCATGGGACTTAGACCTGAGTGAGATGAGGCTCTAGACCCTTCCAGTAGCTAGATATTGAGATATTTATGAGATATTTGTGACATACTGAGATATTGAGCCATTATTAATATCTCAATATCTCAGCTCTGTATGCCATTATAAATATCTAAATATCTCAGCTCTGGAAGGGTCTGAGCCTCCATTTTTGCACTCAGATCTTAGTCACATGGCCCTCTATAGAATCCAGAGTTTCAAGAAAATCAAAATTTTGACCCGAAAAAAAAAACGTAAGGGGTACCACTGTCGTTTTTTTTTTGAGGTCAAAATTTTGATTTTCTTGAAACTCTGGATTCTGATAGAGGGCCATGGGACTTAGATCTGAGTGCAAAAATGGAGGCTCTAGACCCTTCCAGAGCTGAGATATTGAGATATTTATAATGGCATACAGAGCTAAGATATTGAGATATTTACAATGGCATAAATGCTACGTGAAATCTCAATATCTCAGCTCTGGAATGGTCTAGAGCCTCCATTTTTGCACTCAGATCTAAGTCACATGGCGCTCTATCAGAATCCAGAGTTTCAAGAAAATCAAAATTTTGACCCGAAAAAAAACGACAGTGGTACCCCTTACGTTTTTTTTTTCAGGTCAAAATTTTGATTTTCTTGAAACTCTGGATTCTGATAGAGGCCATGTGACTTAGATCTGAGTGCAAAAATGGAGGCTCTAGACCCTTCCAGAGCTGAGATATTGAGATATTTATAATGGCACACAGAAGCTGAGATATTGAGATATTTACAATGGCATAAATGCTACGTGAAATCTCAATATCTCAGCTCTGGAAGGGTCTAGAGCCTCAATTTTTGCACTCAGATCTAAGTCACATGGCCCTCTATCAGAATCCAGAGTTTCAAGAAAATCAAAATTTTGACCCGAAAAAAAAAACGTAAGGGGTACCACTGTCATTTTTTTTCGGGTCAAAATTTTGATTTATGCCATTGTAAATATCTCAATATCTCAGCTCTGTATGCCATTATAAATATCTCAATATCTCAGCTCTGGAAGGGTCTAGAGCCTCCATTTTTGCACTCAGATCTAAGTCACATGGCCCTCTATCAGAATCCAGAGTTTCAAGAAAATCAAAATTTTGACCCGAAAAAAAAACGTAAGGGGTACCACTGTCGTTTTTTTTGGGGTCAGAATTTTGATTTTCTTGAAACTCTGGATTCTGATAGAGGGCCATGGGACTTGATCTGAGTGCAAAAATGGAGGCTCTAGACCCTTCCAGAGCTGAGATATTTAGATATTTATAATGGCATACAGAGCTGAGATATTGAGATATTTACAATGGCATAAATGCTATGTGAAATCTCAATATCTCAGCTCTGGAAGGGTCTAGAGCCTCCATTTTTGCACTCAGATCTCAGTCACATGGCCCTCTATCAGAATCCAGAGTTTCAAGAAAATCAAAATTTTGACCCGAAAAAAAACGTAAGGGGTACCACTGTCGTTTTTTTTTTTCGGAGTGAAAATTTTGATTTTTTTGAAACTCTGGATTCTGATAGAGGGCCATGGGACTTAGATCTGAGTGCAAAAATGGAGGCTCTAGACCCTTCCAGAGCTGAGATATTGAGATATTTCCAATGGCATAAATGCTACGTGAAATCTCAATATCTCAGCTCTGGAAGGGTCTAGAGCCTCCATTTTTGCACTCAGATCTAAGTCACATGGCCCTCTATCACAATCCAGAGTTTCAAGAAAATCAAAATTTTGACCTGAAAAAAAAAACGTAAGGGGTACCACTGTCGTTTTTTTTTTTCGGGTCAAAATTTTGATTTTCTTGAAACTCTGGATTCTGATAGAGGGCCATGGGACTTAGATCTGAGTGCAAAAATGGAGGCTCTAGACCCTTCCAGAGCTGAGATATTGAGATTTCACGTAGCATTTATGCCATTGTAAATATCTCAATATCTCAGCTCTGTATGCCATTATAAATATCTAAATATCTCAGCTCTGGAAGGGTCTAGAGCCTCCATTTTTGCACTCAGATCTAAGTCCCATGGCCCTCTATCAGAATCCAGAGTTTCAAGAAAATCAAAATTTTGACCCGAAAAAAAAACGTAAGGGGTACCACTGTCATTTTTTTTTTTTTGAGATCAAATTTTTGATTTATGCTATTGTAAATATCTCAATATCTCAGCTCTGTATGCCATTATAAATATCTCAATATCTCAGCTCTGGAAGGGTCTAGAGCCTCCATTTTTGCACTCAGATATAAGTCACATGGCCCTCTATCAGAATCCAGAGTTTCAAGAAAATCAAAATTTTGACCCAAAAAAAAAAACGTAAGGGGTACCACTGTCGTTTTTTTTCGGGTCAGAATTTTGATTTTCTTGAAACTCTGGATTCTGATAGAGGGCCATGGGACTTTGATCTGAGTGCAAAAATGGAGGCTCTAGACCCTTCCAGAGCTGAGATATTGAGATTTCACGTAGCATTTATGCCATTGTAAATATCTCAATATCTCAGCTCTGTATGCCATTATAAATATCTAAATATCTCAGCTCTGGAAGGGTCTAGAGCCTCCATTTTTGCATTCAGATCTAAGTCCCATGGCCCTCTATCAGAATCCAGAGTTTCAAAAAAATCAAAATTTTGACCCGAAAAAAAAACGTAAGGGTACCACTGTCGTTTTTTTTTCGGGTCAAAATTTTGATTTTCTTGAAACTCTGGATTCTGATAGAGGGCCATGGGACTTAGATCTAAGTGCAAAAATGGAGGCTCTAGACCCTTCCAGAGCTGAGATATTGAGATATTTATAATGGCATACAGAGCTGAGATATTGAGATATTTACAATGGCATAAATGCTACATGAAATCTCAATATCTCAGCTCTGGAAGGGTCTAGAGCCTCCATTTTTGCACTCAGATCTAAGTCCCATGGACCTCTATCAGAATCCAGAGTTTCAAGAAAATCAAAATTTTGACCCGAAAAAAAAAAACGTAAGGGGTACCACTGTCATTTTTTTTTCGGGTAAAATTTTGATTTATGCCATTGTAAATATCTCAATATCTCAGCTCTGTATGCCATTATAAATATCTCAATATCTCAGCTCTGGAAGGGTCTAGAGCCTCCATTTTTGCACTCAGATCTAAGTCACATGGCCCTCTATCAGGAATCCAGAGTTTCAAGAAAATCAAAATTTTGACCCGAAAAAAAAAACGTAAGGGGTACCACTGTCGTTTTTTTTTCGGGTCAAAATTTTGATTTTCTTGAAACTCTGGATTCTGATAGAGGGCCATGGACTTTAGATCTGAGTGCAAAATGGAGGCTCTAGACCCTTCCAGAGCTGAGATATTGAGATATTTATAATGGCATACAGAGCTGAAATATTGAGATATTTACAATGGCATAAATGCTACGTGAAATCTCAATATCTCAGCTCTGGAAGGGTCTAGAGCCTCCATTTTTGCACTCAGATCTAAGTCACATGGCGCTCTATCAGAATCCAGAGTTTCAAGAAAATCAAAATTTTGACCCAAAAAAAAAAAACGACAGTGGTACCCCTTGCGTTTTTTTTCGGGTCAAAATTTTGATTTTCTTCAAGCTCTGGATTCTGATAGAGGGCCATGTGACTTAGATCTGAGTGCAAAATGGAGGCTCTAGACCCTTCCAGAGCTGAGATATTGAGATATTTATAATGGCATACAGAGCTGAGATATTGAGATATTTATAATGGCATACAGAGCTGAGATATTGAGATATTTACAATGGCATAAATGCTACGTGAAATCTCAATATCTCAGCTCTGGAAGGGTCTAGAGCCTCCATTTTTGCACTCAAATCTAAGTCACATGGCCCTCTATCAGAATCCAGAGTTTCAAGAAAATCAAAATTTTGACCCAAAAAAAAAAAAAACGTAAGGGGTACCACTGTCGTTTTTTTTTCGAGGTCAGAATTTTGATTTTCTTGAAACTCTGGATTCTGATAGAGGCCATGTGACTTAGATCTGAGTGCAAAAATGGAGGCTCTAGACCAGGCCTATTCAAATAGCGGCCCGGGGGCAAATTTGGCCCGATTGAAAATTATTCTGGCCCGCGGCAGATTAAAATAAAATAAATAAAATTTTTTTTTTTTTTCAAAAAGTACAAAATAATTAAATCTGCAAATCTGCCTCTACACGGCGCACAGACAACTCTTACTCACTCACTCCTTCCCTTCAGCTCACTTCACGCACGCCGGCGGCACCTCCCCGTGCGCACAGGTCTTGCATGTAAATGGCTTGACATCAGCTACATTCCGTCCGCCCGGACAGTTCTTGAATAAGTTTGACTCTAGTATATACTAGAGCTTTTGTGTTAATCAATTTAGATTATTCTTAATAACAATTGTTCAAAGCTATTTTCAGAAAACTTACGCTCCTTACTGTCTGAAGGACGGGGAATAACCTCAGGCAGTTCGACTTATGTTTTTTGTGAAAATCGCTTTGAACATGTTATTCAGAATAATTTTATTAACACAATTATTGTTTATTTTTGTGTTCTGTTCTGCGGCCCAGCCCTGTTCTATAATCAACTCGATTTTCATATAGCCTAATGTTATTCATAAATATGCCTATGCATGTTTTATGTTGCTAATTGAAATAATTTAATGTATGTCTATGTCCACTCAATGTTTTTATGTTACTGAATGGTTTTGTTCCAAGCGACTTTTATTGACAATAAACAGACTTATTTATAGCCTAAGTTGTTCGCATTATTTTACATAAAATAAGCTAGTTTAAAAGTAGGCTAGAATAGCCTACTTTTGCGTTCAGTTGATTTCTGAAATCGGATAGGCTAAGTGGAAGGCCGGTGTACTTTTGCGTTCATTCCTTTTCCCTTTTTTAACTCGTAATCGAATCACGAAAAACATGCTTTCTTTATTCGTTTTTAGACTGGTGAAACGATATTCACAAACTTTTTTATTTTCTTTATATACAATGCTTAGATATTTAACTTCACATAGGCCTATAAAAAAGAAAGCCTAAAACAAAAACATCTTTTTTTTCTGGTTAGACATTCTCTGGTTTGGCCTTAGAAAACCAGTAAAATCGATTTTTTTTCATATTAATTTGTGAATATTTTAAAAGTTTCATAAAGGGACAAAATAAACAATACCTTAATATTTATTTTTTAATTATTATATAAAAATAAATATTTATTATCTAGGCCTATTTATTTTATTTATTATACAATGTGTATTTTTTTTTTACAGCAGCATTAGCAGTTCAAATTCAAATTTTGGTATTCAACTTTGCATTTTAAAAATACAACAACCGTTAATTTTTCGTTTTTCAATTACAGGTTAAAAAAGGAAAAACGAATGTATTTGCAGTATTTGCAGTTTTGCACTTTGTTATAGGCCTAATCAGTACAAGTTGAATGTGCTGAAATAATAAAGGAAACCAAAATAATAATGTACCTTATTTTATTTCATATATTATGTACCTTAGTATTGTATAGTAGCCTATATTTTAGTTTCCTTTAGTTGATATCAATTTGTCCCCGGCCCTCACAAATTTTGGAATTTTCTAGTTTGGCCCCCATGCAAATGTATTTGAATAGCCCTGCTCTAGACCCTTCCAGAGCTGAGATATTTAGATATTTATAATGGCATACAGAGCTGAGATATTGAGATATTTACAATGGCATAAATGCTACGTGAAATCTCAATATCTCAGCTCTGGAAGGTCTAGAGCCTCCATTTTTGCACTCAGATCTAAGTCACATGGCCCTCTATCAGAATCCAGAGTTTCAAGAAAATCAAAATTTTGACCCAAAAAAAAACGACAGTGGTACCCCTTACGTTTTTTTTTCGGGTCAGAATTTTGATTTTCTTGAAACTCTGGATTCTGATAGAGGGCCATGTGACTTAATCTGAGTGCAAAATGAAGGCTCTAGAGCCCTTCCAGAGCTGAGATATTTAGATATTTATAATGGCATACAGAGCTGAGATATTGAGATATTTACAATGGCATAAATGCTACGTGAAATCTCAATATCTCAGCTCTGGAAGGGTCTAGAGCCTCCATTTTTGCACTCAGATCTAAGTCACATGGCCCTCTATCAGAATCCAGAGTTTCAAGAAAATCAAAATTTTAACCCGAAAAAAAAAACGACAGTGGTACCCCTTACGTTTTTTTTGAGGTTGAAATTTTGATTTTCTTGAAACTCTGGATTCTGATAGAGGGCCATGTGACTAGATCTGAGTGCAAAAATGGAGGCTCTAGACCCTTCCAGAGCTGAGATATTGAGATTTCACGTAGCATTTATGCCATTGTAAATATCTCAATATCTCAGCTATATGCATTATGAATATCTAAATATCTTCAGCTCTGGAAGGTCTAGAGTCTCCATTTTTGCACTCAGATCTAAGTCCCATGGCCCTCTATCAGAATCCAGAGTTTCAAGAAAATCAAAATTTTGACCCAAAAAAAAAACGTAAGGGGTACCACTGTCGTTTTTTTTTGAGGTCAAGATTTTGATTTTCTTGAAACTCTGAATTCTGATAGAGGGCCATGTAGCTTAGATCTGAGTGCAAAATGGAGGCTCTAGACCCTTGCAGAGCTGAGATATTTAGATATTTATAATGGCATACAGAGCTGAGATATTGAGATATTTACAATGGCATAAATGCTACGTGAAATCTCAA